>CM052891.1:51778557-51795788 GCA_028534135.1 Potos flavus
TTAGCCCTGTCCTCTTCGCCTCCCCTCAGCTGGTGACCCGGGATCGCGGGCGCCGCCCCTGTTAGCCCCGTCCCCTTCATGTCCCCTCAGCTGGTGACCCGGGATCGCAGGCGCTGCCCCGTTAGCCCCGTCCTCTTCGCCTCCCCTCAGCTGGTGACCCGGGATCGCGGGCGCCGCCCCTGTTAGCCCCGTCCCCTTCATGTCCCCGCAGCTGGTGACCTGGGATTGCGGGCGCCGCCCCTGTTAGCCCCGTTCACAGTGTCGCAGAGCTTTGTCCTGGGGCCGTCCCAGGTGGGCACCAGTGCTCCCCAGCCTGCCGTGGCTCCTGGTCACTTGCTCCGGGGGCCAGTCCCATGCAGTCAGCAGCCATAGATGTGCGGACGTGCTCGTTGAGACTCCCCTGGGAAGGAGAAGGGGTTTTCACCACGTCCCCTGGGGTGCGGGTCGGCGAGCCCAGCACTTAGGCCTGTGTCTGTGGTGGGAGTTCTGTGGAAAACTGCTTTAGCTTTTTTACAACTTAAGATTACTTAGTAAACGCACAGGCCAATCAAGTCTGAAAAAACAGTCTCTTTTGTGTATGCTGATATTTTCAAATTTTTATTTTATTTCTTTTAACATGAAGGATTCTGTTTCTCAAGATGTAGTCCATCTGTCAGGTGGTGTGTTTGGACAGAAATTCGGGTTTCCAGGTCCCACCCAGGCTCCTGGCTTAGAACCTCTCAGGGCAGGATCACGAGTGTACGTGACACCACACGCCCCAGGACTCTGATGTGACAGGACTCCGTGACTAGGGGACCAAGGACTGCTCTCTGGACAGAGCACGGACGGGGGCGGGCGGGGGGGATGGTGGTGACAGCGGGCCACACCCTTAAAGCGTGGAGTGACAGTGACTTGACGGTAACTTCTGTGGCTGGACTTGAGTGTCTTTGAGTTTTTCCTTGTTTTTTCCTGTCAGTGCTTTACTGTTTTCAGGTTGCTGCTAGAGCCACGGTTTCCTACGTTGCTGGCTGCTTTGCTGTCAGGGAGACAGCTTCGAGAGTGCCAGGTTCTCATCTGCCGGGGTCACCCTGTGGGCTGGCCACTGTGCAGACCTAGTATGACTTCCAGTCCAGGGTCGCCTCTGTCCCTGCTGTCACATTCATGGTCTCTCTGGCTGCCTCCTGCCTTCGGTCTCATTTCCAGACCATCTGGCGCGTCTCTGTCTTCCCTGAAAGTCTCCGCCAGCCTACTGCTCGTCAGTGTTTGCGCTGGGCCCCGTTAGCCACACCCCACTCCCATCTGTCTTCATTTCTGCCCCCGCCCACACTCGCACGTGCAGAAGGCCAGGGTCAAGATGGGGAGGGCCCGTATTGGAAGAGGAGAGTGGCCGTGGGGGGACTCTGGACGCGCCGACCCCATGGTGGGACTTGAGACGGTGGGAGCTCCTGGACAGCCAGGAGCTGAGTCAGTGCTGGGACTCTTGCAGCCACCGATGAGCAGCTAAGAGCTGACCTGCCCACCAACCACACGCCTTCCTCCCCGGAGGCAGCCGCCCTTGTGCGGTGCACACCGATCTTTCCTGCCTGGGTTTTCCTGTGCAGCAGGCTTGTTTGGCCTGGTCCCGTGGTGCGCCGTCCTTCAGTTGCAGCATTTCCGAGGCTCGTCCATGCACACGTGCGCACCGCGGTGGATTTCTTGTCGCTGGTGCGCAGTACTCCCCTCAGGAGCCTGCCCCCGTGTATCCCTGCTACTTTGGAGGGCCAGCGGGGTTGTTTGCAGGTGCGGCAATTCCATGGAGATTGTTTTCAGACATAACTTGTGGTTCTTTTGCGCAAGAATTTACCCCTTGAGGTCAGGTGAGAACAGAGCTGACGGCTGGAGAGCCACCGAGGGGCAGAAAATGAATTTTCAGGTGGGATGGGGTGGTGGCAGCGTCAGGGGGAGGGGCCAGAGAGAAGGGGTTTGCATGTGTGAGAGAGAGGGGGTCACCGGTGGGACGAGACCGCTAAGGGGCAGAAGGGGAGGACACTCGCAGTCAAAGCCATCTGGGAAGCCTCTGGAAAGCGGGAGGGTGAGAGATGAGCTTTCACCTGCTGCTTCTGTTGGTCATGGTTGAAACGCGGACAGCTGTCCCTTAGCCGGTGACGGCTGCTGTCCGGGAGGGCCCGCGCCTGCGTCCTGTACTCCGCCCTCGCCGTGAACACGCCCTCTGTCTGCTTCTCACAGTGCGAACTGCTGGTGCTCACGGGCGCCCGAGGCGAGGCCGGCCCCGGGCTGCTCGCCCTGTTCTGGGCTGTCCAGGGCAGCCTGCTCTCCTGGTGCTACCTGCAGCTGAAGAGCAGCGACCCCGCGGCCGGAGCCGGGGCCGCCGGCCTGATGGAGCAGTGTGAGTGGCAGCCCCCGACGCCCCAGACCCTGAGAGCGCAGGGCTGGGTGGGCTCGGACGCTCTTCTTTGGTGCCCCATGCGTGGGGGGCGCACAGGGAGGGTTTTCTCTCCGGGCTTCAGATTAGGTCTGTCTCGGGGTGGTGGTTCCTTCCTAAGCTAGGGGTCTGTGGACATGCTACAGGCCCAGAGTGCTCTGAATGTGAGGGGTGCTCAGAAGCTCCCGTGGCAGGCCCTCTGTCACGTGGCACTCCGAGGTGGCACCACGCTCCTGAGCAGAGCCAGTCATCCTGGCTTTGGTTGGGTTATCCAAACGGGAGAGGCCCGAACTTGGGAAGTCTCAGGTATATGGGACCACTGCTGTGGTCTCTGCAGACCCCGAAAATCCTCCTGTTCATGTCCCATAAGCCCGCAGACGATGACGTGACCTTCTCCCGCCTCTGAGAAAGGCGTGTGGGGCACGTGGGGTGCCAGCAGTGTGACAGGAGTGCTGATGGGGTCTGGGGCCGGCTCCTGCGGCTCGGCCGGCGGGCTGGCCCCCTGAAGACAGGCCCGTCGTGAGCAGAGCGAGACTTCAGCCTGGCCGCTGGGCTGCTCGGCCCGTAGCTCCACCTCATCCCAAAGGAGTGAAGACAAAAATTGCTGCCCTTCAAAGCGATCCTTCCCTGAGATTGGCGCTGCTTTTCCTCCCAGAGGAAAACATACCCGGGACACTTAGGGGCCTTTTTCATGTGGAATTCTTGCCACCGCACCTGTGACCCTCTCCAGCTTTGTCCTTCGTGATGACCAAGCAAGGGACGTGTCTCCCGCACATAATACTAATTACTGTCTTCATGTTTCGGCAGATGTGAGACAGTTTCTGGCAAGCATGAGAGTGATTTTGGAATCCCTCTTATCACAATACAGTGGAAAAACCATCGTAGAGAAATTATGTAGCTCGGTGTTTTCGATGGCAGCTCGCCAACTGGTAAGACACAGTGAGGGCCTTTGGGAAGGGGGTTTGTGAGCCGCGGCCCCAGCACAGTGTGAGGCGGGTGCTCAGGGCTTCGTCCCTCTTCCTGCAGGTCATCTTTCTGCTGGACTTCTGCGCACTAGACATTTCTCACTGCACGCTGCTGCGAGAGTTCAGCACGCTCCCGGAGCTGCTGAGGCAGCTCTGCGCCACCCCGGAGGGGGCGCTGAGCGAGGTAAGCGGAGCGGGCCCTGACGCCCGCGCTGCAGCCCCGCCTCAGAGCCCGGAGGCAGTCCTGAGGGAAGCCCACCACTGAGATTGCCTCCGAAGACCCCCCTCGTGTTTTATCAGGGGTCTGCCAACAAGGATGCATGGCGGCAGCCTTGATGGGGCCTGGTCCGCACTGGAAAGGGGGCTGTATTAGGGCAGTCTGCTTTCGCGGCGTGTGAGGTTGTATGAAACCATGTAGGCGAGTAACCAGATGGAAGTCTAGAAGAGACACTACATGCCGAAAGGCAGGTTCAAAGGTTTGGTGTTTAACAGACCTTTTTCCCTATCTAACTTTATAGGACAGAGAGATTTTCACTATCTTCTTTGAGTCTCAGAACAATTCTGTGGGAATAAAAAGGGAATATATCATAAAGCTTATTTTAAAGGTGAAAAAGCAAAGACTAAATATGGAGAGAGAAGAGGATGGGCTTAGATTCGCTAAAGTCCCAAACTCAGTGTTTTTTCCCCCTGGAAGTTCATGCGAGTAGTGAGTTGCAAGAAATAGCTGTCACAGCCAGAAAGCAGATGCTAATCACAGAGTCGCGCACTGAAAACACCGCGTGTCCTCTGCTGAGGGCGAGATGCACGCTGGCCTGTGTGTGCAGGCGGAACGTGGGCGTTACTTGAGCCTGTGTGACCGCCCGTGTCTGGGGCCCGGATGCACGGCTCCCTGCGTGCGGGGCACAGAGTGACCGAAGCTTGCTCTCTTGACTCATCTGTGTGTGTAGCTCGAGGCGGAGCCGTGGCAGCAGGAGTGCCCCGTGGTGTTACATACCTGGACGAAGGAGTCTGCCCACAACTACGAAAACAACTGCCACGAGGTGTCTGTGTTCGTGAGCCCGGGGGCAACCTACTTTGAGGTGCAATTTGACGACCGGTGTGAGACTGAGAAAAGGTGAGACTCCCTTGGTCTTGTCCGAAGCACCAGCGGGTTAAATGATAGGAGACTAACGGAGATTCTGCCTCCCCAGGTATGATTATCTGGAATTCACAGACGCCAGAGGTGGAAAAACACGCTATGACACCAAAGTTGGCACTGAGAAGTGGCCCAAGGTGAGCGGTGCTCCCAGAAGGAGGTGACGTGAGCGCTTCGAGGTCAGCCCTTGGGGGTCTGGAAGGAAAGCAGTTCCCTCGCTCTTCTGTAAAAGGAGGGGCTTCTGTCAGAGTGGGCAGTGATGGCCGGCCACCTGTTTGTAGATCAAGTTACTTCGGTACCAGCCTGCCTGTCAGTTGATGGGTCGTTTCTCGCTGCTTGGGCGCCACAGAGACCGGACGGTCCGGGAGGTCTCATGACTTACTGTCTGGTTCTTCACAGCAGTTTGCCAAACCCTGGTTTCTGTCCCACTGTCCGGTGTGAGTGGGGCCTGGGGTGCAGGAAGGCCCAGAGCCTGTGGTGCGAGCCGGGAGGGCCTGCCGGAGGCCTGCGCGGTCTCTGGGGCGGGCGAGTGCTGCTCCCTGCTGTTGGCGTGCTCTCTGGTGGTCTCGGGGAGCACGTGCACCGGTTCTGGATGAGCAGGGACTGGGCAGACGGGCGTCCGAGGGTTAGAAACCTGCCAACGTTGCTGCTTCATGCGGTGCAGCCGTGGATTTTGTGTTTCAGCTGCTCCCTTGTCTGTCTCTCCTTCAGTCACCCAGGTGGGCGTGGTGAGACGGGGGTGGGGGGGGGTGAGGATACAGAAGGATGCTGGATGTCTCTCCTTCAGTCACCTGGGTGGGCGTGGTGAGGGGGGCAGGGGGAGGGCGGCAGGGTGAGGATACAGACCAATGCTGGATGAGAGTTTCTGAGTCTTGAGGAACAGGCTTGCTCCTGAAGGGGTGCTTTCTCAACCTCGTTTGATCTCGTGGCTTTTGTGCTTGTCTCTAGAAAGTGACCTTTAAGGCTGGCCCCCGGCTGCAGTTCCTCTTTCACTCTGACAGCAGTAACAATGAGTGGGGCTACAAGTTCACCGTCACCGCCTATGGCCTGCCCGATGTGGCCGTGTCCTGGGCACTGGACCTGCAACTGCTCGTGTCCCGGTTGATGGGACGCCTGGCCGCCCAGTGCATGGCACTCAAGTCTGCGCACCGTGAGTCCCGAGCGCGTTGGCTCCACCCAGGGCAGGGTGGAGGGGTGACGGGGCGCCCTCGAGGGCCTATAGACCACACCAGGCCTCAGCACAGGGCCTGCTCGGTGCCGGGCCCATCACGTGCTCTGGCCTGGACTTAGGAACACGTCCCAGCGGGTACTGAGGATGCCCAGTCTGGAGAGCAGCCTTGGCGGCTTCTTTTTGTTCGTGAAACGTGGGAGGCAGAAATAAAATAAATTTACCATGTGTCCTTTAACCACTTTAATATTTATGTTAAATACAGGAACGTGGATTTTGTCTTAAAGTGATTTCTTCGACTTAGTTATTAAATGCATCGAAGAAACAAGAATTATAGAATAAAACTTCCTAGTATGTTTTGTTTGTTTCATTTCCTGAGTTTTTCTGACTGTCAAAGGAAAATATCATAGAAATTGCATAATGGAGAAAGATCAAGGAGAAAAGCCATTCCTAGTACTAACGCCCAGAGAGAGCTGTTACTAACATTTTAGCGTGGTCCCACCTCGTCTTTTTTTTATGTCTGTTCATAAACTGATGTGGGTGGGTATTTAATTCCTTTTTTTAAAAACTCAAGTTTGCAAATTGCGAACATTTCCCCCATTGAACACTTGTGCACGGTCTCTGGTTCTTCCCTGAGTGGTCCTCAGCTCGCTTCACCTCCTGCACGGACAGGAATCGCAGAGGTGCCTGTAAGCGAGGCTGCCCCACGGAGGGGCGGCACCCCAGGGCGCCCTTGTGGTGGGGGTGCATCCGGGGTGCGTGTCCGTGACATGGCCCAGCGCCGTGCGGGGAAATGGGGGTGGGTCCCCGGCACGTCCTCAGAACGCCCCCATGGTCGAAACCTTCTCTTGGTCAGCCCCCAGACTCTCGGTGTTGCAGGGAAGACACAGGGCTCTCACCAGCCTCCTCCCTCTTTCCAGAGTTCGGGAGCGACATGGTGGTGCCTCCCGCAAAAATGGTGTCGGTCCTGAACTCCCCGCTGTGGAAACCTGTCTTCAGGCATCAGCTGAGTCCAGAGCTGGGATTAGCAGCGAGCTGGCCCACTCCCCCGCACCCGGATAGTAAGGAGGTATTTACGCTTGCAGCGCCTTTCTACTGGGAACGGAGTCTGTCTGCTGCTGGCCGCTGCTTCCCCCGCGAGCCCTGGTGTCTGCGTCCTCACCCCCGCTTAGCTGTCAGCGGCGCGACGGCGGGGGCCATCCCTTGTTCACGCGGTGTCCGCACCGAGCGCCCGGGGGCTGGCGAGTCCTGCTGTCGGTGCTCAGGAACTCTGGCCGAGTTGCTGGACAAGCCGGCGGATTGTGTTTCTAAAGCCGCTGAGTCAGACGCCAGAGTAAACGGTTTGTGCGCACTTTGTGTTCTCTTCAGAAGAGCGGCCCGTCGCCTGGGCTGCCGACGTCGCACGGGCTGGTGGGTTTGCCCGTTGCCTCTTTGCCGTCCCGCTTGCCTCCATCTCTGCTCTAGCGCTCTTCCTCCCTCCCTCGCCCGTGGCACTGAGTCGGTGGCTGAGAATCCTGGGGCTCTTCCTCAGCCTCCCCCCTTGACCTCTGTTCAGTTGGGCTCCTTCAGAGCCTCCCTTCCTCTGGCTCCGGGATAGCCTACTGTCTTCTCTCTACCTCCAGCTGCGGCCCTGCCTCCTCGGTGGGCCTCGCCTGTTCCTCCTCCCCTACAGAGGCTTTTGTGGGCTTTCCCCCTTCCCCGCAGCCCACCAGCACCGTCCCGTCTTCTCTCTTCGGCTGCCACATCTGTGCAAAACCTTCCCAAACACCAGTCCGTAGCCCTGGTGCTTCCCCAGGCTCCACTCCTGTGTCCCTGCGCTCCGTTAGGTAGTTCCAAGTCAGTGTCCCAGCTCCACTCGGGGGTGGACGGGCCCCTCCCCTGGCTGCTCGCGGCTGTCACTGTCGTTCTTGTCTCCCGTGGCGCAGAGCCACGGCCCCCCTTGTTCTCACGACTCCCTCCCAGTCCACCGCCAGCCCTGGGGATTCTCCTGGGGGTGTTCAGCTCCTCCCGCCTCCTCCGTCTGCATCTTTCTCCAGGCCCTCATCCTGCATGTGCACTGGGACGTTGGGACCGACCAGGGTTTTTTAACCACTCAATGACCTTGTTATTCCACGGCCAGGCACCATTATTGGCTCTCGTGGCCCACAGGGTGGAGTCCAGGCTCCTCGCCGGGACAGTCGAGGCTCTGTCCAGGCTCCTCTCACCTCACCGCTCTGCCTCTAGTCCCCTCCGCTCCCCAGCCGAGACTTCACTTCTGCCAATGGTTTTTTTCCTCCAGGGCCAGAGCCGCTCGGTCTTCCGGTCCAAAGCCCACACTCTCTGGGAGGCTTCTCTTCCTCACCCCAGCCTGCCCGGAGCTCTCCTGGGGGCTCTCAGCACTGCTGCCCCTTCCTGGCATTCGGCACTCGGTCACCTTTCCCTCCGCGGTGGCACTCGTGTTCGTGTGTTTAGGGTTTTATTTACGTCTGCTGTGTTTTTAGAGCCGTGCCTCTGTCTGGTCTCCACAGTAGAACGAAGCTTCCCGCTCTGCGCCTCTGCGTGTCCCCGTCGGTGTTGGGTGGCGTGGCCGTCTCAGTGACTGTGTCCAACATGCTGTGCTCTTGTTCTGTTCCAGGTCAAGGACATCCCCGACGATCCCTGCCACCACTTCCTTCTTGCGTTTGCACAGTCAGACCCTGCCCAGAACTTCTGTGGGCCATTTTCAGAACTTTTCAAAGGATTCACACAGGCATGTAGAGAACAGGCCCCAAAGACAGATATAGTTGCTGGTTCCACTATTGATCAAGCTGTGAACGCCACCTTTGCTGCTCTGGTGTGTCGCACTCCAGGCTTGTATGAGAAGCTGCAGAGATATGGTAACTTATACTACAGGGAATATTTCTGATCTGAAGGCCAGTTGCTAAGTTTTAAGAAAGCCTATCTTACGGGAACATTTCTAAACATTTTGAAATACATACATATTTCTACAACCGTAGACCTCCTCTCGTGAAGTCCCACTCTGCCAGTCAGAAGACCCGTGCCCCGTTTATAGTTAGACAACTGTCATTTGTGCCAAGTAGCCTTGAGTTTCCTAATCAGCAGGTCACTTCTTTCTCCAAAATCCTCATGGAAAACTGCCGAGAAGTGTAAGGGAAGGAGGCCCTAACTTGGGTTATAGTCTCGGGCAAGAACTTGAAGTCGTGCGGCTTCAGGTTCGTCAGACAGGCTTTCTGCACCTTCGTACCCTTATGTGTAAACTCGGGAGTCGGGAGCTCTGACATCCTGAGAAAAGCCAGTCAGACCCCGAGTTGTGTAGTAAGTCAGGGTGCTGGTAACCAAGGAGGGAAACATATTCACTCTTGTCTTCAGACTTAAAGCATTTGTAGCTTTTGGAGGCTCCCTGGTCGGTAGCCCGCTCCTCGCCATCGCTGTCCCTCGCATCCCCCCGCGACGCCGTCTGCGTCCTGTGTGTGTAGCCGGCAGCCGGCAGGACCCACGGGAGGGAGGGCCTCTCTCTCCCCATGACCTCTCAAGGGAAGACCATTTCAGACCCTACCTGCGTAAAGAGGAGCTGGGGCCGTCCCCGAGCACTGCGGCAGGGTGTGTGTCGCGTTCACGGTGCAGGCGAGCTGCGCGGGAACAGTGCTTTCCTCGTGAGAGCGGGTCCCGGGTGGCCGCTGCTCTCAGTACGGATTCTGATGGCGACCGCGGCTGCCCCGTACCGCCCGGTCCTTCAGATCTCACAGTGCAGAGTTTATTCCCTGACTTCTGACATCTCAGTTAACCCTTCCTCTCTCGGCTGCTCAGGGCTCGAGTGGTTTATGAAAACACGTGCCCTGTGGAGACCGTCTCTGCTAGGGGCTGGGGGACCAGGTGACCTGCCAGGGTTAAAAAAAACCCAGTGTATGTTTTTGTAATCAAATGATAGTAAGAGAGCTGGACAGTCTTTTTTACCTGTGGGAACTCTCAGTAGACGAAAGCCTCGAGCTAAAAGCTGAGACACGAAGTTTCTGGCTGGCGGCAGGCTCCCCAGCTCCTTTTCAGACCATGTTCACACAGCACATCCCTGATTTGAGGAGAGACACACAGTCTGTTGTGGGAACTAGAAACACTTCCCTGAATACAGGTCGTTTCCGGAATAACCTTCCCCTGGGCTCTGGCGGTACAGCTGGTTTCCTCTTCGGGCGCTGTTCTGGGTCCTGCGGGCGGACCTACTTGAAGGGTGGGCCGCGTCCAGCGCATCTGCCGTCTTTGTCCAAATAGGGCTCGCCTTTCGGGAGGAGTTTTTCAACTAGCTGCCTGAGGGCAAAGCCCAGTCTGTGGTTCTCATGTTCCCAGTGCCCACTGGGCTCGGCGCCCTTGGGCTGTCCCCCAGTCCCGCAGGGGACGGCGCCCTCGGACTGCCCGCCAACCCGCAGGGGACGGCGCCCTCGGACTGCCCGCCAACCCGCAGGGGACGGCGCCCTCGGACTGCCCGCCAACCCGCAGGGGACGGCGCCCTCGGACTGCCCGCCAACCCGCAGGGGACGGCGCCCTCGGACTGCCCGCCAACCTGCAGGGGACGGCGCCCTCGGACTGCCTGCCAACCCGCAGGGGACGGCGCCCTTGGCCTGTCCCCCAGGTCCACAGAGCAGCCCGCTGTCCTCGTCTGCGATCCTCTGGTTCCTATGAGCCATGGAAAGAGCAGGCCTCCTAGGTCTTTCTTTCAAGCAAACAACTTTTTTATGATTTCTCTAATTATAAAAATAATACCCATTCATGTGGAAACTTACAAAGTACAGGAAAGCTTAAAATAATTATCAGTTATAATCTCACCACTCCAAGAACACATCTGCTAACATTTTTCTGTGTATCTACCTGGCCTGTTTATCTAGGCATATATATCTGTGTACGTGTCATCTATATCACGTACATACACAGGTTTCTAATCAGTATAGTCTTGTTAAATAGGTAATTTTGTGTTTATACTGTTTCGAAACCCTTTTTTTTTTTTTACTTAATTTATACCGTGAAGTTTTTTTTCATGTTAATAATTATTTTTACTTACTTTTAATACTTTTTATTTTACTTTTAATATTGTTGTTATTTTACCTTCATATGTTTGCTTTAAATATTCTATTCAGTTTAATAGTATGTCCATTTCAGATGATGTTCACTAGAAAGAACTGACTCTGTAGTAACCCAGAGAACCCGTTACTGGTATTTGTGGCTTAATTGCCTGCCCCTCCCCCACCCCGTTCCACCTGCGAGGTGTGAGCATCAGGGGAAAGACTTTTTCTCTGTGTTAGGAGAGTGAGAAGCTACTTGGTGCTTAGAGTCTCAGTACTGAATTAACTGAGTATAATCTCGTCGTCTCTCCTTTCCCCAGTAAAAAGTGGGGGCAACACAGCCCTGAGCGAGGAGTTTGCACAGGTCTATTGCTTGGCGGATGGGATTCGCATATGGATGGTAAGATTTTCTTTGCATGCGATTCGTGTGTATTGTGAGTTTTCCCACCATGGGTTCGCGCAGCGAAGGGAAGCAACTCTCCAGTTTGTTTTTACCAAAGTTCATTGCCGTGAAAAGCGCTAAACTAACGTAGAACCCTTGGAGTCCTAGCGTGGTGAGCACTGAGAGTGTCCGAGGTAAACCAGGTGCCTCCGTGAACCCCGAGCAGCCTCAGTCACCCCAGGGCCACTCGGCGGGAGCTCTTGACTGGGCGGCCCCTGAGGGCTGTAGGAGGCGGCGAGGCCGCTCTGCACGGCGAGGCTTCCCACACCTCCTGCACTGGAGAACAGTGGTTCCACGGCCGCGCGTGGGGCAGCCACGCAGCGGGGGAGTGCCATGTCCGTGAGCGGGAGGACGGGCAGAGACACTGCACTGTGTTGCCACGTAACGTGACACCGTGGCCTGCAATGACCGTGAGGCTGTGGTGCAGTGAGTGACGTCAGCCAGCTCGTGTGTTAGCTGACCCGTGATGACGAGCAGAAACAAGTCCTAGAGGGACCCACAAAGATGTCCCATCTCGTGGAAAGTTTGCACACGACCCAAATCCGTGTCCTGCTAGGTGCATAAATTTGTCGTGAAATTCTTCCAAGTCCTGGAAGTAATGACCATCCAACTCGGGAGAATCGTTCTTATTTTTCTTAAGCACGGAGCTGAATCCCCGTATTATCATCATGCTCCATGTATGCAGTCCTCCCAGTGCTGCGTGGTAACTGGGAGGAAGCGTTAAGTCATGGCGAGGACGGGCAGTGAGCTTGAGAGCGGGAGACCAGCTGGTTCTTCGGCGAGTGTGGCGGCTGCTCCTGGGCATAGAGCAGTCAGGTTCTGTGGCCGCTGTGAGTGGTGCGCAGTGGCGGGGTGTCTGGGTCCCTTCCCATGTTCCCGGCTTGGGGACTTGGGAGTGGTAGAAGCATGAACCACACTGGGGAGAATGGCCTTGGAGCTGGGAGCGGGCGATGGGGGGGCGGTGGATTTGTTCTGGGACATGCTGAGTATGGGGACACACAGGTGACCTGAGACGCCGAGCTGGAGGAGCCCGTGAGCCTGAAACAGCCCAGCAGGCGTGTCGGAACAGGGATACGGGGGGCTTCAAATCATTGGTGCTGGAATTTTTTAATGCATGAGTTTACCCAGGAACCAGAGAGGCTTGACCAGGCTCCACGGCGGTTAGAACATAGGTGGGGCCCATCATATGCAGGACAGGTAGACGGGGACCAAAACGAACAGCCCCTCTCAAGAGAAACTAGAAGACGTTGTCGTCTGGGTGGTGCGAGGAGGGTTGCAGCAGTGTGCTGAGGGCGACCAGGACCACGGCAGCGGCGTAAGAAAACGAGTGATGGAGTCGCCCCCCGGGCACTCGGAGGGAAAGGGCCGGGCCGCTGACGTGTTTCTGGTTAGTGTGGGACAGACTGCCGATGGCTGAACAAGGTGCCGCCTCATGTCCCAGACGTGGCCTTCTGCCTGGGCTGTCAGCACCGTGGCCTGCACTGGTCCTCGGGGCACCGTTCTCGGCCTGGCAGGTTCAGCATCACTTACAGGCGTCCCCTCACACAGGGTAGAACTTCTGCAGCAAACTGGGCGTGTAACCCTAGCAAGACATTTCACTTCTCCAGACCTCCACTTCCTTGTCCGTGCTGGGTCGGCTTCAGATAAGGGCCCCACGGCTCCAGCATTCTACGTTTTGTTTAAAGATTTTGTTTCTTTATTAGAGAGGGGGCGGGGCAGAGAGAGCGCGCGTGCACAAGCGCGGGGGCAGGGGAGGAGCAGAGGGAGAGGGAGAAGCAGACCCCGTGCTGAGCACGGAGCCTGGTGCGCGGCTCGATCTAGGGACCCTGAGATCACGACCTGAGCGGAAATCAAGAGTTGGACGCTTAACCAACTGAGCCAGCCATGTGCCCCACGATTTTTTAAGTAATGGGATCGGGGGTACACTCCTCTCCCAAACAACGCATAGTTGAAGAGAAGGCAGTGTTGCGGATATACCGTTAGCTTCCAAGCTGGGGTGCTCCTGGGACCAACAAAAACAGCTGTGTCCTCAAGAGTCGGACGATAATTGTACGGTTCTCTGTGATGTCACGCCGAGCGCGTGTGAGGTGGCTGGCCGCGGCTGCTCTTGCGGCCCTGCCTGGATGCTGTAATTGTGTGGCTCAAACTCTCCCCCCAGCTGGAGATGAAGCAGAAGTCCCTGATGAACCTGGGGGATGAGGCGGAAGAAAAGCGCAGGTCAGAAGCTGCTGAGGTGAACCCCGAGAGCCTGGGTGAGTGTGCTGAGCCTTCAGCTGGCACGTCCTAGGAAACAGGCGACTCGTCTGCAAGATGATTCCATTCATTCATTCATTCATTTATGAATGATTGTATTTATTTGAGCTGGAGAAAGAGAGCGAGAGAGGAGTAGGGGGAGAGGCAGAGGCAGAGGGAGAGGCAGGCTCCCGCTGAGCAGGGAGCCCGACGGGGGGCTCGATCCCCAACGCTGGGCCCATGACCTGAGCCGAAGGCAGACGCTTAACCGACTGAGCCACCCGGGCGCCCTTTTTAATTTTTCTAAAAGTTTATTTATTTGAGAGAGGGAGAGAGTGAGCGAGAGAGAGCATGAGAACAGGGTAAGGGGCAGAGGGAGATGTATGTCCCTTTATTAATAGAGGTATTTCTTGTCCTAAATTGTGGAGTTTAAACAGATTATTTTCTCTCCAAAAGTAAACAATTTGAATTTCGACTTTTTTTTCCATTACCTTCCTTGTTTTCTGTGTTTAGCAAAAGAGTGTATTCAGAAGAGTCTCCTGTTGCTAAGATTTTTGCCCGTGGGAGTGAGTTCAAAAGAAAGCTGTGACAGGTTGGTGGCTGCAGATGAAACGGATCACCTCCAGCCACGGGACAAACGCCCGAGGACGAGCTCTGTGGTCGAGGAGCATTTCCAGGCCTCCGTGTCTCCCGGGGAAGTGGGCGCCCCTGCTGCGGGCGACGGGGGTCCTGGCTCGGATGTGCAGCTGAAGTTGCCACCCAGCAGCAGGCCCACTGCCGCCGAGGTGTCCTCTGGCACCGCCGAAGAGCCCTCGTCACCTTCCGCCCCCACCCGGCGGCCTCCCTTTGCCCGAGGACGACTCCGGCTGCTCTCCTTCCGGTCCGTGGAGGAGGCCAGGCCAGCGCCCACGGTGAAGGAGAAGTACCCCATGCTGAAGGACGTCCTGGACTTCATCAAGGACCAGTCCCTCTCCCACGAGAGGTGAGCCGCCAGTGCCCTCCCCGCGCCCAGGCGAATCAGCGCTCAGTGTTCACACTGAAGGGAGCAAAGGGTGCCTGAAGGACAGATCGAGGTTTGTGTTAGAATGTGCCAGACAGAATGGGGTGATTACTTTTGCCTTTTAAAAAAGAAGTATTTTCTCACTGAAGATTTGTCCATTACGTGGTATGTAAATTAGATCTCAGTAATGTACACGAGGATTTAAAAAAAAAAAACACTGGTTTCGGTAGCTGTCATTTATAGATCTGTCTTCTATTAATCCTGGGAGAGACTTAGGATTTGAGATTTTCTGACAAAATTGTGGTCAGCGGGCCTGCATCTCTGGAAGGAGTGCATGTTTTAATAATTTCCTGCCCTAAGAATGAAAGCTTTGTGTCTGTGGGGCAGCAAAAATATCAGAGTTCCTTTCTAATTAATGAGTTTGTGAGTGTGGGGTGTCTGGCTTCGGGACGGGCTGTGAGCTGGCCGAGCGGTAACCCACAGGGGCCGGTCCCCCCACCGGAGCAGGGCTCCTGCTGTTACCCCGGCGCCCGCTCGCGCTCCCTTGCTGCCCCTGACTTGACCTCTGTCTTCAGCGTCGTGAAGGTTCTTGCCTTGAGGAAGGCCCAGGCGCAGAGCGTCCTCGAAGTCCTGAGGGTCATCCAGTACTGCTCGGAGTCGCTCGGACAGCCTCACTGCTTCCATCCACCGTACGTGCTCTTCCTGTTGGAGCTGCTCAGCTGCCAGAAGGACTTTACCAAGTGAGTGCAAGTTACACGCGTGCAAGGGAGACAGGCGCGGGCAATTTTAAAGAAATCCTAGTTGTCTTTAATTAGTAACTATTATTTCCGGGGAGGCTGTAAGTTTACGTTTTTGGTCAATTCTCTCATCCTAAGGAGAAATGGGTTCTTTCGCTATAGTAAGCAATAGCAGAAATCTGTTTATTCCTCCTGATGAGTTTATCAGCTTTGTTTTACCAGTGAGGATGGTGCTCCCTGTGTACCTACACCCATCAGTTGGCTTCTGGAAGCTGTGAGCTAAATTTGATTTTCAGTTACAGTAAGGACATTAACCTGAGTGCCTCACAAGGTGGTTCTAATAGCCAGTCAGTCAGCAACTGTTTCCTGAGTGTTGACGCCAGCCACCGTTCTAGGTGATGGATGTGCAGCAGCGGACAAGGCAGACAAGAGTCTGCTTCTAATGGGGCCTGTATTCTTTATTTTTTTAAGATTTTATTTGAGGAGAGAGAGCGAGCGAGCGCGTGTGCGCACGCAAGCGGGGGAGCAGCAGGCAGAGGGAGAGGGAGAAGCAGACTCCCCACTGAGCAGGGAGCCTGATGCGGGGCTCAATCCCAGGACCCGGGGTTCATGACCTGAGCCAGAGGCAGAGGCTTTAACCCACTGAGCCACCCGGGCGCCCCAACTGGAGCTTGTATTCTATTGAGGAGAGACAGATGATAAAAGAAATCTACCCATTCCTCCTTCTGTGTAATGTAGCCATCCCAGGCATGGTGATCTCATACAGAGTGATGTAGTTTGGGTGGTCAGGGAACGGCGCTGAGAAGTCAGCCTGCGAACCAAGAGATGAATGACCAGTGAGCTCAGAGGGAAGAGCGCTGAAGGCCGAAGGAACAGCACAGAGCCCCTAGAGTGAGGGCTTGGCCCCAGGGACAGCACGAAAACCAGCGTGCCTGCAGGAGGGGGGATGGCAGGAGACCAGCTCAGGAAACGAGTTGGGGCTCGGGTGATGCCAGGCTTTGTAGGACAGGGTTTAAGGTGTTTGGATTTTGTACGGAGCTGTAGGTGGGAGACCCATCGGGAATCCCAAGCCCGGGAGGAACACACTGTCTTTTACATTTATGGAGGTTGCATCTGGCTACTCTGGGGGGAAGCGTGGACGGACACAGGTAGTCGGGAGATGATGCTGTCGGCCAGGCGGGAGGTGGTGGGCTCCGGACCCTACAGTGGTCCTGGAGGTGGAGAGAAAGGGGGGTGCTCAGGATCTGCTTTGGAGACGGAGTTGCTGGGACGCACCAGCGGACTGGGTGTAGAGAATGAATGGAAGGAACCACAAGGAAGTTGCTGCTGGATCTTGGCTGTAGCAGTTGGTGGATCGTGATGGATTTTACTGAGGGGATTAGAACGGAAGAAACAGATGGGGCGAAAATCAAATGTTGCTTTGGTTTGTTCAGTTTGACCTGCTTTTCTCACATCCAAGTAGAGGCATCCAGGGAGTCGAGGTAAGAGTGAGGTTCTAGAAAGAAGCCGGGGCTAGGGATAGAGTTTGGATGCCGTCAGCACGTAGACGGTCTTTACAGCCGTGAGACTGGATGATGCAGAAAGGGTGCAGAGATGAACAAGAACGGGCTCAGGACTGAGCCTGAGGGGCACCTCTTTATTCAGAGCTCAGGCAGAGGACGAGGGGTCAGCTAAGGAGGTCAAGAGGAGTGGCCGTCAAGAGCCAAATCCAGGGGATGACGGGGTCCTCGAAGCCAAGAGAAGAATGTGTCCGTTGTGTCCAATGCTGATGTGGGGGCTCGGGCCACATAAGGACACGCTGGATTTGTCTGCGGTTCTGTGGAAGCCCGGGGGCCGAAAGCCCAGCTGGATGGGGTTGAGAGGAAAATCAGTTTGGGGGGCGGTCAAAAGTGAGGGACAGACCACAGGTAGTCATTTCAAGAACCTTGGCTTTAAAGGTGAGCAGAGGAGAAGGCAGAATTGCAGGGGACGTGGGCTCTGCTGAGGGGAGAGGACCCTGAGGGCCGTGAGATCTCGGCCGGCCTACAGGGGGAGAGGCGGCGGGGAGTGGGGGGGTCGCTCGGGTGAGAGGACCCTGAGGGCCGTGAGATCTCGGCCGGCCTACAGGGGGAGAGGCGGCGGGGA
>CM052891.1:51796288-51837805 GCA_028534135.1 Potos flavus
GGGGGGTCGCTCGGGTGAGAGGACCCTGAGGGCCGTGGGATCTCGGCCGGCGTGCAGGGGGAGAGGCGGCGGGGAGTGGGGGGTCGCTCGGGTGAGAGGACCCTGAGGGCCGTGGGATCTCGGCCGGCGTGCAGGGGGAGAGGCGGCGGGGAGTGGGGGGTCACTCATGCTAGAGGACCGTGAAGGCAGTGGGATCTCGGCTGGGCTGCAGGGAACATGAGGCAGCGTCATGGGTTGGGGCTCCTTGGGTGGAAGATGCTGCTGTGGGGTCGGAGGCCGAGCAGGATGCTCTCGAGTCAGGATTTCAGGAGTCCTGCCATCACTGCAGTGACGAGGTCAGAGAAGCGCCCGTCAGGCTGTTGTAACGATGTCAGAGACACGGGGGCATCGTTCCCGGGGATCCTGGAGTCTCCGAGGGGACGAGGGTCGAGGTGGAAGAGGCAGCAGGCTTGGTGCTGAGGTCATCGGTGAGGGGGTGCAGGCAGGGCAGGGTCACCTCCTGGCTGAGGTGACCTGGGAAGGTCGGGGGGGAGGGTGCAGCTTCGATTGACAAAGGAGGAGAAATCTGTGCCTTCCCACATCCCCGCCTGGCAGGTGGCCGCTTGCTGCCGTGCCATCGGTGGGCTCGCGCTGCTCTGCCCAGTGCTGGACTCCAGTTCACAGAGGGAACCCCGATCGGAGGGCAGCACTGCCGGGCAGTGAGGTGACCCCACTTTCCTCCGTGTCTAGT
This sequence comes from Potos flavus, assembly GCA_028534135.1. Lineage (NCBI taxonomy): Eukaryota > Metazoa > Chordata > Mammalia > Carnivora > Procyonidae > Potos > Potos flavus. The sequence continues at coordinate 51,797,019 of CM052891.1, forward strand.
TACTTCGCGCACTTGGAGGGCTGTGGCGCACGTCTGCACAAGGAGATCCGAGACACTTACTACCAGTTCGTTCTGTTCTTGGTCAAAGCGGTTAAAGGATTTAACAGCGTAAATGACAGGTACTGTATCACTGTCGTTTCTTGAGAACACGTGATTTCTGTTTTTGCTGACTTCAGAAGAAATACACGTCCGGTGTTGAAAATGTGGAAAAACAGAGTAAAAAAGAGAACGATCGTCCCTGACGTTACCATCTAGCACTAACTGCCTGCGTGAACTTACTCGAATGCTTTATCCCAGCCTTTTTTCTTGTGCTGTGTTGTTTTTCAAGGGGACGGTTCTTGGTCCTTTTCAGCTTCTCATGTATGACGTGCGGTTTTAAGATTTAGTTGTGAAGCTGTTCCCCAGCGTCATCCCGTGCAGGCGATTTAGACAGAAGCCTTAAATCAGACGGTCGTCTTCTCTGCGCTGAAGGAATGACCTGTGCTAATTTGGGGCCGGCTACTTATTGGACGTGATTTTTACGCTCCGTCTTTGACCATAAAATGCCCTGAGGCAGGTGTGGCGGAAACCTCACGTCGTGCTTCCGGGACTCTCGCCCAGTTCTCCTTGGAGGAGGGCTTGCGTGGAGTGTGGGGAGTCTGCTCTCACCTGGAGACACACCAGGTTCCGACTTGCGTTCTGCGCTGTCCCCACTGGTGATGGCAACCTCGATAACTCACACCTTCTTGGGCTCCTTAGGTCCTTGCTTCCTGCCTTGTCCTGTGTGCAGACAGCCCTGCTCCATTTTCTGGATATGGGCTGGGAACCCGGCGATCTCGCCTTCTTTGTGGACATTCAGTTACCGCATCTCCTCATGAAGATGTCGCAAGAAAATATAAGCGTCCACGACAGTGTGATCAGGTAAGAACCCAGTCCCGCACCCCGCGGTGCCCGGAGAGGAGGGGTGCAGGGCCCGGATGCTGGCGTTAGACTCCCCGTAGCGCATCCCGGCTCTGCCGTGGCCCAGCCGGATGACCTTGGGCCACTCGTTTAAGCCCACTGTGCCGCCGTTTCCTCCTCCTTAGGCCCGGAGGATAGTAATGGTACCTGGTACCTACCTCCCAGGATTGTGTGAAGGGTAAATGAGCTGTGTTTGTCAGGGTTGATAACAGCGTCTGGTGCATGGATGCGTGTAGAAGGTGGTGGTGGTGGGGTTGTGAGGACGAGGATTCTCCACAGTTTTGGAGACCCTAATCCAGTTTGCTGAATCGGAGAATGCTTTTCTTTGTTTTTTGGTTATGTGTATATGGGGTTTTAGCCATTGTAACCTCTTGTACGTTATAAGGACTTAAGATATGAGAAAAAATAGTATGCGGATTTTCTTTCCTTTCTACTTGTAATGAGTGTCTCTCCACCCTGCTCGAGTCTACTTACGTATCAGCCAGTCGTGTGCATAGGAAAGAAAGAACAAGACGGGAGAAGGAAGGCATGGGGAGAGAACCAGGAGAAATTACTGAGTCAGTGTTGGCACAGGCTTCGCTTTCTCAGACATTCTGGGCATTCTGGAAGAGGAGCTAGGACTGCACCTGTGTCCTTGTGTCCCAGACCCGGCATCACCCTCTGCGCGGACACAGCCGGGGTGGGTGTGCGAGCCTGTGCCAAGTAGTCCTGGAGGTCCCCCCCCAACCACTCCTGGTTCCTCAGCGCCCAGCCCAGAGCTGAGTGCAAGGAGGCCTGGTGGCCGTCTGTTGGGACGCAGCAATCAACAAGTGTGTGTGTGTTCGTTGGTAAATAGTTTGCATTTGTCGTTGAGCAAATCCTTTTATATTTAGAATTCTGTTTGCTACAACAAACTGTAACTGAAATTACGGAAATCCGTGACTTTGCATCTGAAAGGAGCCCATGAAATGATCTGCGTGAAGCTCTTTGAGATGAGGAGACTGAGCACCAGGGCTGGGAGCCGGGTCAGGGCCGCAGAGCGGCTGCTGGGAGAGCCAGTCCCCGGGGCCTCCTGGCTCCCTGGCAGGCTGAGACCGCCGGAGTCGCTGAGGTTCACTGGGCCGCAGGGCTGTCGGGGAGTTACACCCTGCAGCGACAGCCTTTCAGGCTCTGGTTCTCAGCTACTGTAGTCTGCTCTGCAATGCCTCCCTCCTACTGGAACGTCCTGTCAACAGCCTCGCAGATCCTGGGGCTTTAAAAACCACACGCACATCTTCCCCTCCGAAGTTTGAAAATGTTCCGTCTGTGAGACCCGTAGGACACAGAGGCTGTTACCCAGCTCTTCCTAGATGATCGGGGGAGGTACCCTTTTCTCTTTGTGTCCTCCTTTCAGCCAGTGGAGTGAAGAAGACGAGCTTGCTGATGCCAAGCAGAACTCAGAATGGATGGAGGAGTGTCAGGACGGCATGTTCGAGGCCTGGTATGAAAAAATAGCCCAGGAAGATCCAGAGAAGCAGAGGAAAGTAAGCCCTCTCAGCCGGAGTGATCGGAAGTGATTGGCTGGGAGTCTGGAGAGGAGCGTCTGCTGGGGGGACGCCAGTGGACTGTCTTACGGAGAGGCCCGGCGGCAGTCCGCGTCCTGGGGAGGCAGCCGTCTCCGACTCTGCTCTGGGCCTGGGGTGGGAGGCGGGGGGCCTGGACCCCGGACTGGCCAGACTCCAAGCACGCGGCCCCCTCCTGTAGAGCTGGGCTCTGGCGCGTGGGCTCGTGGGGCCGAAGTACCACCTGAGGCGCAGGGTTATTGATTTCCAGTGAGGAGGGGTTGCCGACGGCCCTGGGCTCCGGCGTCCTCGGGCAGCACGCTCTCTTCCCGGAGCCGAGTATCGCGGAGCCCGGGAGCCGCCATGTGCACACAGCCCGAGTCCCGCGGTTCAGACGCCAGAGGCCCCGGGCGCAGATAGCCTGCTGCGTCCGTCCCCGCACGAGCCGTGGCCCCGACACCACCATGGGGGCTGGGCGTCTCCTGCCTCAGAGCCATTCCTTTTGTTAGCATCGCGCGCCTCCTGTGTGCCAGCGACTTGGCGCGTGGGGTGCCTCTGTGGTGCTCGGGCGGGGCGCTTTCCTCTCTCGCACGCTAGTGTCTCCCCGGGGGCTGATGTGGCCTGTCTGCTTGCTCTGCTGCGTTCCGGCGGCTTAGGGGATCGTTTCCCGCCTTCCCGGGCTGTGACAGGACCGGTGCCCGGGCCGGCCGCTACTTTCCAGTGAAGCTGCTTGCTCGGGGGGCGCCACCCTTGCTGTCCCCCCAGAAGGTTTTCCTTGTAAGCGCCAGCAAAAACAGCACGTTTGGGGCAGTGTCCCTGCGTCTCTGAACACTGCCGTGTCCAGCCGAGTGTCCGAGCTAGAAATGTGGGTGTTGTTCCTGACCTCTCCCTTCTGCGACCCCACGTCCACTCTGTCCCCGAGGTGCCACTCCTGGGCCTCCTTCACGCCTCTTAGGCCTGCCCGCCTTTCACTGCCATCTCACCTGCAGCGCTGGGCCACCCTGACCCCGTCGTGGGGCTGCCGTGGCAGCCGCTCTCGTGGCCGGTCTCCCCGACTGTGGTCCTGCCTCCTTCAATCCATTCTCCGTCAGCTGCCAGAGGAATGGTGTGACCATGATCACGTTACCGCACCTTTCTCCTGCTCTGTGCCACGTGCTACACCCAGGCCCTGAATTACCGCCAGTCCTAGGGGCCACCGTCTTGCCCTCGTTGCCTCCTGTAGAGCTTGCTACCGATTTTGTCTGCCGTGCCCACCACCCTCACCCTCACAAAGTGGTACCCGTCTGCCCTCAGGCCTCAACGTGGGGTCACCTCCGGGACCTTCCTGACCGCTGCCGGTGCCTCTCAGGGTTTTCTCGGCCCCTGACTTGGTCCGCCAGAGCGGCTGTCCCCTGTGCGGTCCCTTGAGGGGATTCCCACGTAGACGCCAGACGCCCCCCCCCTTCGCACCCTGCCCTGGGGCCACGCGGATGGGGTGGTGAAGTGGGACGTGATTGATGGGTCGTGGCTGCATCGGGAGGACTTGGCTAATGGTGTGTGTTTCACCCTACAGATGCACATGTTTATTGCTCGCTACTGTGACCTGCTAAACGTGGACATCTCGTGTGACGGGTGTGATGAGATCGCGCCCTGGCACCGCTACCGATGTCTGCAGTGCAGCGACATGGATCTCTGCAAGACTTGCTTCCTAGGTGCGCACCGCGCCCACGGGGACCCTTGTCCCGCGTCCCGGAACCTCGTCGCTGGTTTGCCGTGGTGCTCGGTAGAAGTACTGCCCGGGGCTGCTCTCCGCCCGCGGCAGACGGGAGTCTCAGCTCCCGGGTACTAGGATCTGACGTCCTCCGTCCGCCACCCTGCTGGGTGTGGGGAGTCCGTAAACACACGGGCCGCTGAAGGGACCTTCAGCTGAGTTCCGGAAGGCAGTTCTGTCCGGGTCAGGCAGAGCTTACAGGGAGTCAGAGGCACACGCACAAAAGCAGACCTGAGAACTTCCTGACCGTTCTTGGGGTGTAGGTGCTAGGTGCGGCCGGTAGACAGTCGTGGGTGGCCGAGTGCTCTGTGTGCGTGGCCCTGTCAGGAAGGGTCCAGCCCCCGTCTGGGCAGCACCCTGGACAGGGCTGTGCGTGCCGAGTTACGGAGGAGGGATGCGGGGTGTTCTAGGAAAGTTCGGAAGTGGTAACCACCGCTGTTGCAGGGGAGGCTGGCGAGGAGGTGGGAGGCGTGATATGGACTGGTCTCTGAAGAGTCAGGGCTGGGTGGTGTGAGGGCCACGCATCCCCGTCTGCCTCGGAGCCGGGCACAGAGACGTGAGCGCGCTCAGACCGCTGGGGCCCAGACCCGGCCCGGGGCAGTCGGTCGAGGTCTTTGGGTCTGTAGACAGTGGGGTCGTGACAGGAGCAGAGCCCCACTGGAGGGAGGCGGCTGCGGCCTCCCAGGAGTTCCCTCAGGGGGTCGGTCACCGCAGCGACCAGGCTCTCGGCGCAGGAGCAGGAGTGGGCCAGGTGCGAGGAGTGGTCAGCAGGCTCTGTGGGGGAGTGCAGAGCCCCGTCGGGCTGGGACCACACAGGACACGAGCACGCTTTCTCACTCCCCGGGCTGGAGGCACTGGAGTCTGTTTTCTCTGTGATTCTGGAATGAAGAAGTGAGCACAAAAGCCCGGTCACTCCTCAGTGCCTGCCAGGAGCACACAGCCGACCCCTGACGGTGTCTGAGGAGGGGTCGTGCGGGAGGCAGCTTGCCGGTGGGCACGCGGACTTGTTTCTGCCAGACGCTGGTCGTGCTGGGGACTGGTAACACATCCCATCACACTCGGTGTAGCGCTGGGAAAGGGGGGATCGGTCCTTGCTGCCGTGGCAGAGAAGTTGTGTGCTCGGGGCCGCTGGGCAGAGCACCCCGGTCTCCAGAAGGTGGCTGTGGCCCCTGACGTCCTAAGCGGGAACCCGGCGGAACCCTGCTTCTGCATTGGTGTGTGTTTGGAAGCGACCACTGCCGGGAGCCGTTTGCCTGAGCCACGTCAGCCTCGTGTTCTTCCCTAGGTGGGGTGAGGCCCGAGGGCCACGGCGACGACCACGAGATGGTCAGCATGGAGTTTACCTGTGACCACTGCCAGGGTTTGATCATCGGCCGGAGGATGAACTGCAATGTGTGTGATGACTTCGATCTCTGCTACGGGTGCTACGCGGCCAAGAAATACTCCTACGGGTACGTTCTCGGGAGTTCTGGCCACCGGATGCTGTGTGTGTGTCTGTGTGTGAATGTGTGTGTGCGGGACTCAGTGTGTGTGTGTCTGTGTGTGAATGTGTGTGGGACTCTGTGTGTCAGTGTGTGTGTGTGCGGGACTCTGTATGTGAGTGTGTGTATGTCTCTGTGTGTGAATGTGTGTGTGCAGGACTGTGTGTGTGTGTCTGTATGTCTCTGTGAATGTGTGTGTGTGGGACTCTGTGTGTATGTGAGTGTATGTCTGTGTCTGTGTGTATGAATGTGTGTGTGCGGGACTCTGTGTGTGTCTCTGTGAATGTGTGTGTGTGTGTGTGTGTGCAGGACTCTGTGTGTGTGTGTCTGTGTGTGTGGGACTCAGTGTGTGTGAATGTGTGTGCAGGACTCTGAGTGTGTGTGTGCACAGGACTCTGTGTGTGTGTGTCGCTATGTGTGTATGCGGGACACTGTGTGTGTGTGTGTCGCTGTGTGTGTGTGCAGGACTCTGTGTGTGAGAGTGTGTGTGTGCGTGCGCGCGCGGGACTCTGTGTGTGAGTGTGTGTGTGTGTGTGTGTGTGTGTGGTGAAAGCCTTTTGGCCGTAACAGATTTCAAATATCCCCACGGGTCAGGAGACAAGTACCCTGAAGCCTCTCATAGCCATTGCTCAGATTCAATAGCTAGCAAGACTTTGCTATGTGTGCTTAGCATATTTTTTTTTTTCTTTGTTAAAGTGTTTTAAAGCAAATCACAGACCTTCGGTCGTTTCCCTTGTACATACTTCATGTCCACCTCTAAAAACGATGAGCATTTTCTCACATTACCAAAATGGTATTATCACACTGGGAAAATTCCGCAGTAAGGAATTCTGCCCGTCGGTTTCCGTAGACGGTGTTTTGCTCGGGGTGGAGGGGGGTGTGAAATCCTGAAACGCTACGCCCAGTGTTTGTGTTGGTTCTTTTCTCTGGGGAGAGGGCGCACACCTGTCTATAGATTTTCGGTTCCCCCAGCCTCAGAGGTCCCTGCGCCCAGTGGGACCACATGTGCCGCCCCCGCCGAGGCCCCGCTCTCGTCGTGCCCTCATGGAGGCTCGTTTCCATGCACACGTCTTGCCTTTGCAGCCACCTGCCCACGCACAGCGTCACGGCCCACCCGATGGTGACCACCCGCGTCAGCGACCGGCAGAGGCTCCTCCAGCCGTACGTCCACAACTACGCCTGGCTGCTGTTCGCCGCCCTGGCCCTCTACAGCGCCCACCTGGCCAGCGCAGAGGACGCGGCCGGGGAGAGGCTGGGCCCCCGGGAGCGCGGCAGCGCCGGCACCCTGCACAGCCAGTGCCTGCAGCTCGCTGGGGACGGCCTGATGCAGGCCCACCAGGGAAAAGGTACCGTCCTCCTGCGCGGGACCAGCCGGCCCCGCTGCTCGTGCTGCAGGGAGACACCGCGCCTGCTGCTGGGTGGCCTGACCCGCTTCCCGCAGCAGGCGCTCCGCCCGCGTGCATCTGAGAGAAGCCGTGCCCTGAAGTGCATTCCGTTTCCCTAGAATAGTCGCGCGACGAGGTCAGAAAGGAAAGGAGTAATTCAGGCTCTTAACGTCTGCGGATGAGGTACTCTGTGTTTGAGCCTGGCAGTCTTTGCTCTGCCAGAGGAAGGTCGCTTTAACCTGGCGTGCAGATCTGTTCCACGTAGCCGCATTCTACGTGAGAGCCGTTGGCAAAACACCTCGACGACTCTGCCTTTCCAGAGGGGCCCCGAGGGGCACGGAACATGCACGTGACACCTGGGGGCGTTCGAGTCCCTCTCAGAATACAGGACTCCCTGTTCCAGGATACAGTGGGGGCAGGAGGCCCGTGTCGGGCCGCACGTGGGCAGTGCCAGTGCCCCCAGGCTTGCCGGTGGGGACGTAGACATGTAGTTGTCGGGGGCCCCCGTGAAATTGTCACGGGACGGTTTTCTAAGTAGACAGGCCTCTTGTGTCTTTGGCTTCTGCTGCTCCCAGGCGTTCCTGGCTCCTTGGACATTTGGTGCCTGACGTCAGGAGCCAGGTGGACGTGGATAGCCAGGGAGGGTCCCCCTGAGAGCACTTTGTTTGCTCTGTGGAGAGCCCAGCCATCTCCTTCCACGCAGGGATTTATGGCATTTGCAGGAAATGACCTCATTCTAAAATGTGTAACCACTCTCTTATTTGCTGCCCACGTAGGTCTGAAAGCTCTAAGTCTTCTCGGCATACTGCCGGATGGTGAATCGGGTCCTGATGGGCGGGCCCCAGCCGTCACCGTGCCGGCCTGCACACTGGAGGAGGAGAGAGCTGTCCAGCGTGCCGAGGGCCCTTCTGTGCACTGCGAGGTAGGTCTCTGCGCATTACTGTGTGGAGTCTCAGGGCCAGACGGGGAGCCGTGTGCAGGTGGGGGCAGAGCAGAGGGGCGAAGGCCATGGACTCTTGGCCTGGATGCCGGGTTCCAGCCCCGCTCCATCGGGGCCTGGGCACATTACTGCCATCCGTTCACTTCGCTCTCCCATCTGGGAGGTGGGGCAAGGACGCTAATACCCATTCCATAGGAATTATATTGCGCAGTGAGCTAGCTATTGTGCGTCAGGTGCTTCAAACAGCGTCCGTGGTATGTTCCGTGTCCGCGGTAACTGCTCCTGTTACCTGCCTTCTGCTGGGAGGACAAGGAAGGAGGTTAGTTTCTGGCCCGTGGCGAATGCTGTATATGCAAAGCTTTTATTTCCTCAATTTTTGTTGCAGAAAGAGGTTTCAGGCTTTTCTTAGGGACTTTCCGTAGCCCAAGGAAAAAGGCCTATGGAAGTACAGACCAGGGTCTGTCATCCTGCCAACCTGGGCAGCTCACTGCCCGGCTCTTGAGCCCAGGAAAGCTTCCCCACTGCAGCGAGAGTCCCTTTAACAAGGCTTCTTGTCAAAATAAAGGTCTCAAGTGTAAGCCAGCTCAGTGTATTAGAAAGAATTCCACACCTTTGTTTTTTTCTTCTTCCCAAGAGGCAAACTTTCCATACGTGGCTTCTAAAGGCTAAGTGGAACGTATTAGAGGTTTGTCATGGGGCCGTGGCTGATGGGACTGCGGGCTCTGACGCAGGGGCATTTGGGAGATGTCTGGGGAATGGATGCAGAGATTACTGTCTTAAGTAGAGCATAGATTTGTCATCGGAAGTGAGGGACATTTTTTGTGGAATGCAAAAGTACTTTAGTCTGTAAAGACGGGCCAATGATTGTATAAATTGTATCACAGCATTAATGAGCCAACTTTTGTTAGAAGAAACCTTAATTGCTTTACTTTTTGTTTTCAGGGCAGGAGAGATGGTCCAGAGGAGGTCGGGCCTGTAGACAGCAAGCAGGGAAGTAAGGCGGACAAAGAAGGTGCGTCATCAGCGAAGGGTCCTTCAACCCAGACTCAAGCTTCAGACTCACCTGCGGATGGTAGCACACCTACCGGGCGTCCAGGTGGGGACTCTGATCGCTACCTTGATCTCTTTTACCCTGACCGCACACAGACTCATCCCTGAGCGATTTGTCGCACACAGCTTGAAATTGGCTAGCAACCGAGGGCTCATGGTTTCTCAGTTTTGTATCGGATGGTAGGGATCACACTTGGAAAGTCACCTTGCCTTCACTTTGCCTGCTTTCCTACCTTGTCATTCCCTAATTTTTCGAGTGCCTTCTGGGTGCCAAGCACCGTACTGGACTGTGGGGGTGCAGCAGGGACCAAGTCAGACAGACAGATGTGTAGCTCCTGCCCTCACGGAGCCTGCAGTCTGGGGGGTATAGACCAAGGACAGGTAACTGCAGTCTGGGCTGGAACGCGACTCCGTCCACAGGAGATGGGTGGGTGGGTGCTGGTGGCGACGGTGTCTAACGGGAACAGACGGCATCCACAGAAAACCTCGTGAAGGTTGGGCTGTGAGGGACCTTAGCTGCGCCAGGATCTGCTGTGGGGAAGGGCCTTCCGGGCTGAAGAAACAGCATGAGCCAAGGCCGCAGAGCAGGAACCCCTGGGTGAACACAGGGGAGAGTCCCGTTGGCAGGCTCGCAGGGATGGCGCCCTGGGGGGCACTGGGTCTCTCTGCTCCGGGGACCCTGAGCTGCCTGTCTGGGGCTAGCAGCGGCATGCTCAGCTCCGTTTTAAGGAGATCGATGAGCCCGGAGAGGGAGGTGCAGCGGGCTGAAGAGCCTCCTTGTCGGGGCAGCCCAGGGAGGCAGCGTCTGTCCCAGCCGCCTGCTCTGTGAGGGAGGCAGGGCCGAGCACCTGGCCTCCTGCCCCGTGTGTGCGGCCGGCTCTCAGAAGGGGCTGATGGCCCTCTGTGCGGCGCCCGTCATTCTGCCTCCTGGACAACAGTCTGGCAGCCCTGGGCAGTCCCCGTCCACTCTGGTCTGCGTCTGCATCGGCGTCCTGGTCCGGATGTAGTTGGTCCCTCCCTTGGGTGCTCCCCGGGCACCTGCCGTGCTCCAGCTCCAGCTGTGGTGCTTGCGATAACCCAGCACCTACGAGGGGAGACACATCATAAATACCAGCGGTCGGCTGTGTTAGCGCTGAAGGTGGCCTGAGCGCCGAGGAGCAGGGTCGGGGGAAGGGCGAGTGGGGGGCTCGTGAGTGGGGGGCGCTCCGCGTTCCCGTCGGGCGGTCAGGGTTGGCCTCCTGGAGCAGGCGGGTTCAGCAGCGTGCCAGAGTGTCCTCCGGCAGCACGGGGACCGGGCCACAGTTTACTTGCCGTTTGTACATGCAGAGAAGCTGGCAAAATCTGGAAGTATGACATTTTACCTCTCAGACGCTGAAGATACAGGCGTGCTGTCTCAGAAGCCCCTCGAGGAACAAGCAGTTCCTGCAAGCCCTGAGCAGGTGTTTGCCGAGTGCTCCCAGAAGAGGATTTTGGGGTTACTAGCGGCCATGTTACCTCCCCTAAAGCTGGTGAGAGACAAATGGCACTTTCTGTTTTGGAAGAGGGGCGGTGGTATTTGTGGAAAAATGTGTTTTTTGGAAAGCCGTGTCCCGAAACCACCTGTTCACGGTCACCTGTGTGTCCCCAAAGAAGCATGATCGGTTAGAGTTCCAGTCAGAGGCCGATGCCTGGCGTGGCTGTTGGTGAAGGACACGGCGCGGGCCGTTCGCGCCGGCCCGGCGTAACCAGGACGTGCACGGGCGCGGCGTTGGGTCGGGGTGCCCGTGTGGGTCCCGTGGTGAGCCGGCGTCTCTCCCTCTCTCGGCAGGACCCCGCAGTGCCCGCGATGCACCTGGAGCACGTCCTCCCGCTCATGTTCCAGGTTGTCATCTCCAACGCAGGCCACCTGAACGAGACCTACCACCTCACGCTGGGGCTCCTCGGCCAGCTCATCACCCGCCTTTTACCAGCAGAGGTGGATGCCGCGGTGGCGAAGGTCCTCTCCGCCAAGCACACCTTGTTTGCCTCAGGGGACAGTTCCGTTGTGCCCGACGGCTGGAAGACCACCCACCTGCTCTTCAGCCTGGGAGCCGTGTGTCTGGACAGGTAGCCCCCGCGCGCTGTCCCCCGTGCTGTGCGTTGCCTTAAGTCCCTGGTCTGGCTGCCGACTGGGTTCAGTGTGCTGTTGTCCAGGCCGCTCTTGTGAACAGAATTCGTTCCACTAGCAAAGGTGTCAGCTGACACTAAAATTGTACTTAAAACCCACCTTACAACAGCTGTGCGGTCCGGGCGCTGTCTGCTGCTTGAACTTCCGACGATATGTATTCTGGTGGGTTTGTTCCTGGCAGCAGTAAGCATAGGCTTTGGGGCTGAAGAAACTAGGGCTATTTTTGTTATAAGGTAACACGATCAGAATACCAGATTTGGAAAACAAAAACGGAGAAAAAAATCACCCTGGCTGCACCTGTACTTTTTTTTTTTTTTTTTTTAATTTATTTGAGAGAGTGAGAGTGTGTAAGCGGGGGGAGGGGGGAAGAGGGCTCAGCAGACCCCATGAGCGTACAGCCTGACGTGGGGCTCGATCCCACAACCCCAGGGTCATGACCGACAGAGCTGCCCGGACGCCCCGGCTGCACCAGCTTAGTGCATCTGGTGCTGTTTGAACGTTATTTCTCTCCAGACTTTTTTGTGTGCGTAAACATGAGTGTGCACAAGTGCGCACGCAGTGTGTACCCCTTTATAGAGATTTTGTTTTTAAGCCCTCACTGTGTGCTGAGCACGGAGGTCCCTGGGGCTTCCTTCTGATAGTTGTCAGATGAGCGCGTGCCTGGCTCTGGGGCGCGGCTGCGTGGGGCTCCGGCTGCAGTGAGCGGGCTCTGCTGGGGTGAGTGAGCTCACGGAGCTCTTGCCTTCCAGCCGGGTGGGCTTGGACTGGGCGTGCTCCATGGCGGAGATCCTGCGGTCGCTCAGCGCTGCACCCCGGTGGCGTGACGTCATCGCCACCTTCACAGACCACTGCGTCAAGCAGCTGCCTTTCCAGCTGAAGCACACCAACATCTTCACCCTGCTCGTGCTGGTCGGCTTCCCGCAGGTACGTGGCTCCGAGGCCGGGCCGCTCCTCCCGGTCCCCACCACGCACAGCAGGGGCTGTGCACGGGTCTCTGGGAGGGTGTTTTCCTTCCGTCACGTCGTTCATATTTACAGTGTTGGTATATTTCCAAGATCGTGGGGTGGTTTGTTCAACTGCATTTGTAACGGTTTAGCTGTTCATTTTATCAGCCAGTTACCGAATCACACGGAACTTGAGAATGCCATTGTTTCCCAGTTGGCATTCACCTCGACCTCATTTCTAATCTTCATGTCTCACAAGTGGTTGGGACGGAGAGGACCGTGAAAACAGGGCTTCATCTGGCACGCGTGTAAACCACCTCTGCGCCGGGCCCTGGACTCGGGAGTGCCCATCCTTGTGCACTGTTGAAGTCGGCGGCACGAGCAGAGGGGACTGGGCTCATGTCCGCCGGAGGGTCCGCTCCGGGGTCTGTGTGCTCCTGAGGTGCCTTCCCGGTCTCTGTCACGTTGTAGGTCCTCTGCGTGGGGACCCGCTGTGTGTATGTGGATAACGCCAATGAGCCACACAACGTCATCATCCTGAAGCACTTCACGGAGAAGAACAGGGCTGTGATCGTCGATGTCAAAACCCGGAAAAGGAAAACAGGTCCCAAGCCTCATTTATTGTTTCTAAGAACGGAAGGAAGCTGTCAAATCTCTGCGTAGCCTGAAATCCGTGAAGATACCGTGGTTCTTACCCTGCGTGTGTTGTTGTAAAAAACAAGTTGGAATTGCCTGAGCTGCTTGGGCCTCATCTCTGAAGTGACGTGGTTGGATGAGGGTAACTTGGAAGGCCCTTGCCGTGTCTCCGGTTTGTAGGTGTGGCTCCCAGGTTCTGGGGGCACAGTTAGGGTCTGAACCTTTAATGTTGTCGTGGGCCGGTGATTTGTTTTCTAATGGGCCATTTAGACATGTGGTGGAGTCGGACAGCTACGTGAGTGTAGGATGACTTTGAGTCATTGTGTGGCCATTCACGTCACTTTCCGTTGTGCTCGATCAGTAGGACAGTGAAAGTATATCCTAAGTGCCAACCCCAGAGGAGCCTGGCGTAGGTAACCACACGTGCCCAGTTCTGCTTCTGAGATCATCACTCAGCTTCAGCACTAGGCACCGTCTGTGCCACTCTTGTGTGCGGTGTGAGGGCATGGTCGAGGTTCTTGTTCTTTCTCCTTTTTGTCGTTTTTCTTTATGGCATGTCAACGTCCAGTTGTTTTGGGACCATTGTTGAGCAGACTGGCTCTCTGCTGGGTTATCCTGGCACCTTTGTTGGAGAGTAGTTGACCCACGTGTGTGTGTGTGTGTGTGTGTGTGTGTGTGTGCGCGCGTGTGTGTCTATTTATGGTTTTATTATATTCCATTAATCTATATATTTGTCCTTACTCGAATACCACATTCTCATGACCATTATAGATTCACGCGATGTCTCCAAATCAGGTTCCCCAACTTTGTTACTCTTTTGTCAGCTTTGTTTTGGCTAGTCTAGTTCCTTTGCCTTTCTGTATAAATTTTAGAATCAGCCTCTCAGTTTCTGTAAAAGACTCATCGAGTCTGTATATCTGTTTGGGGAAAAACGACATCTTAACACGACCCGTGAGCACTGTATGTGTCTCCCCGTATTTAGGGAATAAACTGAGATCTCTAATTTCTCTTCCTCTGGCATGGGGTAGCAGCTGCTTTCTCTCCTTCCTGAATTTGGTACTTTGTGTCTTCTCTTGTTTGTTTCCTAGAGTGTCTCACCAGAGATTCATCAATGTGTTTTTTTTTAAAGATTTTATTTATGTATTTGAGATGCAGTGAGAACGAGAGAGAGCATGAGTTGGGGGCAGAGAGAGAGGGAGAAGCAGGCTTCCCACTGAGCAGAGAGCCTGATGCGGAACTCATCCCAGAACCCTGGGATTATGACCTGAGCCAAAGGCAGATGCTTAACCAACTGAGCCACCCAAGCGCCCCTGATTAATGTATTTGATCTTTTCAAGGACCAGCTTTTGTTTTCATTGATTTTTTCTCTATTATTTCTCTGTTTCTGCTTCATTGATTTATGTCTGTCATTTTTAATTTCCTGTTTCTTCTTGCTTTGGATTTCATTGGCTGTTTTTTCTTCCTCTAATTTTTTAGGGTGGAAATCTAAATCACTGATAGGAGATTTTTCTTTGTTGATAGAAGCATTGTAATGCTATGAATTTCCCTCTAGGAATGGCATTAGCTGCATCCATAATTTTTTAAAATATTTATTTATTTACTTTAGAGAAAGAGATTGTTGGGGGGATGGGCAGAGAGAAAGGGAGAGAGAGGGTCTTAAGCAGCTCCACACTAAGTGTGGGCCCGATGTGGGGTTTCATCTCACAATCCTAAGGTCACGACCTGAGCCAAAACCAAGAGTTAGATGCTGAGCCGACTGTGCCACCAGGTGCCCCTGCACCAATAATTTTTGATAGCATTTACCTTATCATTTTTACTCCGGTCAGAATATTTTGTTTATCTTAACATTTTTTCTTTGTTTGGTGGATTATTTAAGAGTTTATTGTTTGCTTGATTTTTTTAAAGATTTTATTTATTTATTAGAGAGAGAGAGCGAGAGAGCGGGAGCATGAGAGGGGAGAAGATCAGAGGGAGAAGCAGACTCCCCCCACCGCCCCCCGGAGCTGAGAGCCCAGTGTGGGACTTGATCCCAGGACTCCAGGATCACGACCTGAGCTGAAGGCAGTTGCCCAACCAACTGAGCCACCCAGGCACCCTAAGAGTTTATTGTTTAATTTACAAATACTTGGAGGCTCTTCCAGACATCTTTATGTTATTGAATTCAAGTTTGATTCCCTTGGGGTGAGAGAACATACTTCGGATTATTTTAGTCCTGTTAAGATTATTAAAACTTGTAAAAAAAAAAAAAGATTATTAAAACTTGTTTCGTGGCCACAGTTTGATTTGTTTTGAGTAAGGTTCCATGTGCCCTTGAAGAGATTTGTACACTGGGTTGCTGGCTGTAGGTGTCATTTACGCCAAGTCAGTTGATAGTGTTTTTTAAGTCTTCTGTGTTCTTACTGATTTTCTGTCTGTCTGTTCTAATGATTACCGAGAACGGAGTGTTGAGGTCTCTAACCGTAATTGTTTATTTTTCAATTCTGATAATATTTCTTGTTCTGAAATTGACTTTAGTTTTTATGTAGCCTCTCTAGCTTTTGTCTTCTTACTAATGTTTGCACAGTGTGTACACTCTGACTTTGTTTAAAAGATTTTATTTGTCAGAGAGTAAGACAGCAAGCGGGAGCACAAACAGGGGGAGCAGCAGGCAGAGAGAGAGGCAGACTCCCCTGCTGAGCAGGGAGCCTGATGCAGGGCTCAGTCCCAGAACCCTGGGATCATGACCTGAGCTGAAGACAGCCACTTGATTGACCGAGTGCCCCCAGAAGCTCCTGTAAGCTCTCACTTTAACCTGTATGTGTCTTTACCCTTGAAGTGGATTTGTTATAGATAGCACGTAGCAGAATTTTCTTTTTTAATCCAGTCTGACAGTCTCTGCTTTTTCATTGAGATATTTAGACTGTTTACATTTAATGCAGTTATCAAGATGATTTAGTTTAAATCTACTATCTTCCCGATTGTTTTTTATTTGCCTCACTTGTTTGTTTTTCCTTTTCTTCTACTTCTCCTGCTTTTGGATTGAAGTTTTTTGTTTGTTTGTTTTTTATGACTCCATTTATTTCCGCCTTTGGTTTTTAATTTTATCTCTTACTTTTTTCTGTGGTTGCTCAAGGGTTTACTATAGTTTACCTTCAGATTAACTTTTTAGTGGTTGCTTCAGGGTTTATAATATTCACCTTTACCTCACCATAGTCTACCTTCAAACAATACTCTATCACTTAACATTCAGTGAGGAAACAGATTTTATATTTCATCCCCCCATCCTTGTGCCATTATCGTCACACATTTTACTTCTACATGTTATAAGCCTCAGAATAATACATTATTTATTTTTGCTTTAAAAAGTCAGATATTTTGGGGCACCTGGGTGCTGCAGTCAGGTGAGCATCTGACTCTTAGTTTTGGCTCAGGTCATGATCTCAGGGTCATGGGATCAAGCCCTGCGTTGGGCTCTGCGCTCAGCACAGAGTCTGCTTAAGACTCTCTCTCCCTCTTCCCCTGTGCCCCCAACCCCCGGCTTGTTTGTGCACACACACACTCTCTCTCTCCCTCAAATAAATAAATAAATATTAAAAAAAACAAAAACAAAAAAACTCTTGCTTAAAAAATAAAAAGATATTTTAAGAACGGTTTTAAAATGAGAAAACTATCTTTTTGTTTACTCACGTATTTACCATTTCTGGTACTCTTCATTTCTTTGTGTAAGTGCAAGTATCTATCTGGCATCATTTTTCTTTGGCCTGAAAAACTCCCCTTAACATTTCTTGTATCGCACGCAGGTCTGCTGCTAGAGTTTTTGGTTCGGTGTGTCCTACCAAACCGAAAAATATTTATTTTGACTTTATCTTTGAAAGATGATTTGCTGCATACAAAATTCTAGGCCAAGAGCTTCTTCTTTGAATACTTTAAAGTTTTTGATTCATTTTCTTATGGCTTACATAGTTTCGGCCTCAAAGTTTGCTGTCATTCTCTGTTAATTCTTCAAATGTGTCTCCCCTCCCCCCCCCCCCCCACCCGGCTGCTTTTAAGATTTTTTTCTTAGTCACTGGTTTTTAGCATTTTGATTAGGATGTGCCTTGACCTGATTTTCTTTGTTTCTTCTTCTTGGGGGTTTATTGAGCTCTTTGATCTGTGGAATTATAGTTTCTATTAAATTCAGAAGAATTTCAACTGTTATGTCTTCAGATAGTTGTTTTGCCCCCCGACTAGGATACCACTAGCATCTACTAGAATGCTGGGCGAGGGGGAGCCAACCTATTCCCAGGTCTGCGTGAGCTCCAGGAATTGTTTGTCCTACTGCTTTTTTGTAGTTGTTTCCCAGAACAAGGTGGTTTCCCACCATGCATTTGTGTGGCTCACACTCTGCCAAAGACTCGCGAGGAAGCTTGTGTGGCTGCCTAGCGAGGTCGCCCACACCCTCTCTGTCTCTGTGCCTCTCCCTTCTTCGTGAGTTTCTGCCCCATAAGTTCTAGTTGCCAGGACTCCCTGAACTCACCTTTCCCAGACGAGCTCATTGAGACTATAGGACTCTGCTCGTAATTCTAGCCCTTACTCTGCAGCCCAGAGGTGGTCTCCAGGAAGCCAGACTCTTGGAAGGGTCCCTGGTTTGTGTCCCTTCCATCAGGGACCACAGTCCTGTACGGCTCACTGCCTCCTGTCTGCAAACCACTGTGTCACATACTCTTTCAGTGTTCTGGTTGCTTAAGGTAGGAGGCTGAGTCCAGGCTGCCTGAGTTGTTTGGGGTGGGAGTTCTGCCTGCGTACTGTACTTGGGAAGTTGCTGTAGCACTTGGAGACGACCGGTTTGCGCACAGTAGTAGGAATGTAAATGTGTCTCTCGGTTGCCCGGTGGCTAGGTAGCCCAGCGCCATTGCCGTGCTCACCTGCAAACCAGCCTGAGCTGGGACAGGTGGGGCGACCTGCGTCTCGGGGTCTGCGGTTCGCCAGTAAGGCGCAGTGTGGGGGAAGAGACGCAGCTGCTGGAAGCATTAACCATGCTCCCATGCCTTTCTCTTCCTGCCTGACCTCACGCTCCAGTGAAGGACTACCAGCTGGTCCAGAAGGGACAGGAGTGCAGCAGCTCTCAGGCCCAGCTGAGCCAGTACTCCCAGCACTTTGCCTTTATCGCCAGTCACCTTCTGCAGACCAGCGTGGATGGCCACTGTCCCGAGGCCGTGGAAGCAACCTGGGTCCTCTCCCTGGCCCTCAAAGGACTCTATAAAACGCTGAAGGTAACGGTGACCTTTTTCCACTTGCTAATGAATCATTGTGATAGGACATCTGCAGGGCTTTACGACAAGGAGATGCCGTCTGATCTCAATGGATGGTTAACCAAAGGATCTTGACTATTTTCAGGAGTGGTTGAGGTCCTGCTCAAGGATAACTCTAAGGAAGGAACAGAGTTTTCCCAGTAGTTGGTTCTTTGCATTTTTTCAGTACTGTTTTGTGGAACCGGGTGTTTGCCTGATGGGCATGTAACCTTGGAAGGTGGGAAGAGACTGGATGGAATAGTTTCTCACTTCCCTCTGAACCAGGGCCAGGGGAAGGGGAGAACAAAGGGGACCGGCTTCCTATGGGACTTGGGGTGGGAGGAGCTGGGTGATGATGAAGCTGTGGCCTGTGGGGAGGATGGAACATGGTTCTTCTGCTGGCTGAGGGGCCTGATGGGGGGAAGGGATCACTTTTTAGGACGATCTTCCCCACAGAAGTAGCCATGAAAGAAGGGTTTCATTGTAAAAGTTGGTGAGTCCCTGGACTTGGGCAGAACTGTCCGGGAGGCCACAGGAGGACTCAGGCAGCACAAGGAGCCAAGTACGAATGGCGTTCCAGCTCCAGGCCTGCCCTGAGTGCTCGTGGTGAGGGGACCGGGGCCACGCAGCTGCTGATTGTTGCCTCCAAAGCACTTACCCCAATCTGTTCTTGTTTGAGTTGTTTAGTTATAGTAGCCAAGAGGAAAAAAACTCCCTGAGGGCACAGACCATTTCTGTCTTGGAGTCCCTGTTTTCGTAACTATTTGGCGAGCACAGGAGCCACGTGGAACTCCGTGGCACCGAACGCGCGAGAAGGTGGGGTAATAGTCTGGCCTCCCAGAGAGCCACACGGGCCTGCAAGGAGGGCTGCCGGGAGTCAGAAAAAGCCTGTCTGAGGAGGTGAAATGTGAGGTGGGAGATGAGGGGTCTGGGCAGGGCGACGTGTGCAGGGAGAGCCTCGGACGCCAGGCCCAGGAACAGGCGAGGTTGTCAGCGACAGAAAGAGCAGCTCTGCGCCTTCAGGATCCTGTGGAAGAGGGTGCGAGACCGGAGAAGCGGGCAGGGAGTCTGCAGCGCCTCGTCCGCCAGGAGTCGGGACTCAGGATGTGGTCTGACGAGCGCTGCGAGCTTTGGAAGGCAGAGTGCTGGGGAGGGTTGTTCATGTAGGACGAAGCCCACCGTGCCCTGGGCTCCAGAAATGCTTGCCGAGGGCTGAGTTAGGGAGTGGACAGGCTCGGGTTGGGGCTGAGGTTCAGGGTGTCATCCTTCCTGCGACTCTGGTATTTTCCCCACGCGGTGACCTTGGGCCACAAGCTGAGATTGGGCTCCGAAAGAGCCTGGGTTCTCCCCGCGGGGCCCGTGCCTTGTGCCCTCGAAGCAGCTGCAGGTCATTCTCCTTTTGTTTGGCAGGCTCACGGTTTCGAAGAGACTCACGCAACCTTCCTTCAGACGGATTTGCTGAAGCTGCTGGTGAAAAAGTGCAGCAAAGGAACCGGTTTCAGTAAAACGTGGCTCCTGCGGGACCTGGAGGTACGGGGTGCGCTGCCCGCTGCAGGCCTCCCTCTCGGGAGCCACCCGGGGATTAGCTGCGACAGGCTCTGCCCTGTGCACGCTCACTGTGGGCAGGCGTTGGAACCGTGTCTTAGATTTCTGTCCCCTGTTGGAAACAGGGACTGTGACAGCTGTCCTCCCTGTCAGGGAGAGAATGGATTTGATGTTTGTTCGGAGAGCACCGGAGGACAAACAGTTAATGGAAACACACGGCTGACCATTACGTCACGGTGATAAAATGTGGCCTGGAATTATTATTTCCCTTTCAAGTTCCTTTGAGCTCAAACCTGTTTCTGAGTTTGTCCTCGGTTATGTTTATTTTATGTAGGATTTTAGTCGATCGTTTTCGTCTTATCACAATTCCTTCTGGGCCTCAGAGTCTTCTCGGTGGAATTGCTGAGGTTCTGTGTGGGGGGTGTGTACCGCGTGCCAGCCTCGGGTCCAGGAGAGGCTGCTGCCGTGTGTGGGGAGGTCAGCCGGCCGTGCTCCCTCACACGGAGGCCTGAGCGCGGAGAGCCTGCTCTCGAGTGTCCCGGCAGGGCTTGGAAGGGTTTCGGGAAACGGTGCTGAAACCCAGTGTGGGAAAGCCTGGAGAGCATCAGGGCTCTCGCTCTGAGGAAGAACTTTTACATTTTAAATTAAAATTTAAATTAAATTTTATCATTCAAATAATAGAACTACATTGCAGAAAATGTGAAATATACAAAAGAAAGAAAAACTTCACATTCCACCCCACGAACACGACCACCGTTAGTATTTTCTGTACAGCCTTATTCTAGTTGTTTCCATCTGCGTCGCTGTCCCGCGTATAGACAAAGATGGCACTGCGTGTGGCACTCCAACGCCGTTGCGGCGGCCGCTTCCCTGAGTCACTGGGTGGTTTTCATGACCCCAGCGTAACAGCCGCCAGTGACGCACGAAGGTGGATTTCCGCTGCATCAAGCGTCACCTGCTTGACGTTCTTCCTAAAAGGGGAGTTGCTGGCTGGGTCAGAGGCAGTAGATGCTGTTCTAGCTCTTTACCTTTCACCAAAACGTGTTCTCAGAATGATCCCAGCTTAGGTCGTCAGCACCAGAGGCCCCTCAGAGTTGGTTAGCGGGTCTTTGATGACAGGTAAATGGAACTTGTTTTCACATTTTTTCTTTTGTTACTAATTTTACATTCTTTTTGTGAAACCTTACATCTTTTAAAAAAGTTAGGTCAGATATTTTCTACCATTTGAGGGTTAAAGATCTGTGTGCCGTTCTCACCCACGGAACCCCACACCCCTGCCCTCCCTGGCGTTCTGTCTGTAGATTCTGTCCATCATGCTGTACTCCTCAAAGAAGGAGATCCACACCTTGGCCGAGCACACAGCCCAGGAGCGAGATGAGCGAGGGGACCCCGAGGAGGAGGTGGAGGGCATGGTCAGCAGCCCCACTGAGCCGGAGCAGAAGAAGCTGGACCCTCTGGAAAGCCTGGATGAGCCCACCCGAATATGTTTCTTGGTGAGTTCTGGGGCCGTGGTGAAGCCAAGGGATGGCTTCTCCTTGGCTCGCACCGTGTTTTTGCCTCGAAAATGCCTCAGTCTGACGTGCTGAGAGGCCGCTTCCTGAAGACTCAGTCTAAATTGTGCGGAATTGATCCAGGAGAATGGAGAAATCCTGACGGCAGTCGTTTTTAAGCTTTTGGGGCCTAACAGCTTTAGATCGTCTCTCCTGTGACGCGAGCACAAGCGGTTGTGCTCGTCAGTTGCAGCCCTCCGGTGCGCAGTGTCCCCTCGTGACTTCTGAGCTGCGTTCTCTGATGGCCCCCGGGGGGCCCGGCTTCCTGGAGCGCTGACTGCAGGCAGAGTAGACAGA
Source organism: Potos flavus (assembly GCA_028534135.1). Lineage (NCBI taxonomy): Eukaryota > Metazoa > Chordata > Mammalia > Carnivora > Procyonidae > Potos > Potos flavus. The sequence goes on from CM052891.1 coordinate 51,818,451, forward strand.
GTGTGGGGCAGGGATCAGAAGAGCAGGCACGAGTCCGGACCGCTGTGCTGGTCGCCAGGGTTGCGTGCCTGGTGGCGGCTCCGGCACCACCTGGGAGCTGTCGGCTGCTAGCACTACGTGTGGCCGTCTGGCATTGCCACGCTGTGTGTTTTTCTGTGAATTTATGATCGCACGTCAGATTCCGCAGTCCATCCTTTAGGCTTTATAGTTTTATTTGCTCTCAGAGACCACACGATATTCAGAGATTACAACCTGTGGTAACCTGAGAAAATAACCTTTTTATCCCTTTTGAGCCCCATCTCTCCTGTGCTTCCTCCCGTGGCCTCCAGATGGCGCACGACGCGCTCAATGCCCCCCTGCACATCCTCCGGGCCATCTACGAGCTGCAGATGAAGAGGACCGACTCCTTCTTCCTGGAGGTTCAGAAGAGGTGAGGGGTGCGGACACGCGGCCGACGACGTGCAGCCAGCCGGGAGCAAGCGGGGGAGAGCACGGGGGGCAGGGCCGTGATGGCCTCCTGCCAGCAAGCTCTGGGCAAAGACTCATGCGAGGCCGGCCCATGGACCTGGCTCTCAGTTCTTCGTGCGGTGCTGAGCGCCGGCCCTGCTCCGCTCCCTGCATCCTCTCTGAGCCGTGCTGTGTGTCCCTCTGGGTGGGGACGTTGAGGTGGATGCCGCGGGATCCCCCATACGTCGTCCTGGGGCCTTCCGGCCAGAGTGCTGCTTGCACGTTATCGTCATGGATTTCCCCAAGTTAACAATACTGCCTCCCTGGGCCGGGAAGCTCAGCCTCATTCTTGGGCCCAGCTCCCAAATGTTGCGGACCTTTACCTATCACCGCTCATCTCCCCCTCTGTCTGTCATGTCCCAGTTTTGACTTCTTACTCTAACTTACATTTGGTTCCAACTTAATTTTCCTTTGATGTTTTTATCTTCTATTTTCTGTACTTCTTGTACATTACGAAGGAGGGTGCAGTCTAAGCTGCTGTGACTAAGACTCCCGGAAATGTCGGGTCAAGGAAGATAGAATTTGGTTCTTCTCTCGTGGCCGTCAGGGTGGGTGGGCAGCTGTGCTCTGGGAAGGACCCTGCCTCCCCAAGGCTATTGTCCTCCTGCGTGTTGTCCCGTAGCTCACCCGTGCGCCCTGCGTCCAGCCTGGGGGCGAGGGAAGGTAGAGGGAGGAGGACACCGTCAACCCCGCTGCTTGAGAGGAGGCTCCTTGGCCTCCTGTGGGCGAGGACCTAGTTGCATCCCCCTGTCTAGCTGAGGAGGGGCTGGGGGCCCTGTCGCCAGCTGGGTGGTCGTGTGTCCTGCTGAAGCTTCCGGGAAGTCTGCTTCTGAGACCCCGAGGGGCAGTTTGCGTCCTCTGCCTCCAGGGCGTGCACACGTCTGCGTGCGTGAGTCGGTGAGTGCTGTGCGTCTAGGCTGCAGAATTCAGGGCCGATACTGTCATTGCGGAGTAGAGACAGGACAGTAACGCAGGTCTGTGCTTCCGACAGGCCTCGCTGCAGGCCGCACTCTCAGCTTTCTGGGATGCGTGTGCCCAGCCTTGTGCCCCTTCTCCCCAGGTTCGACGGGGACGAGCTCAGCACGGATGAAAGGATTCGGACGCTGGCTCAGAGGTGGCAGCCCAGTAGGGGTCTGAGACGGGAGGAGCCGAGCGCCAAAGCCGTGGACACAGACATGATTATCCTGCCATGTCTGGTAGGTGGCCTCCGCCTCGAACGCGCAGCCTCTGCCCCCGGCCCCCGCGCCCGCCCCGTGCTGAGGGGGCAGGCCGCAGTAACGGTGGTCTTGGGTCTGCAGGCCCGGCCCGCACGCTGCGAGCAGGCCACGGCCGAATCGAACCCTGTGAGCCAGAAGCTCATTGCCAGCACGGAGAGCGAGCTGCAGCAGAGCTACGCCAAGCAGCGGCGCAGCAAGAGCGCCGCCCTGCTGCACAAGGAGCTGAACTGCAAGAGCAAGAGGGCCGTCCGGGACTACCTGTTCCGCGTCAACGAGGCCACGGCAGTCCTGTACGCCCGCCACGTGCTGGCCGCCTTGCTCGCCGAGTGGCCGGGCCACGTGCCGGTGAGCGAGGACACCCTGGAGCTCAGCGGCCCGGCCCACATGACCTACATCTTGGACATGTTCATGCAGCTGGAAGAAAAGCATCAGTGGGAGAAGGTGATTGTGAGCAGGCCAGGCTGGGCACCCACCTGCTTCGGCCCCCTCGGCCCCCGCCCCCACGGCTGAACCTGCCTCCTCTGGGGGGGGTCTCCCTGGGGGGGTTCAGCTGGGGGGGGGGGGCGCGTGGCTCCCCGACGCCTGTGAGGGCAGCAGAGGCCGGGCGGGGGCGCGGCAGACCTGGTGGGCGGAGGGCACTTGACACTGTGATCCCATGGAGCCTGACTGCACTCAGCCTAGCCCGTCCCCTCTCGTCTAGTGCCAGGTCCAGGGGACGCGGGGAGTTACGGATGATGGCCTGTCCCCGTGGTACCGGGAGCCTCCAGGGTGTTTGGGTCTTATTTCTGGAATGTCTGCCCTGGGGTGCTTGCACCTGTCACACTGTGACCGTGACCGGGAGAGTTCTGTCTTAAGGAAGTGCAAAGGCCCCGGCCTCCAGAAGGCAGGTATGGGGTCTGCAGCCCAACCCCACATTCCGGTTCTGAGTTTCCAGGCCTCCGGTTCTATTTTTAAGTCAAATCTCCAACGTCGTCTTTGAGAGTAGGGCCGGGGTAGCGATTCCCAGGGTGTATGCACCCAGAGGAGCCACACAGCAGAACACGACTAAGTCTGGGCGGGGGGGGGGGGTGGTGCTGGCCTGGGGAGGCCACGGGCACCGCCTCCCGCTGAGCTGGGAAGTTTCGTCCCCGCCTCCCAGCTTCCAAGTGCAAAGATCTTGAGTCACATTTACTGCCGCCTTCTTCATCCTGTCCCCTTGGTACCCACACACGCACACGGTATACCCTCACACACACATGCACACACACGGTGTCCCGTCACACACACATGCATGCACACACGCACGGTGCACGCTCGCACACACATGCACACGCACACACACAGTGTCCCTTCACACACACATGCACGCACACTCGCACGGTGCACCCTCACATGCACACGGTGTACCCTCGCGCACACACATGCACACACGGTGTTCCCTCACACATGCACATGTACGCACGGTGCACCATCACATGCACGGTGCACCTTTGCACACATGCCCACGCACAGATGGTGCACACTCACATGCACACGGTGCACTACACACAGTGGCACACATACATGCACACGGTACCCCCCCACACACACACACACGCACTCCTCAGGAAGTGAGTTTATTTCCTCGTCCTTCACTTCACGTGTCCTGGAAGAACACCCCTGGTTTCCGAGTCCCCTCGAGCTGTCCCCAGCTGCATGGCCTCGGAGCAGCTGGCAGCTTTGCCGCAGCCGTCCCTCCTCTGGAAGTGCCTCCCCCATCCTTGCCCCACAGGTCCCCCAGTTCCACACCTCCCTGGCACGTGTCCCCTTGTCCGGCCCTGGCTTCTCTATGCGTCCCTCCCCTGCTTGGCTCGGGACTCTTCAGGGCCCAGGACCACCTGTGATTGATTCTGGTGGCTTCCTCAGCACGCCCAGAAGTGGTTTCCAGGACGGACTGAGGCGGAGGTATCCTGGTCCCTGCGGTGAGAGGCGGCTGCAGGAGTTGGTTTCAGGGGTGGGGCCGGGGGCCAGGGGAAGCCAGCGCCTTTGGATGGGCCTGGGGTTGAAACGGACTCATCCTTCTTCCTACCCCCGGGCTCTGACGCTCCCTGCCTCACGTCCTGCCAGATTCTGCAGAAGGTGCTCCAGGGCTGCCGAGGGAGCATGCTGGGGACCATGGCCCTGGCCGCCTGCCAGTTCATGGAGGAGCCCGGCATGGAGGTGCAAGTCAGGGAGTCGAAACACCCCTATAACAATAACACCAACTTTGAGGTACGTCCAGGGCCCCTGGTGGGCCGGACCCGCGAGGGCTGCCGAGAGTCACCTCAGCATCCGCACTGGCTGCTCCTGCCGGGCAGCCCTCGCTCTGTCTAAGCAGCAGTCTGCCTCCCCAAAGCCAGGGAGTCCCCACAACCCGGTCTTCCGACCTTACTTACTAGTAGGAAGCAGTGGGCCCTGGGCCTGGGGGAGGAGTTCACTTCTTCTGCAGCGAGGTCCCTGCAGGGAATCCCCGGCATCTTCGAGAGTGAGTCCGTGTGCGGGCCTGGGTTCAGTCCCGGCCACACTGTCTCCTGGTGATGTGGCCCCGCTGTGGAGACCCCTGCCCTTCGTCTCGTCACCCAGGCGCGTGCTCCCGTCCTCCTTGTCTTAGAGGTGCGGGACGTGGCATGAGACGAGCCCTCGGGAATGACAGAAGTGTCCCTCCCCAGGATAAAGTCCACATCCCCGGTGCAATCTACCTCTCCGTGAAATTCGACTCGCAGTGCAGTACGGAGGAAGGCTGCGACGAGCTGGCCATGTCCAGCAGCAGCGACTTCCAGCAGGATCGACACACCTTTAGCGGGTCCCAGCAGAAGTGGAAGGACTTTGAGCTCCCAGGTAATAACTACATCCTCGGCCATCTAGACCCTTCACGTGGAGTATTTAAGCTCCGCACTGAGAAGGGGGACGTTGTGGGAGGGCGTCCCCCCGGGTTTAGCTTCTTCCTCAGGAGCGTGGGACGTCCCTGTCGCCATGGTATCCTGAGCTATTTCTGATTTTCGTGTGATGCAGGAGACACTCTGTACTACCGCTTCACCTCTGACATGAGCAACACGGAGTGGGGCTACAAGTTCACGGTGACAGCGGGACACCTGGGCCGTTTCCAGACAGGTGGGTGCGCTGGTCCTGCCGTCTGCAGGCTCTTCTGGCCGGGGAGCCTCTGGAATGTCACTGATGTTTGTTAGAACCAAGGCCGGTGCTTTCCTCTGGGACTTGCACACACGCCCCTCCGAGTGTGCCAGGGCAGCTGGTGGTCAGCGAGAGCGGACAGATGCAAGAGCCACCTGCAGGGCCTACAGAAGACGCCTCTGCTCTTAGAATTCACAGGGCGTGTTGCAAAAAGGAGAAACCAAAAATGCTGTCCTGTGTTGCTTTTATAAAAGGCATCATTTTAGGCAAAATTTAAGTGACCGTAGTTGTTTTATTCTGCTTATGGAAACTCAAGCAGCTCATATCTCTAAAATGTCTGTTTTGTGGGTGTGGGCCAGGGTTCGAGATTCTGAAGCAGATGCTGTCAGAAGAAAGAGTTGTGCCGCACCTGCCGCTGGCCACGATTTGGGAGTGGCTGGTGGGTGTGGCTTGTCGCCAGACTGGGCATCAGCGGTTGAAGGCCATCCACCTGCTCCTGAGGGTTGTCCGATGCCGCACCCACAGGTGAGCTGCCCCCCGTGGGTCCGGTGCGGGGAGTCTGCCCCGCGAGGACCTCCTCCCGCTCTGGGGCTCGTCACTTCTCTGTCCACGCCGTCTGATGGAGAGAAGCTTCTGAGTTTAGTAGCTTCCAGTTCTTCACCAATCTTTTTTTTAATGGTAGTGCTTTCGTCGTCCTGTTTAGGAAGCGTTCGCCGTAGTCCGCCGTGGGGTCGTGACGCTATTTCCCGTGTTCTCCGAGCTTGTCGCCCCCGTCCCATCTAGCTTCCGTTCCCCACGGAGTGCCTTCTGTGCATGATGTGAAGTGTCAGGTCCGGGTTCGTCACGGCGACATGAGTCTCCACCCGACCCCAAAGACCACCTTTCCCTCACCTCACTCCAGCGCCCCCTCTGTCACCAGGAAGGTGTGCGTACACGTGCATGTGTGTCTGGTCCCCTCCGGAGCCCCAGTCTGTTTGGTTCCTCCTGCCGGGGCCATGCTATCCTCCGTGTTGTAGCTTTATGACAGACGTGCATGTCCCGCCATACGAACCCGTGGGGTCCACCCTCGAGGACGTCCTGGCCTCCGACCCTGCCTTTCTTTCCCTATGCATCTTACAAGTGGCTGCTTCGTTTCTCTCATTTTTTCCGCTTTAGGGTGTGTCACTGACAAAATTGGAACACATCTGAAGGGCGGAAGGGGTGATTTCACATACGTCCACGTTGTGGAAGGGCCCCCGTCAGGTCACTTAGCGCACCGAGCACCTCACGGGCTTCCCTCTGTCGTGTGGGACAGCCCTGGGGTCTCCTCTCGCGCCGAAACTGGCTCTTCAGCCAATCTGTTAATGATGCAGCGCTGGGCGCCGCTGTCAGCTGTCGTCCCCATGTTGTGTGTTAGCCCTCAGCCCTTACTCCTGTCACAGCTGGAGGTGTGTCGGGGACCGGCCTCTCCCCACCTCCCTCGCCCCCAGCCCCTGGCCACTACCATTCTGTGCTCCGTGTCTGCGAGCTCGCTTGGTTGGTCTGGGTCCTCACGCGGAGGTCAGGTCGCCCAGGGTTCGTCTTTCTCGGGCTTAGTCCATGGAGCCTAATGCCATCCGGTCCCGTCCGTGTCGTCACAGACGGTGGGGTCTCCTTCATCTCCGGGCTGAAGGACACTCCGTTGTGTGCACACGTGCACCACGTTTGCCGTACCCGCTCTTCCCTCAGGAGACTCTCTGCTTGTTTCCACACCTTGGCTGTTGAGAACACTGGAGTGCAGGCGTCCTTTCGAGGTCCTGATTCGTGTGCTTTGGCTGTAAACCCAGTGGTGGGATTGCTGGATCATACATCACTTCTGGTTTTAATGACTCCAGGAGCCGCCATCTTGGTCTCCACAGTGGCTGCAGCCGTGTGCGTTCCCACCAGCGGTGCACCAGGGTTCCCCTTTCTCTGCGTCCTCGCCAACACCTGCTGTCGCCTGCCTTTTCAGCGATAGCCATCCTCACGCATGCGAGGCAATTTCTGGTTCTGGCTTTAATTTGTGTTTTCCTGATGATGAGTGATGTGAGCCCTTATCTTTCGTGTGTCTCCTGGCCATCCGCATATCTTCTTTCTGAAATTGTCTTTTCAGGTCCTTCGACCATATTTTAATTGGGTTATTTGGGTTCTTTTGAAATTGAGTCGTATGAGTTCCTTGTATATTTTGGATATTAACCCCTTATCGGGTGTGGTTTACAAATACTTTCTCCCATTCCACAGACTGTCCTTTCATTTAATGATGGCCTCCTTTGCTTCTCAGAAGCTTTTTAGTTTGATGTGGTCCCACTTATTTTTGCTTTTGTGTCAAATTCAAAAAAATCGTTGCCAAGACCAATGTCAAGGAGCTCAGCCCTTATGTTTTCTTGTAGGAGTTTTGCAGTTGGAGGTCTCTCATTCAAGTCTTTAATCTATTTTGAGTGGATTTTGTGTGGGGTGTAAGGGAGGGATCCAGTCTCGTGCTTGTGCTTGTGGCTGTCCAGTTTTTCCAACAGGTTTGTGGAGGAGACTGTCCTTTCCCCGTTGCATATTCTCGGCACCTTTGTCAGAATTAACTGGCTCTGTATGCACGGGTTTATTACTTCTGGGCTCTTTGTCCTGTTCGTCCATCTTCATGCCTGTCTTTAGTCCAGTGCCGTGCGGTTTGGATTACCGTAGCTCTGTGTTATGGTTTAAAATCAGAACGTGTGAGGCTTCCAGGTTGGCTCTGAAGATTGGTTTGGGTGTTCAGGGTCTAATGTAGTTCCACATGAATTTTAGGGTTGTTTTCCTATTTCTGTGAAAATGCTGTGGGGATTAGGGTAGGGGCTACGTGGACTCTTTATCTTGCTTTGGGCAGAATGACATTCTAATAGTATTCTTCGGGCCTTGACCACGGATCACCTTTTACACTTACTTGTGTTTTCTCTAGTTTCTGTCAGCAGCGCTCCACGGTTTTCAGTGTACAGACTGTTTTTACCTCCTTTGTTAAAATTTATTTCTAAGTGTTTTACTCTGTTTTATCCTATTGGAAATGGGTTTGTTTCCTTAATCTCTCCTTCTGATAGTTTGTTGCTAGTATGTAGAGATGCAGCCGGTTTTTCTGTATCGATTTTATGCCCTATGACTTTACTGTGTTTGTTAGCGCTGACGTTTCTTCTGTGGAGTCTGTGGTGTTTCTGCCTAGGGTGTCGTCTGCACACAGTCCGTTCTACGTCTTCTTCTCCAGCGTAGATGCCCTTCTGTTTCTGTTTCCTGCCTGTTTGCTCTGGCCGGAACTTCCGGTACCTTGGGGTGTCCCTCACCCACGTGCTTGTGTCCACGCACATAGGCACACACCCCCTCTCACCCGTTGGGGTTTTGACTCTTCACAGCACCGAGCCCCCTACCCCACAGCCGTGAAGTCCTGGACTTCTCCCCTGCAGTCCTCCGCGGCTCCGCTCTGAGTCAATCTTACAGGTTTCCGTGCAGACAGCCTGCACAGCGTTCCTTCGATTTATCCTCAGGTGGTTGATGGTTTTGATGCTGTTGTTAAGTGTTGTTTTAGATTTCTTACTTCTTATTATTTCTGCTCACATATAATTAATTTTTGTGTATTTCCTTTGTATGCGGTGACTGTGCTCTGTTAACTTGAAGAGAGCGTGTGTAGATCATTCAGAGCACAGTCATGCTGTCGACAAATAACGGGTTTTAGTTCTTCCTCTCGGTCCTTAGAAGCTTTTTTCTTTTTTTTTTTTTTTTTTTTTTTCCCCTTTTGCCTTTTTGCCTTTTTGCACTAGTCAGGACCTTCCATAGAGTGTTGAGTAGAAGTGGGGATTAAAGACATATAGCCTTGTTTCTCATCTTGGAGGGCTGGTGTTGGCAACCAAACCACACACATCGTCCACACACTCAGACCCCCACCTGTCAGGGGTTCTGTGTCCCTCTCTAGCATTTCCTTTTTGAGAGAGCATGTGAGTGGGGGGCGGGGGGGGGGGCGGTTGTGCAGAGAGAGGATCGTAAGCAGGTTCCACACCCAGTGAAGATTCTGATGGGGGCGCTTGATCTCACACCCCCGAGATCATGACCTGAGCCAAAATCAAGAGTCAGATGCTTATGCGGCTGAGCCACTCAGCCCCCCCACCCCACCCCACAGAGACACAGGGTCCCAGTCAGAGTGGAGAGATGATACCGAAGTAGCAAGGCATCTCTGTAGTTTGACAAACGAAGGGCTCTCCAAGTCGGGGAGAGCAGCGTCTGCGCTCAGGCCGGCAGAGGGAGGGGTGAGCGGACTGTGATTGCCGTTGTCACTGTGTCCCCGTGTGAGGAAAGGGCCCTTCGCCAGCAGGGGCTCAGTTGTGTTCTTGTGAGAGCCGCTTGCAGTGAGAACTGTCCGGTTGAGTGATGGGTTGGAGACCGTCCCGGCTGCGTTGTGGGTGTGCTTCTACAATGTGCTGGCCTTCCGCAGTCCCGGAGCGAGACTGCACGGGCTGGGGGAGGGCAGCCCCTGGGGGAGGTAGGAGCCACGCAGGTGCTCGGACGTCACTCCCCGAGTGAGCGCTCGTCCGGAAATCAAACCACGCATTCCCCTTGCTCTGCTTCAGGAAGACTTACTGCTCTGGGGGAAAGTCGGACATTAAAGAGAAAAGGCAAAATTTAACATTATAAAAGCGTAAAGTCGTGTAGTGAGGCCCAGAGTATTATTGGCTTCATAACTTTTCTCTTCCGAAGGCTGTTGAAGTGGAATGAAAAGCACATCTTCCCCCTGAGTCAAAAATGTCAGCGAGTCTCTCACCAGAGGCCCGTGGGATTGCAAAGGGCTCTGGCCCGAGCACCCTCATTAGCACATTACTTGTGTTTTATGAGCCTAGGATTGGAATATTGGTCATTACCGTCTTTTAAATCTTCTCTTGTTCTCTGACTGTTGAAGCAACGAGCGTTGCAGAAAATCTAGGAAACTTGGGGCACCTGGTGGCTCAGTCAGTTAAGCATCTGCCTTCGGCTCAGGTCATGATCCTGGGGTCCTGAGATCGAGCCTCGCAGCGGGCTCCCTGTTCATTGGGGAGCCTGCTTCTCCCTCTCCCTCTGCCTGCTGCTCCCCTTGCTTGTGCTCTCTCTCTTTCTAGCTCTCAAATAAGTAAAATCTTTAAAAAAGAGAAAATCTAGGAAACTGAAAGGGACAACCCCGGAAAACATTTTGTGTATTTTTTCACTGTTGCTTTTGACGTGGTCACACAATACTGGATGTGCACTTGTGTTTGGTTTGATTTTGTATGCACAGTTTTATGTGTTGCTTTTCTCCATGTGACGTCCATCTCGAGAGTTTCCCACCGCCGTGGGAAGTTCTTCACGGCCCCCATTTTAAAGACGTGTTGTTGACTGACGTGACTGCTCCAGGGTCTCCCGCTTCCTAGGCTTCTGCCCCTTTCCCTGTTTGGTGCTGGTGAATATTTTGGGGGAGGGTAATGACCATCAGCTGGCGTCTGCCCCCCCCCCCCCGTCTGCCCCCGCCCCCCGCAGTGACCTCTGTGACCTTGCGCTGCTGAAGCCGCTGTGGCAGCTCTTCACCCACATGGAGTACAGCCTGTCGGAGGACGTGACGCAGCCTGGCATCCTCCTTCCCCTGCACCGCGCCCTCACTGAGCTCTTCTTCGTCACCGAGAACCGCGCCCAGGTGAGGTCCTGCCAGCACTTCCTCTGCTGCCCCGGGGGCGGGGGAGGGGGTGGCCTGAAGTCCCAGGTCCTCACCTCTGCCCCACCCTCCCCCCAGGAAGACCTAAAGCCAAAGGGGGAGGAACTGCTTTCGGTTAGTCCTTGACAGTAGTGAATTCTGGAAAATGAAATGGATGGGTTCCTCTTCCTCGCGCCGAGTAGGCCCACTGAATGGGAGATGAAAGGCCTTTCAAAATTCCTTAGCTTACCCCTCATTTTTACATGAGGAAACGGGCCCTGTGGGTGAGTGAGGGCAGAGCCCCCCTGGAACCAGGCGCCGGGCTCCTCCTGGTCCAGCCCCGTCCGTGGCTCCCGAGGGAGGTCGTGCCGCAAGGTGCCCGGCAGAGCGAGACTTTGGGGCTGCGGGTGGGTGTCCCCTGGACGCCGGTCCGGTGACGCTGCATTTGTGACCTCCCCCCAGGAGCTCGGCCTGCTGCAGGACTACCTGCTGGCCTTGACCACGGACGACCACCTTCTCCGCTGCGCAGCGCAGGTACCCTCTCGCCGCTGGAGCCAGCCAGCCCCGGCCCCCGGGGTCGCCACGGAGCTCTGTCCCCCCCCGTCCCGCCCCGTTGCTTCCCTCTGCCGTCCGAGGGCCGTTGAGCCCATTTGTCGGTGTCGCTCGTGTTAGACCACGGCTGGGAAGATGCCGGCAAGAATTTGTGTCTGAAACCAGAACAGCCGATCCCTTAATCGAAAGTTGGGCTGAGGGTTCCGTAGTTAGAGTTCAGATAAGTTGGGATGTAACTTTCTTCCCTGGTGGGACAGCTCCTGACGATTTGGTCCCAGGATCCCTCCACACTGGTGAATTGCCGAGGATCCCCGAAAGCTTATGTTGGTTCTACAGAGACACTTCCCAGTTCATTTTAAGAAACAACAAACTCATTCCATGTTAGTGTGAATAACACGTTCTGTGACAAACAGCTGTATTTTCCAAAATACAGTTGCTCTTGAGGCGGACGGCGGTGGTTCGCATCTGCCCGGGCAGGACCCCCCGGCCTGGTGCCCCAGCTGCCCAGCCTGGCGCACAGCCACCTCTGGGGGACTCCGCAGCGTGCTCGGGAACATGGAGGGGGAAAAGGCAGAAGAACGCCTTAGCATCACTGCGACGGTGTTTTTCACATACAGAGTCCCTGAAAGGGTCTTGGGAACCCCCAGGCCCAGACCACACGTCGAGAGTCTTAGAGTCCCAGAGCCCTCGAGCAGCCTGGAGCTTGTGGCCCGACCCTCCGGCCACAGATGGGGACGCGGAGCTCACACAAGCGGGAGGTGTCCCCGGGCTCACGTGGGAGTGGGCATTGGTTCCGGGCGAGACTGCTCCGTGGACGCATGGTCCTCTTACGGGGAAGACGCGGGAATCCCCCGGTCAACGAAGACGTGTCCACGGGCATTGTCCGGAGACCTGCAGGCAGCGTAGAAACCCCCTCCCCTCCTCACAGACCCCCCCGCCCTGCCACCACCACCCCTGGTTTCCTGACACGGGGACAGCTTGAGACATGGCCGGCGGCACCACTAGCTCCATGTCGTGTATGCCCGTGGGCTCCTCTCTCTTGCCTGTCCCCGTGTCCCGTCTCCTCGCCTGTGGCTCGTGCTGAGCCTCCCCACGGCCCGTCGTCTGGGCTGGACCAGTACTCTGCCTCTTCATCCCCCAGCCACGCCCCACGCTTGCTGCACTGAGCTCGCACGGCGGCCTCGGCCTGGCCGCGGGGTGCGCCCTCCCGTGCGGCGGCCCAGCACTGTTTGTTTCTCCCCTTCTGCTCCTCTGTGCTCTTCCCTTTCTCCAAAGAGCTCGTCCAGACGCCCCGTGGCCCGTGTCCTCCGGGCCCCGCAAGCCCACCAGCCTCACGCCTGCCCCTCTCTCAAGGTAGTGGGAATATTTCTGCCCTATGTTTGCAGCTCTCGCGGGGTCTTGAGAGAATGTGTCTCGCTCTAGGCTGGTGCTCCGGGTGAGGGGAACCACATCTGGCTCACGTCTGCCCCTGCTCCCCCGACGACCCCTGGTGCTCAGCCGAGGGTCTTGCCAGTTCGCACTTAGCGAATGAGCAGATGACTGGTCCGACGTTGCTGTGACCCTCTCTCCCTCCACAGGCTCTGCAGAACATTGCTGCTATCAGCCTGGCCATCAACTACCCGAACAAGGCGACCCGCCTCTGGAACGTCGAGTGTTAGCCTTTGCCGTGGCATGCACGGCACTGGCACTCTGACCGCGGGGCCTCAGAGCAGACGTCTGAGCTCATCCAGGAAAACGCCTGCGGCGTCCACGCCCGGCTCCTCTCGAGCTCCCACTTCCGCTCTGAGCAGGATGCCGAACAGCCGTGCCTCCGAGGACTTGCCACATCCCAAGCTAGTGCCTGCACGCACCGCGGCCCGTGGGAAGGGTCAGCCCAGGGAGGTCTGAAGGGAGCCTCTCTGGAAAGGGTTCTGTCTCCGGAGCTGCTGCACGTGGCCTTCACGTGAACCCAGGGTCGCCCCGAGCTGCCCTCCTCAGCAGGCCCTCGAGCAGCAGCGGCCTGGCCTGGGAGCTCTTCTTTCGCTCTTGCTTCTTGAGGCTGGGCAGTCCAAACCAAAGCCGCTGAGAGCTGGTCCCGGTCCCCTGCTGGTCCCCACGCATGCCCGTGGCCGTCTCACGGAAGTCCTCGGTGAGAAGGACACACGCCCGTGGTCACAGCCGGCGGGCCGCCCGTGCGCATCGCTCTAGCTCCGACTCCCAGCACGTCTGCGTTGCGTTGTTTTCTCCTGTTTCATTTCCACCTGATGTTCTCAGAACAGAACCACGTGACCCCCTCGCGAGGCCTCAAGGGGGCCCGATGGAACAGTCATTCGGGGGACACGCTGTTCGTGTGAAAGCTTCTGTACTTAAAGACTTGCAGTGTTACCACGTGGATCTTATTTTAGAAGTAAAACAAACACAAAAAACAAAAACCAAAAACTAAACAGAGAATATATGATGATTTTATTTCTTCTTCGTGGTCTGGTAGCCCGCTGCGTCCACCTTGGGGACCTCGTGCTTGCCTGGCTGTCATTGGTCCGGCAGTTATGGCATCAGTTTGAGCAAATGCTGTTTTCGGTTCTCCTTTTTAGGACGGCAGTCTCGCCCTCAAGTGCCAATGATGATTCTCTTCCCAAAGCCGTGCTTTGGATGATGAGGCTGGGGGGGCACGTGGTCCATGGACAAACTTCCGTGAGACTTGTCGGCGCAAAGAGCGCTTCAGGCCATTTCAGGTCGGCGTCCGGGCCGGAGCGCGCCCCCCCACGCGGGGCCCACGGGAGGCCCCTCGCAGCCAAGGGCACGCTGAGCAGGTCGGCCTGCGGGGGCCTGGGTCGGAAGGGCCCAAGGCTGCAGGTCCCAGGACGGTCTTCCTGCAGAAGCACTTCTGCGTCAGGGGGACGAGGGGCGGCGGCCTCCTGCGGCCCTAGAGCTCGGTTCCCAGGGCCCCAAGCTGCATGAGGAGTTGTCCTGTGAGGGGCCATTGAAGGGAGACTTGCTGACCTCAGGCCCGAGGCCCTGGGCCCGGTCTGGTCCCCCATGGTGTCGGGGTGCAAGCAGGTGGGCACTGTGGTGTGGTAGAAACCCGTTCTCATCTTCCGCTCTGCCTGCTCCCCCAGAGAAGGCCCCACGTCCGAACCACGCAGACCCAGCGGGTCTCGTAGGGCAGAGGGAGGTCATGGAGCCGGTGCTGGGGCCCCGACTCTGCCATTGGGGGGGCGCCTGGAAGACACACAGGACCATGCATCACCGCTTCACCTGGCTGCCATCCACAGCCCCGGGACCCAGACTGCCTGACCAGGCTGCACAGACAGGCAGGGCAGGGTCACGCCTCTGGGGGGGCACGCACCACCCCAATGTGGCTCTCGGTCCCTGGGAGGCCAGGTTGTAAATACACACCGGCCTCTGCCCGCTGCTGTGTCCTTGCCCTGGTTGTTCTGGTCTGTCTGCCCACCCTGCACAGAGTGAGCCCGCAGCACAGAGCTTGGCATGCAGCTGCCACTCTCCCCTGCTCGCCGCCCCTGGCCGGCCACCCTGCATCGCACCCACCTCACCTCCGGACGCCCCAAGGAGCCGACGCTTCCAAGACCAGCCTCCCTTTGATCCTTCTTGGAGACAGAGTTGCAGGGCAGGAGCTAAAACCGGCGAGAACAAGGAGTCGTGAAAACATGTGCCTGATCCATAAAGAGATTCTGACCCAAACCCTACAGATTGTGCAAATGGACACCGCTCCTGCTGAGAGGGGTGACTTACTTTCACCACCGTTTTTCGTTTGTTTTCTTACGGGTTTACGATTTTGAATTTTTCTTATTTGTTCGAAAGAAAGAATTTTGATTATATCAAGCTGAGTGAGTTCAGCCTGTAAAAAGGATGTTAAGTTGTGGGTAAAATATGCAAATGAAGAGAAATATATTGTACAAATTCTATATAAAAAACAGTACAGCTGTGTGGGTTTTTTTTTTTTTTTCCTTCCTTTCCTTTTCTCTGTCTCTCTCCCGAGCCCAAGGGGCTGGAATCACTGGAATCGCGAGGCCTTGGGGCTGGCAGGAACCAGAAGGGTCTGTGCTCGGACGGCTCCTCCAGCCCCAAGGCCCGAGCCGGGCCCGTAGACGCGCAGGAAGCGGGCAGTCGAGGGTTAGACTCCCCGTGTCGCTCCTGCACTGCCAAGTGCCCCCAGGTCAGTGTCACCGGCCAGACGCGCCCCCGAGCCCCGCGGGGCTCCCAGGCCGCCGCTCCTCCTGGCCTGCCTCTGTCTAAATGTGGGGCTGCCGCCTGCCCATCCTGGGCTCTTGGCCTCCTCCTCCCCCAGTCTTGCTGGCATCCCTGGTTTGCCACTCACTGCTCTGCCCCTCTCGGCCTCGTTCCTGGGGCCGAGGGCCGGCTTCTGGGAGTTAAGGAGACATTTCAGTGGGGGCCGGACGTGACGGACCTTCAGGGCCCATTTGCTGAAGCCAGAAGCATCGGACACGCCCTCGGGGAATCGGATGGCCCTCGCCATCCCCGAGGCCGGAGCGAGGCTCAGCAGAATGGGGTGCCCTCGCCCCCGCAGCCCCCATCTTCGTTCTCTCCTTCCTCACCGTGTCACTTCGCTCTGAGAAGTCGGTCCAGAGTCCACCTGAGCCCCGCACTGTGCTGCGGTCGGACGCGGAAATCAGGAGCAGAGGTGCTGAAGGTCACGCTGAAGGTCGTCCGCCGACCGCAACCCGGGAGTGGATGAACAGCTGAAGGCCTCAATGGTGATTTGAAGTCGAGCCTCTAGAGCGAAGGGAGACCACCAGCCTGACCCAGACCTGGTCACACAGGAGGGGGCAGAGCCGGTGCCCCGAAGCCGCTGCCATGGCCCCTGACCGCCCATTCACTGGGCACGCGAGTCTGCACCACAGACCCCTGGTCAGAGAGCCGGGCTCTCGGATGGAGGCCGGATGGAACCGCGGTCCCTCACCGGACCGCCCCTCCCTGCCCATTCCCCTTCTCCCCGACAGCAGAGCCCTCCCTCTGCCAGCCGAGATGCCCAGATCTCAGGACAGGTAGGGCCTTCTGCTGGCTCAGGAGGACAGTCATGCTGCGTACGTCCCCTCATTTCTGTTTGCTGGATGCTCGCTGTCCCGAGACCTGCAGGGAGGTGCCTGCGTCCCCCAGTTCCGCAGAGGATGAAGCTAAGGCCTGCTGGGAGGTGTTGGGGGGCGTCCAGCCCCCGCTCATTGCCTGTGGCTGTGGGGAGAGTGAGAGGCTTGGCTCTTGCCGCCGGGGGCAGCGCGAGGCTGTGGGAGCGGAAGGACGAGTCTGACTCTGAGCCCGAGAGCTGCCCACCCGCAGGCTGCGTGTGCACGTGTGTGTGTGTGCGTGGGTGCATGCTCGTGGGAGAGGGAATGTGTGGGGTGGTCCATGGCTAGGAGCCTCACTGCCCCGACTGCAACGGCAGTCTGTCTCCCAGAGGCTGAGAGCGTGTGGTGCCTCCCCCTCATCAGCGTGAAGAGCGTGTGGAAAAAGAAAGACGTGAGAATTCCTGGAGTCAGGCCGGTCGAGCCCCAGGCAGCCGCCTTGGTTCCCAGGGTGCTGCTCTCCTGCCCGGGGGCTGCTGCCGTGTTTGCATTCCTCGTGCTCACGACCTTCCACACTAAGCTGGCTTGAGCCGGGATCCATTCCGAGTAGGCTCCCTCGGGCCCTGGAAGCGAAGGCCCCTGCGTGGGCATGGGTACGCGTGTGTGCCTGCCAGGAGACAAGTTAAACCCGCTCCAGACTCACTGAGGTTCCAAAGAGAATTCACCGAGCAGCAGACTTGACGACCTGAGTGCGGCATCTGGCCCCGGACGGGGTTAGAGTCCCCCCGCCCCCCACCTTGGGAGAGCTGTGAGTTTGCAGGCTGTCCTCCCAGATCTGCCGAGCAGTGCGGCGCCCGGGACCACCAGGCCTCAGCTGTGCCTGGGGGTCCCCGTGCCCGCCGCGTGACCCTCCGCTGCCCCGCGGGCGAGATGCCCCACGTGCCCATTACCGAGTGTGGAAACTCACCCTACCGAAGTGGAGAGAAACATCCCAAAACAATGGATTCCAACCCAAAAGTTTGGATAGAAAGGGGTTGGGGGGGGACGTGGACAGGAGCTCGGGGTCGCATAGTGTGAGACCGTGTAATTCAACTCCAGAAACGTCCCCGGGCCGGCAGCTTTCTGTGTCGATAGTCTGTGGATAAAGACTGTCACGTGCACTAAAAAATACATTTTTGCACCAAAGCCCACAAGCAATTACAAGAGGCACAACTTGCTAGAAGCGCGTGCAGAACTGGGCAGACCCAGGGGTCACGGGCCGATGGCTTTCTCGGCTCCCAGCCGGCCGTGTGAAAATCACGAGGCCCCCAGGACAGAGCTCGCGTGTCTGAGGCTGGTGGTGGAGGGAGACGGTGCTGGGAGGGGCAGCGGTGGGCCCTCAGCCTTCCCCCTGTTCCTCAGGGTCCCGTCTCGGCAGGAAAGTTGTGCCGTGCAGGCGGCCGCGGCCCTGCGCTCCCTCTGCCCTCAGGCTGCGCGTGGGCCTGGGCCTTGTCCCTCCTCCCCATGTCACAGCCAGGTGTTCAGACGGGATGGGCCGCAGGTGGCCCGCTGGCTCTTGTCCTCAGTCTGGGGCTCCCACCTCAGAGGAAGGGCCTTCCAGGACAGCTGTGCCCTTCAGGATCTGAAGGGAAAGCAACGGCCTTTCCCACCGTGTAAAGCCCCCAACCGGCCCAAGTCCTCACTGCGGTTCTTCCCAGGCTGGTGGCCCGGGGGAAGGCCCAGTGCCTACAGGGACACCCTCCGCCGACAGGTTGGCTAACCACGACAAGCCCCTGCCCTCTGTCTGGAGGAGACCGTCTTACAGCAGTTAGTAACAGCCCTCTGCCTGTGGGCACGTACCTTGTTCCCACACAGAGGGCCTTCCTTTCCAGGGCCCGCCCATGAAAGGTTGCTCAGAATGGGTCCTCTTTCAGGCCATTGTGTTAGATCTGATGGATGTTGCATCTCTTCCCATATAATCTTCTTGAGGGAATTTGCCACCATTCCTAGCCCTGCTGGAGGGCTGAGCAAATCACCGTCCCTCAGACCCACACAGGTGACCAGACCAGCAGAGACCATGGGGCCCAAGCTACACACAGCGGGGTGAGCCCTGGATGTGGAGACGTCTGTGTGCGGGGACTGGTGGCCGTGCTGAGATTCTCCAGCCAGGAGCTGCTCTGCGGGGAGGATGTCGGGGGACATGAGGGAGGGAGGCACAGCCTGGGAGAAGCTCCTGGCGCTGCTGTTTTCCTTGGAGAAAACACTTTGTTTCTGTGAGATCCCCCCCTTTTTACTTGCGATGATACTAGACGTAGGCTTAGGGCCTAAGGTCAGGGGAGGCCCGACATCCAGGGCTGATGGGAGCTCCAGGGGGCTGGGCTGTGGGCGGGGTCCGGGCTGAGTGTCAGACTGCAGTTTTGAGTCCAGGGGGCCATGGAAGTGGGAGGTGGCCTCTGGGGGCATAGGGAGTATTCTCCTCGTCTGAGGGTTTGCTCAGGTCAACAGGGCACAGTTTCGTTGCGGGGAGGGGGGTGGCCAGATTGTGTAGGACAGCCCCCTGGCATCCCCAGTCTGGAGGGCTTTGGGCCAGGCCTCTGGGGACGGAAGTGTGAAAACCAAACCTAGGGGTAGGGTTAGGGCCTAGGGTCATGGAAAGCCTGATCTATCTCCATTGAGTCGTGCTTCTTGGGGAGCTGAGTTGAGAGATGGGGTCAGGCGCAGTGTCAGGCTGTCCGTTTGTGTCCAGCACAGTCTCCAAAGGTGGGGTGTCCTCAGGGGGACATGCAGGTTTCTCCTGCTCTGAGGGTTTTGCACCGCTCCAAATGGCCCAGTTTCCTTCTAGGGGGAAGGCAGAGTCCTGTGGTGTGGCTCTGGGGTCCCCAGCCTGGAGTGCTTGGGGGCCAGGCCTCTGGGGACAAAAGCCTGAAAACTAGAGCTTGGGATAGGGTAGGCCCTAGGGACATGCAGGACCTATCTTCAGTGCTGAGAGGAGCTCCCTGGTGGGCTGAGTTCAGGGTGGATGACAGGTGGAGTGTCAGGCTGCCTCTGGAGGCACTTCTAAGTGGCAGTGTGAATCATGGTGGAAGATAGGTCAATGTGGCTTGAGATCAGTGGAGGCAGTTGCAAGTTGCATTGGGAGACGCTAGAAGGCCCAGCAGTGCCGGTTTACGCCACTGGAGGGAGTGGTGAGTTGCAGTGTCAGAGTCTCTGGAAGGCATGGCAATGCTGCCTTCCACCGCTGGAGGCAGGGGCGAGCTGCAGTGGGAAAGGAGATGGGAGGTGAGTCTGTGCAGCCTGTGGGCACTGAGGGCA
>CM052892.1:0-38050 GCA_028534135.1 Potos flavus
TGCCTCTATCAGAAAGGATGAATACCCAACTTTTGTATCGACATGGACGGGACTGGAAGAGATTATGCTGAGTGAAATAAGTCAAGCAGAGAGAGTCAGTTATCATATGATTTCACTTACGTGTGGAGCATAAGGAAAAACATGGAGGACATTGCAAGAAGGAAAGGAAGCGTGAATTGGGGGAAATCGGGGGGGGGGCGGAGATGAACCATGAGAGACTGTGGACGCTGAGAAACAAACCGAGGGTTTTGGAGGGGAGGGGTGGGGGGTTGGGCGAGCCAGGTGGTGGGTATTGAGGAGGGCACGTATTGCATGGAGCACTGGGTGTGGTGCATGAACAATGAATCTTGGAATACTGAAAAAATAAAATTAAATTAATTGGGAGAAAAATAAAATAAAAAATTTTTAAATTCCAATGTGGGACTTTCTACAAAATGCCTGACCAGTCCTCCTCAACACTGCCAAGGTCACTGAAACAAAGCAAGTCTGAGAAACTGTCACAGCCAAGGAGAGCCTGAAGAGACATGATGAGCACATGTCACATGGTTCCCTGCATGGGATCCTGGAACAAGAAAGGTAGAACGGAGGGAACCTGAATAAAACATGGACTTTAGCTAAAAATAACATATCAGTATTTGTTCATTAATTGTGACAATTTTGTAGAAAACTAGAAAAAGAGGAGATATTAGAGGTGCCTGGGCGGCTCAGTCAGTTAAGCATCTGCCTTCAGCTCAGGTCATGATCCCAGGGTTCTAGGATCAAGCCCCGTATCGAGCTCTCTGCTCAGCAGGGGCCTGCTTCTCCTCTCCGTGCCACTCCCCCTGCTTGTGTTCTCTCTCTCTCTCTCTGTCAAATACAGAGATAAAATCTTAAAAAAAAAAAAGGAGTAGAAATTAAAGGTCAAATAATAGAAACCTGTTGCATCGGACAGGAAGCCTAGAGGAAATGGGTAATTTCCTAATAAAAATGGACATTAACAAAATGGACCCTAAAATAAGGGAAAAACAAGCAGATCTATTAACCATCCAGGGGCATCTTGCTCCTGCTGGGTCTCCCTTCGCAATTCTGGGGTTTTCCTCTCCTGGGACGGAGAAGGAGCAGGGACAGAACTGTTCTGGAGTTCCCCTGAGACCTGACCCCACCGTCTTGTCTCCCCCAGCTATGGCCCACCCTGTGAGGACACTGTGCACAGGAAGTCTCAGAGATTGTCAACCCTGATGTGTCAGCTAGCACTTTGGATGGCAAGGGCCTGGACACACTTACTGAAGTAAAATAAATTAATATTTTTTAATGGTAGAAATACATTAACACTTGCAAGAGGCAAGTTAAGAGTGGGTTTGGACTTGGCAGGCCCAGAGGCTCACACTCTCGCAGTGTGACCTGGACCCTCTCCGACCCTCCATCCTGCCAAGTGCTCTGGGGAGGCCCCGTTCACAGGCACGGTCTCTCTCACTGCATCAGGAACCTCCCACAACTCCAGGCTGACACCCACTCACCATCCATTCTACTGGGAAGGGTTTCTCTTTCTCTTGGGTTCCATGAAGTCATGGCTTTAAGTGTCTTTGGCCTGGCTTGGGTCACACTCTCATCCTTGAAGCCATCAGGGCACCCTGAGGACAAGAGCACGGGGTTGGGTAGACTTGGATCATACGTCCATCTTCAAGGTGGGTGGAATGCGAGGTCTGCCCTCTGGAACTGTTTGGATGGGAGGCAGGTGAGATGTGGTTCCCAGAGACAAGCTGAGATGCTGGACTTGGACGTGAGAACAGATGCTGGGCTGGGAAAGCAGCAGATTCCGCATCACGGGTGGGGACTGCACGGCTGTGGAATCTGAAGCCCAGGGAAGGAAAGGGTTAACCCAGGGTCGGGGGCTGCAGCCGCCCATCCAGCGCTCTTCCTGTCCTCCCACGATGGCAAGATGCTCTTCCAACCGCTGAAAAAGCAGCTTTGCTGTTGGCGGGAAACTCAAGGCTCCTGCCCTGGGCATTGGGTCCTCGCATCTCGGAGACTGGAAGGCACACAGACCTCACTCACGTCCCTGGGAGGAGGGAGCCCAGGAGTCACGCCGGCCCCCCCCACATGAATCACCCATCCCCAAAGAACACACTGGCTCATTTCCAGTCTCTTCTCTCTCCTTTACAAAGAGCAGACACCAAATGTGAAGATGGTAAGGGAATTATTGCTCGGTGAAGCAGTGGGGGGCTCGAGGGTTACTCCACACCAAGAATCCACACGTGGCGGAGCTTCTGGAGGCCACAGTTCCTGGGTCATGCACGTGGCTCTCTGAAACCACACGGCCTCAGTGAGAAACTGCCCGCTGGGAGACACAGTTACTCCCATAACTTGATTCTAACAAATAGGCATGTCGAAGGTTTCCATCCAAATCAGGAGGCCAAAGGACTGCAGAGCCGGTCTGCTGCCGTGCGGCTGTTGTGGCCAGGGCCGCGTCCGACACTCGGGGGTTAGGGTTAGACTGCGAGGGAGGAGGCGCTTGTCTCAACCACACAGATGTTGGGAATGGAAACATCCTGTGCGGCTGTCTACACTGCCCATGGACCTGTTACGTTGCCAAGAGCACAGTCAGCTCAGTAATTGGCTGTGGGGGTTGTCAAGACCCTGCCTGGCCTGAGCTGGGGGACCACAGATGCCTCCTTGGACGGTGAGAGGCCAAGGGCTGTCATGTCTGCTGCTTACTGCTCATCCCTTGGATGGGACGGAGGATCTAGCCAGCGCCAGAAGGGCCCCACCAGCCTGCAGGAAGACCGCACATGGGGCGGCTAGGCCGCTGCAGTCAGTCCTGTACCAATCCCTACGTGTTTCCTGAGTGCCCTCGCAGGTCAGGTCTGTGCTGGAACTTGGGGCTGCCCAGGCAGAGTGGGGCCGGCGGCACCCTTCCCAGGTGGGAGGGAGGAAGAACCCCGTATAACTTCCGAGGCCCTCGACAACCCTCGACTGGGGTTGGCTTGGATCCGAAACAGTCAGTGACCAGGTATTTCGTGTTTCTGTTAAAGCCCAGGATTGAGAGGCCGAAAACCAGGGCTCCAGCTCACCTCTGACTCACGTGTGACCCTGGGTGAGTCCTGTCGGTCCTGGAGGCCCAGGGAGATGGAGGAGGGGGAAGAAAGCCGATTATGCTTAAACCTAACCCGGCCCGTGGCCCTGATCCAGACCCTGACCCTCACCCCAACCCCATCCCGATTCTCACGCTGAGCCACACCTGCATCATGAACAGGCCGAAACAAGTTTTAGAGGGTTCTTATTTTCTCCAGAGAGCTCCTCAGCTGTGCACTCCTGCCCACGTGCCCATGGAGGTGGCCCAGCCTCCCGAGGACGCCCAGATTGCTGACTCCCGCACGCCCTGCATACGTCACCCAGCAACATGGTGGGGTTTGTTTGGATTTTTTGCTAAGTTTTATTTTAATCCAAGGACTTTGATTCATACAAAATGTCATTGTAGAAACAATAGCAGAATCCAAAGTCTGGGTGACCAATATTACTCAGGCAGCAAACTCGTCAATCACAGGATTGTTTTAAAGCAGGTCCCAGTTGTGTTGCATGGTTGGGACTTCTTTCTGGCTTTTTTTTTTTTTAACACTGTTCTTAAATATAAAGTTTTGCAACAAACCTTTGATTTATATCAAATATAATTAAAAATTAACAAATGAGTACATTGTATCAAAAAGTACGAAGATATACATTTCATGCACATACTTGTATATATGTATATATGTATATATTTTACATGCACACATAACTTATCAAACTACAGCCACTGCTTGACTGGTCCAGATGCAGACAACTGGTTAATGCATTTCAAATTTGGCAACTCACTATGTGATCTCACTGGAAACATATGATAGCTGAGAAGAGACAATACAGAAACAAAACCCAAAGTCAGGAAAACAAGACACAGTATCTCCTCCCCAACTCCCTGTAGTTTTCACCAATTCCAGTGTCTAGAAGAATCCAGACAAACTGATGTGGCTGTGTGGGGCTAGAACAGTGATTCTCCACCCAACATGGCCTGGGAAGCAGCTGTAGTTCTGCACAGAATGGATACATTCAAAATAACATGGGCCAGAGATGAAACATCAGTATCAAAATACACATCCTTCCGCTTTGCACCAGGAGCACAGCGATCTCATGCACAGTCTGAGATACCGTTCCAGTTATTATTTCCTATTGCAGTAAAATACTCTGTAATCTTAAAGTTTCAGAGTGTTGTGCCTTCCAGTAAGGAAATTCTATAAAATGGTTTAGTCACAATCATGCTGAAACCCTAGAACGGCCTTATGTATTTTAGTTCTATTGAATGTGTGTCTTTTGTTGCATAGCCCTATGGGTTAACAACACCCACTCACTGGGACACACCTGCACACAGAGAAACACACGCACACATCGCAGGCCAAGTTTCTTTACGGTGAGTCATGGGGTGACAGCCAAAGGGAACACTCAAACGATCCAGCAAAGCGATCATTTGACGTCTCCAAACATGGGGGACGCACCAAAATCTAACCGTCTAAATACTCCTTTTGTTCACGAAACAAAGGGTCTCCCAGCCTTTTACACACAGCCTCCTAACTCCAGTGTTTCCCTTTTGAGAGTGGCCATGACATTGGTTTCTCTTTCGCTTTCCCATGTCTTGTGCCACAAACACTGCCGGGCTTTGGATGGCTCCCACCTGAGCCGCAGTCGCCAAGCTTCTCCTCGCCCCATCGCTTCCTCCGAGTTTTGGCCTCATTTCAGTCGGGGCAGCCCGAGCTCAGACGCAGGGCTTCCCGCCTCCCCCGCCTCCTCCTCCTCCCACTACTTCTCCCTCTCCCTGGCCTTCTCTGAAAAGAAACTCACAACAGACATCATGCCCCCTTTGGCAGGCGTCCCGTCCCTGAGATTCAGATGGAGAACAGACTGAAAACAGCCCATACGAGGACACGCTCTACGCTGCTCTGCGGCTTCCCGGGAAACCCTCTCACTTGTGGGAGAAACACGGGGAAGTGCTCGCTTCGTTTCCGACCATGACCGTCCCACTGGATGTCCTATGAGTGTCCTCCACTGACACCAGCTGTCCACCCGGTTGGTATCTGGGACTGGGAGCAGTTCCAAGGGCTCACGCGCTTCACCCAGGCTTCAGGTCACCGGCCCCAGGAGCCTGGCACGAGAGGGCTCGGAAGTCAGGCACTTGGTCGAGAGCAGCAGGGGCCAGGGGAGCTGGGGGACCGCCCAGGCTGGATGCAAGAGCGTCTCCTCGCACAAGCCACACACACACACACACACACACACACACACACACACACACACACACCCCAAAGAGCTGAGAGCTTCCTACAGGCTGGATTTTTTAAAGTTATATTACTATTTCCTTCCCCAGTTTTCTGTTTTTCTCTTTTTTCTAGATCAAGTATACGGAATTGACAAAAGAGGGAAGGAAGGGTGTTGCGATTAAAAACCAAAACCAACAGCCAGAATGTTTTCCAGATTTGGTCCCTGTCAGGGTTGACAGCATCTGGGAGAGGACAGAGTGTGTGAGTGTATTTCTAGTGTCCGTTTGCGGTTTCAGGGACGAAGAGGCACGCCGGACGTGTCTGTCTGTGGGTGCCGACGAGAATGCACGGGGCCCCGGCCCGGGCCCCCGAGGCTGCCGCCCCTGACCGTCCACTCTGTCTGGTCTGGCCAGCCGCCCCTGTACCACACACGGGGATAAAGGACAGCCTCTCCACGAGACCCAGACCTCGTCTGAACGGCTCCAGGCACACACCCCAGATGCTGGGACCCATCACACAGGACGCAGACTGGGCCCTACTCGGCACATGCAGCCACTTTCCGTGTAGGGTCTGTGGTATGAGACCCAGGCAGGCAGCATACCAGGGGACAGAGAGAGCCACGTCCCACTCTGAAAGGGCTTTAGGACTTGGTCCAGCGTGAAAGAGGAGGCGGGGGGGAGGGGTGGGGGGAGCAGTGGGGCCTCCCCCCAGCTGGCCCCGAAGGCGGGGCCCCTCCTCCCAGGGGCTGCTGCCCCCGCCTCGGTGCGCTGAGCGTCCCCGGGAGCCCAGCGTGGATGATAAAACTCATCGACGGCGCGCGGCCGCTGCGCGTGGCGTGGGCGGCGCAGCTAGCACCAGTGGTCTTGGTCGCGGTGGTGGTAGCTGTGCCGGGCCCGGCCGCCCGAGCTGAGTCCCAGAGTGCAGTGGTAGCCGTTGGGCACGCGGCGGAGGGGGTGGGACTGGGAGGTCAGAGAGGACACGTAGGAAGTCCGGGAGGAGCGGCCCGAGTTGGTGGCCACAGCCTCCTCGAAGGTAAGCGTGTCCTCAGGCTGGGTGCGGGCCGCGTCCTCACCGTCCAGACGCTGCCCCAGGTAAGGGTCAGAGCCGATCCTAGAGCCGGCGGCCAGGGGCTGGCTGAGGGGGTCTCTCTGGAGCAGAGCGTTGTGTTCGGAGAGGCCGCGGCTAAGCCGGCCCGGGGAGAAGGTGGGCAGGCTGGTCTGCGCCCCAGCGAAGTGGACAGGCGAAGAGTTGGCCGTCTTGTAGGTGACGCTGGGACGGGGGGTCAGCGGAGTCTGGGGGAGCTGCCTCCGCCCGCCACGGCCTGGGGTGCTAGCACCAGATGTCGACAACAAGGGGCTCCCGTTCACTGAACCACCACCCTACAAGAAAACAGAAGAGAGCAAAAAAAAAAAAAAAAGAAAGTACCAGACCAGAGGCCAATGCAGGTGAGAACCACCGCGGGTGGGGGGTGAGGCGTGGAGAGAGGCACATGCCCTGCGGGGCGGACCAGTAGGGTGTATGGTGGGGGCAAATGCAGCTGGGAACAGTGGGTGACAAAGGGACAGGCACAGCTCAGGGAAAGGAGAGACCAGAGGCCAGTCCAGGGCAGTTGGGAGGGGAGGCCTGGGCTGGTAGGGGAGCAATGGGGCAAGGAAGAGGGGAGTACAGACTGGGAGCCTGGGAGCCAGGACATGAAGGAGGATTCGGGACATGGGCAGGGGGATCTTGTAAAGAGGAGCAGTGAAGGGGTCCTGTCTTACCGGTCTCGGGGGTCCTGGCTCCTGCCCAGCTGTTGGTGATGTGGGGTGGCTGCTGAGAGAGGGTTTGGGCTGCGAGGGCTCACGGCTCCCAAAGCGGTCACAGGAATAGAAGCGCTGCTTCTCCGAGGAAGAGGAAGAGGGCTGCCTCCGCTCCTGGGACCTGCCCCGCTCCTGTCTGCGCTCCCTCCGGCAGCCTGTGGGTCCCTCTCCCGGGGGTGGGCCTGGCCCTGCAGCGCTGCTGGGTGCTGGCCAGGAAGAGCGGAAGTCAGCACAGCGAGCCAGGTGGGGAGACAGACCCCCAGCCCAGACCTGGTCCCCAGGACCAGCAGGGGGACCCGGGGTAAGAGCTGCAATGGGCGGGTGGTCCTGCCTGGTCCCCAGACCTGGGACTCACCACCCCCTACTCAAGGCTGCTTATATAGTCGAGGTACAGAAAGGAAGAGGGTCTCAGACCCCTGCCTCGGGCATCTGGGCATCTCAGACCCCTGGGCATCTGAGGGACCCCCGCACGCACCGCCGTCTGTGTCTGCAGACAGGCTGGGCCCCTTCTCCAGGGACTTCTGCTTCCTGTCCCTGCGGCGATGGCAGCGGTGGTGGTGGTGGGGCACAGGCTGGCTGGCCGGGGCGCGGTCCAGGGCAGCGTTGCAGAGATGAGCCACGTGAGGGCGCTGGGGTGCCAGTGTGGAAATGGACCGCTTCATGGGGCTGGCGCTGGGGGCCGGCTGCAGGGGGGATGTGGGGAGGCACACAGTCTCAGAGCGGGGTCTGGGGTTCGGGAACCACCAGGCCCCTCCCTGTCCCTGGAAAGCTCTTCCCCACCCAGGCCCACCCTTTCTCCCAGAGCACGCTGCACAAGGTGCTGTCCATCTCCACCAGCAGGACCCAGAGAGCTGTTGGCCTCGGTGTCCCTGGGGGACAGGGAGGACGCCAGCAAGAGGGAGGCCGCGGGCCCGACTGGGAGAGCCCTGAGGGGGGCTGTGTGTGATGGCTCTGCCGGGCCAGGGCCATGGGGCTGCTGCCCTGGGCTGGAATCAGGACCTGCGGAAGTGGGCCCTCCACGTGGAGCGGACCCACAGCTTCCACTCGGCGTCCTCCAGCTGGCCACCCAGCTAGCCAGGGTCAGGAAGGGGGAGCGGGCAGGAGCCACCAGCAGTGGGGCGCAGAGACAAGTTTACAGAATCGAGTCATTCTGAATGTGCAGAGCCAGGAACCACGAAAGGAGGCAGGGCCAGGGCCAGCCCCAGGCCAGCGCCGAAGGTCCCAGGCTGCAGGCCACACCCTTCCCAAGCCCCTGACCCTCCCAGCCAGTGAAAGCAGGGCCCCCCGACCCAGCCTCAGGTCTGCAGGCCCCTCTCTGAGTCCTTGTGAAAGGGCCTGCAGCCTCCTTGCCCTAGAGCCTCCTGCTCAGCAGTCAAAGCACCCCCGAAGGACAGGGGACGGAGGTGGGAGCACCCCCCCGTCCAGAGAAGGAACACGGCCGATCATTGCTAGAGCTCTGACGGGGCAAAGGGAGGACCACGGCGTGAGGCGCCGTGTGCATTGGGGGGGCAGCGCCCTGGCAGGGCCAGGGTGGGACAGGTGCGTCCTAGAGAGAGGGAAAGGCTGGGTCAGAGACCCTGGGCGGGGGGATGGAAGCCCCAGCACCCCCAACAGGAGGCTGAACACAGGCGGGTGGTGGAGACTCTTGGCCTCGGAGGACTCTGGCTGTGCCTCTTAAGACTATCGTGGCGTCCTGGGAGCGCCCAACAGGGCTGACAGCGCCCAGGCCGCCGTGGAGGTGGGGAGCCTTCACGTGGCACACGAGCCCTCCCCAAGGCAGCTCTCCTCATCCCCCCCTCCCCGACCCTCCCCGACCCTGACCCTCCCAGACCACCCACCTGTGTCTCTGCAGCCAGGCGGGGCATGGAGGCCGCTCGTCCCTGGCTCTCCAGGCCGGGCTGGGGCTCCCCGTCAGGACCGGTCAGGGCCACGCTCTGCATCTGGACATCCACGGCCTGGACACAGAGCGGCCCGCGGTCACAGCAGCCCCCACTCCGCTCCCACCTTCTCCCCGGCCCGGGGCTCCCCGCCACATCCTTGCCATGTCCCACCCTCCCTATCCCGTCCCCCATCCCCGGCCTGACTCCCCAGCCCCGGGAGCCCGCACCGGCTTTCCTGGCTGCACCACTGGGGTCTCTGCGGAGTGGCCGCGTTCCAGGGGTGTCCTCGCCTCACAGGGTGCCTCCTGGGTCCGCTGAGTGCCCCAGGAAACAGACTCCTTGATGCCGCTCTCTTGGGCTTGTCTGTGGAGCAGAGAGGGTTGTCCTGTTGGCTCGGAGGTCTGTGGGCCCCGGGAAGCCCACCGAGGACTGGCTCAACGTGCCAGGAACCCACACTGGCCCCTTCCGCCCCGGGTTAGAAGCAGCCCAGAGGCGTGACGCCCTTAAGTGCGGGCACTCAAGCGGCCACACAGCAAGGGGTGTGAACCCAGCGCCAGGGCTTGGAGCAGATGGGCAGAGAGGGCCCCCGGAGAGGAGCCCAAGGGAGGTCCGGGCCCCCCGCTCCCTGGTCTGGGCACAGCCAGTGGCCTCCTCAGCCCCAAACAGGGCCTCCCACGTGGAGCTGGAGCGGGGACGGTTCTTGGCAAGGACAAGGCCACACGTGTGCAACGTGCACGATGCCTAGAGCGGACATCCTGTCCATGCTGGCGCCCAGCAAGCCCTGGCCAGTGAGTCACGGGCAGTTTAGGACTCAGCGAAACCTACCTGATTAACAGTCCAAGCCCCACACCCAGGGTTCAAAGAAGAGCGTCCAAGCACGTGCCGCCGAGAGGACGTCAGGAGCCCTAACCCGCCAGCCGCGCCCAGCCGGCTAGCAGGCCCCGGCCCTCAGCCCCCGCTGCAGGAGGCGCTGCAGAAGCCCCCCTTGGGGCTCAGCCAGCGGTTCGTTTGAGCCGATGGGATGTGAGCAGACACGGGCCCCCCGCTGGCCCTGGTGGGTGGCCGAGAGGAGCCTGCCCCCGCCCGCCCCTCGGTGACACACGGTGCAAGGCAGGGCACTGCTCCTTCATGACAGTTTGGTTTGGGGTGGTTCGTTACCAAGAATGATTACAGCAAGAGGGGACGGCCGAGAAGGACGTTCCCAATTTGTCTGCCAGATACAGTTGCTTCGGGAAGCACGACCAGGGTGGTCTGGGAGGGAAGCCGTCTTAGAGGGTTAGGGAGACTAGACACAAGCCAGCTGTCAACAGGAGGGGGTGGGCATTGAGGTGGAAACAAATAACTTCTCGGCAGGCAGGGAGGGAGCAGAGGTAGAGGCCGCTCCCCGGAAGGGGAACCGGGCACGCACCCTGGGAGGGGACAGGGGAGCCATCGTCTGAAGCCGCTGAGCTCAGCGCCATCAGAGGCACCCGTGGAACGCTGGGGGATTAGCTCTGGGGCCCAGCACAGACGGCGCCAGCAGCCGACCTGCACTAGCTTTCAGGCAGCACCGCGGGAGCCATTTGGGTGGAGGTGGGCACGGGGCGGACCGTGGGGCCAGTGTCCCAAAGTGCTGAGGGACCTGAAGGCTCCCTGCCCTGCAGCCACGCCTGCAGGGGGCCCCTCTGGGAGGGGCAGAGCAGGAGTCCTCCCTCCTCCCTGCACCACGCGCCCCGGCCCGGTACTCACACGGCCCCGCCGTTGCTGAGGGAGGCAGAGCTCTTCTGCCGAAGGAAAACCCGGGCTCCTCGGAGCACCGCGGGCTGCGTGTGCTCCAGCGTGGCCTTCAGCGGATGGAACAGGGACACGGGGCCCATCTGCAGAAGGGACGCGCAGAAGAGGAGGAGCTCCAAGGGCAGAGCCAGGCGTGCCAGAAAGCTGCCCTGCCCCAGCCCTACGTAGGAGGTGAGCAGGGGCTAACGCCCAGCCTGGCCTGGGAGTGACATCAGGAGGGTCGTTTCACTTCTTGGAGCCTCAGTTTCCCTACCTACAAAATCTGGGGACTGCATCCACTTACAAACGGTAAAAAGATTTCATCTCATCATCCTCTTGGATTGACAGGTAGAGGCTGCGTGAGCCGTGGATCGAGCAGAATTCTGAGGAGATTTCAGGGCTTGGGGGCACGGATGGGTGTCTGCGACAGACAGGGCAATGGGGGGCTCTGGTGTGGGCGGGCATCCGATACTTCCCGTCCCAAGGCGGGTGGGCGTCCCCGGGAGCCCTGAGCACCAGGCGACCTTCTAGACAACCGACTCTGCGTATGGTCACTGAGGCTTCGGCTGCGTGGGAAAGTTGTTCCCTTTGAGGGAGGATCAGGGAGACCCGGCCCCAAACCAGCCCAGTCAGAGTCCTGAGTGGAAGAAATCGTGACCCTGGACCCATCGGTTTGCATCTCTCTGGTCCTGGCCCGTGGGCAGGATAATCAGGATCTCCTCACACCTCCCCAAAAGACCTCCTCAAGTCTTCTTCAAACTTCTTTCTTCTGCCCCTTACGAAAGTGGTATTGCCAGGGAACATGACCTCAGCCCCTTGTCTACTGCCCCTGAACACTCCTCTGCAAGTCAGGGGGCCCCCAGGCCCAGCACGAGACCAGCCACCGGAGAGCACACAGGCCGTGGGGAGTTTCTGACTTTGGGGCCGGAGACGTGAAGCCACAGGAAGGACCTCTCGTCTTCCTTTTCCCGCTGTGCAATCTCCGGGAAGGGTGTGGGTTCCCCCCGCTGCCAAAGCAACTGACGGGTGTCAGAGTCTGAGGTCGGCTTCGAGCAAACCCTGAAACCCGGTACCTGGGACAGGCCCCCCGTGGCCTGCTGAGTCTGGTCTCTGGTGGTCTTGTTCTGTTTGTAGAAGTCGAATATCATCAGAGCTGCATACACTTTTCCCACTGTCATCTCGTCGGCTGGAGGGAGAGAAAACAGAGGATGGAGTGTGGAGGAGGAAGGCGGGCTGGGGCAAGGGAAGAGCACCATGAGGGCTCTCGGACACGCTCAGGGAGGGGCACAGGGCTTGGCCAAAGCTGTGCGGTCCCCACAGGGCGTCTTTGGACACCGGGAGCATGCCCCGTGGAGCTGTACGGACTCTCCACGGGGCCCTCCGTCTCCTCCCAGTGAAGTGGATGCGGGCTTTCATCTTTAAGCGCCTCATCTCTAACTGTAGGAGTCTCCCTGCTGTTCTCTGGATTTTTTTAAGTATGCTCCCCCCCCACCAGGAATGTGGGTGACCGTGTCACCAGAATAAAGCCCGGGCAGCCCCCTCCCATAGGCCCTATGTACCCACTGCTAAGTCCGCTTCCCTGCAGGCGGGAACTCATCTAGACTGTCGACGAGGTCGCCCTGGCCCAGGCGTCCCGGCGCTGCCTCTGGGTTGGACACAAAAGGGGGGGGAACAAGGGGAATTTCTTGCCCTCACTTACGTTTATGGGGTGGCACCAGTAAATCCAGGGTCTTCTGAGGCAGGTTGGCCCACACAGAGGAAATCTCCTTCCTCAGCTCGGCATCACACTGATGCTGCTTGGTGCCAGCTGGGGCGGGACAAGGGTGTGGAAGGGAAGAGAGAGGTCAGCAGCTGTCGCACGGCCCCCTTGGGGGAGCAGGCAGGGAGAGCTGGGGGGGGAATGGGGCAAGGACAGGGCCTGAGAGTGAGCGGAGCAGGAAGAAGCACGGCCACGGGGGCCACCAGAGCGCCCCTGATGGGCACCTGCCGAGAGACAGAGGCCTGCGTGCGTGGGCCCTGGGAGCGGAGAGCGGACACGGGGGCGGTCGGGCTGTTCAAAACACCCACCCACGCCGGGGACTGTTCGAGGTGATGGAGCAAAAGCAAAGGAGCTGCCTTTGTGGCACGACGTGGCTTAATAAAGTGGCAGTAAGTTAAACATCTAGGGCGTTGGGTGCAGAAAAAGCCAAGTAGGAGGGATGAGACATATCAGAAGGGCTGCAGTTTTGGACGGGGTGGTCAGGAAAGATGTCGTGTGTGTAAGACCCGAAGGCAGGAAGGGACCAGGGAGTGCAAAGGCCTTGGTGTGTCACACAATGAGCCAGGACAGCAAGGCTCACTGAGCAGGGGATGGGGGTGGGGGGGTCGCAAGGAGCAGGTGCTGAGATGGGAAGCAGCGGAGGGTGCTAAGCAGAGGGTCAGAATACTCTGATTTATCTATTTTAGCATCAGGGTTACCGTGGTATAATAATACAGTGACCTTCACCCTTTTCAGTTATCCCGTCCTATGAACTGTGGTACATGCGTAACGCTGTGAGCCCACCCCCACTGTCGAGACGTGGTACGTGCTCCCTCCGTGCTCCCTTTGTGGCTGACCCTTTGGCGTCCTCCTCCCATCCCTTCCCATCCCTGGTGTGTTTTGTGTCTCGGTTTATTTTGCCTTCTCCAGAACTCCACACAAATGACATCGCAGGGTGTCTTGGCTTTGAGTAGGACGCTGCATTTGAGACTCATCCGTGTTGGCAAACGTATCAGTAGTCTGTTTCTTTTGATTGCTGAGGACTACCTTATTGTGTGGACAGACCACAATGTGTCTACCCATTCGGCAGCTGCAAACACTTGAGTTGCTTACATTTTGAGGTGATTATGAAATAAAGCTGTGAACATTTGCATATATGTCTTTGTGCAGACGTACGTTTTTTCTTCCCACTTAGGAGTGGGATGGCTGGGCCGTACGGTGAGGAACTGCCAAACTAGGATCATGAGAATTCCATATTATGCATTCTCACCGGGACTTAATATCGTCCTTTAAAAAAAGTATTTTAACCATATTAATAACCATGTAGTGTTACCTTATTGTGGCTTCATTTTGGATTTCTCTAATGATTAATGACTAATGATTAATTGAGCATCTTTATAGGTGTTTATTTGCCTTCCATATATATATTTTGGTGACATGTCTGTTCAAATGCTTTGCCCATTTTTATTAGGTTGTTTATTTTCTTATTACTGAGTTGTGAGAGACCTTTATCTATTCTGGAAACTGATCCTATATCAGATATATGTTTCAAAAATATTTTCACCAATGCTTTAGCTTGTCTTTTCATTTTCTTAAATGTAGAGCAAAAGTTTTTTATGTTGACAAAGTTCAATTTATCAATTTTTCTTTGATGCCTCATGCTTTTTGTGTCTTAAAAAATCTTTGCCAAACTCAAAATTGCCAAAAATTTCTCTCCTGTGTTTCCTTCTAGAGGTTTTATAATTTCACATTTTACATTATGTCTACGATCAATTCAAGTTAATTTTTGTAGGAGGTGAAGGTACGTGCCGTGGACCGCATTGTGCACTGCCCCCCTTCACATGTTGAAGCCTGAACCCTCACTGTGACTGTATAAGGCCGAGGAGGAGGTAAGTAGGTGAAATGAAGTCAGCAGGGTGGGGCCCTGACCCACAGAGTTAGTGTCCTTATGGGAAGAAACACCAGAAAATTCGTTCACTCTCTGTACGCACTCAAGGAAAGACCGTGTGAGCACACCATGAGAAAGTGACCACCCTACAACGCAGGGGAACAGCCCCAGGAATGAACCCTAACCCTTCCTGGCACCTTGATTTGGACTTTCAGCCTCCAGACCGTGAGAAATAAATGTCTGTGTATAAGCCACTCAGTTAAGATATTTTGTTATTGGCAGCCCAAGCAGACTAAGACACTAAAGGTCAAGATTTTTACCTTTTTGGGGGCATATAGTTGTCTAAATTTTTCCAGTACCATTTGTTGAAAAAACTGTCTTTTCCCCATTAATTGCCTTTACAACTTCATCAAAAATCCATTGGCTGTGTAAGTGTGAGTCTCTATTGTGTTCCACTGACCCATGTCTCTGTCCTGTCACCAACACAACACGCCTCAATTGACATGCTTTATAGAAAGTCTTTGATTCAGGTGGAGTAAGTTTTCTAACTTTGTTCTTTTTTCAAAATTGTTTGTTACTCAAGTTTTTGCTTTTCTACATACATTTTAGAATTCGTGTGTACATGTCTACCGAAAAGCCTGTTGGAATTTTGGTTGGGTTAACATTTATTCTATTGATCGATGTGGGAAGAACTGACATCATGACAGTACGGAATCTTCCCATGCATGAAGATGATGCAGCGCTTGATTTAGTCAGGTCTTCTTTGATTCTTTCAGTCAATGTTTTGAAATTTGCAACATGCGAATCTCACATATATACTTTGTAGAGTTATCCAGCAACATAGAAGTATTTCATGGTTTTGGTGTGACTTTAATGGAACTTTTTCCCATTTCAGTTGTTAATTGCTAATATATAGAAATATATTTGCTTCTTGCATATTGACCTTGTATCCTGTGACCTTGCTATACTTGTGTCTTGTTTCAGTAACTTTTTTTAATGGCTTAAAACAACAGAAATTTATTATCTCAGTTCTGGAGGCCAGAAGCTCAAAATCCAGGTGTCAGCATGACTGTGCCTCCTCCAAACTCTCCAGTGAAGAATTCTTCCTTGCCCGTTTCCAGATGTTGGTGGCTCCCAGCCATCCTTGGCATTCCTTGGCTTATATATGCCTCCATTTTATTCGCCTTTTCTTAGAGCCTTTCAGATTTTCTCCATAAATAATCATGTCAATTGTGAATGCAGGTGGTTTTATTTCTTCTTTTCCAATTAGTATGCCTCCTATTTCTTTTTCTTAACTTATTACAATGGTTAGGACCTAAAGTAAGATGTTGAACAAGAATGGTGACAGTAGACATCCTTCATTTTTGGTCTTAGAGGAAAACTCTTTCTTTGTTAAATTTGTCATTCGCTGAAGGTTTTTCATAGATATCCTTGGTCAGATTGAGGGGGTTTCCTTTAGCTTCTGCTCTATGCAGAATTTTTAAAATCACGAGTAGATACTTAATTTTTGTGAAGTGCTTTTTCTGAAAAAAGAATTGAGATGGTCTATTGAGATGATCATATAGTTTTACTTCTTTGATATATTAAATTATATTGATTGATTTTTAAACTTGAACTCAACTTGCATTCCTGGGATAAACCCTACTTTTGTCATCAAGCAAGTAGAAATATATAGCCAGATTCAAAATTATGTTGAATATTTTTGTGCCTACAGTCATGTGGGATAGTGATCTGTAATTTTCTTTTCTTATAATGTCTTTGTCTCATCTTGGTATCAGAGTAATGTTAGCATCATACAGTAAGTTGAGAAGTATGCTCTTTTTTTCTATTTTCTGGAAGAGTTTATATAGAATTGGTATTATTTCCTCCTTAAGTGTTTGTTTGACTTCATGTACGTAGCTAACTGGGCCAGGGATTTTCTTTGTTGGAAGGGTTTTAACTATAACTTAATTTCTTTAATAAATACAGTGCTACTCAGATTCTCTCTTCCTTTTTTTAACCCACTCGGGTTAGCCATGCTTGAACGAGCTTGGTAGTTGGTGTCGAGGAATTTTCCCATTTCATTTAAGTTGTTGACATTATTGACAGAAAGTTGTCCATAAAATCTCCTTGTTATCCATTTAATGGCAGCAGGACCTGCAGTGGTGCTCTTTCATTCCTTATGTTGGGTATTGTTCTCTCATTTTTTCTTGATTGGTCTAGCCAGAGGTTTATTAATTTTATTGGTTTGGTTTTTGACACGCTCATTCTGGCCGGCATGCCGGAGGCAGACCGGTTGGAAGCGGACCCAACAACGGGGTCAAGACCCGAGAGAGCGGCTTCGACAGGAGCCCGCAGCGGGAGGGGCAAAGAAGCGCTAGTGTTCTGGTATATTCTGAAGGCAGAGTCAGAAGATACGACAAGAGATCAGACATGGGCCAAAACTGGGGCAAAGATTTAAAAAAAAAAAAAGAGATAAGAACGACTCGAAAGGTTTTGGCTTGAGTGACAAGTGGAAGAAGAGAGTTTCCATTGCTGGAGACGGGAAAGACCAGGGGGAGCACGTGGCGATCAAATCTGGGCAAGCGAACTTTGGAATGCTTGCCGGGCCTCCGCGCGGAGGCAGTAAGCAACTCTCCTCACGCAGCCCCTCACATGAGAACGCTGGCCTGGGCTTCAGGAGGAGGCCTAGACTAAAACCATGAAGTTGGAATTGCCCATATTTAGAGCCATGAGAATAGATGGCAGGACAGAGGGGGCAAAGAGAACAGTCTGAGGGGCACGGTGACATTCAGAGGGTGGGGGACAGGAGAAAACGGAACATGAGACCTCAAAGGGATTCACAAAGAAGGAGGTGACAGCCGAGGAAAGGCTGAGCTGCGGAGAGGGAAGACAAGCAAGCAGCACACGGAGGCTGCTGAGTGGCTCGGCGGCACTGCCGGGCAAACCCACGTGCAGAGCAAACGAGAGAGACCAGACAGACGCTACAGACCAGTCTCTCAAGGAGCCGGCCGCGAGGAGGGGAAGAATAAAGACAGGGAAGCCGACGGAGGGAGAAGAAAACCTTTTGAAGATGGGAGAGATCATAGGGCGTCTGTATGTTGATACAAAGACTCCCACAGGGAGGAAACAACTGACAGGGCAAGAAACAGGGGGCAGAATTTCTGGCGCGACACCTTTGGGTAGATGATGAGAACGGGGCCTAGAGTGCAGGGGGGGTGGGGTACGGGACTGGCCTTGACTCATCCTCTACCAACAAAATGGCTGAGCTCAAGGACACGAGTGCAGCTTGGGCTGGGGGCGGTGTGGGGACAGGGAGAGTGCGGACCCCCTCTGCTGGCTCTAATTTCCTCTGTGCAGGTAAAGCAGTCATCACAGGAGGGTGAAGGTGGAGAGGACACAATGGAGGTTTGTTCTCTCCTAGAACAAACATGGCACAGGCTATGCGGCCCTGTCAGTTAGCTCAGGAGAGAGCCTGCCAAGGACCGGGCTCACTACGGGGAGTGGACGGCAGGCACCCAGACCCTCCGCCTGGAACGGTGCTGCCTCCACACGCTCTAGCTCTGGGTAACCTGGACGGGTCGTTTAACCTCACTGCACCTCAGCGCCCCCCCAACCCCGCCCCCCATGAAAATGGGGTCATTCACAATGGCCCAGGGCGGTTATCAGGGGACAAGGTCCGTGCCCGACAGAGGTGCCATGGGCAGCTGTCCTTGGTCCCCTCTAGACAGGCCTCCTCACCCCCCCTCCCTGCACACGCCCCTGGGGGGGGCTCTGGCGTGAGACTGCCCGGCCCTGGCCCGGTGCCCTCCCCCGGTGCCGCCTTGCTCACCTGGAGCCAGTTTGATCTCCAGCGCAGTCCGAATGAGGGCCATCAGCGTGGACGTGAAGTGGACAGTCATGTCCTCGTTGGAGATGGGCATGTTCATGCGAACCAGGCGCTAGGGACAAGGGAGCAGGTCAGGGGCCAGGCCTACGCGGTGCTCGAGGCCCCTAGAGGCTGGGCTTCCCCTCCTGGGGGGGGCGCCCTGCAGGTGCCCGGGCCCGAGCAAAGTTGGGTGGCTGGGAGCTTTGCCAGCATTCGCTCTCACCCTTGGACCCCCACCCTCACTGGGGCTGAGGCTTCGCGCAGCTGCGGACAAAGAGAGGCCCGGGTGAAGACTGTAGCAGAGCACCAAGCCAGGAGCCTGGGTCCCCCTGAGAGAACAGGCACGTGCTTCACTGGAGGCGCCCCTGGCCAAGGCTGGGGCAAGGGGCGTGTGGCCCGGGCTCAAGGGGAAAAGGTCTGGGCTGCAGAACGGAGGCTGGGGTGCCCTGGGATGGCCCACAGACGGGAGGGAAGACCCCTGTCCTTACGGCTCTGCCCAATGTCATCTCCTCCACCGGCACCTGGAGCACGGGACAAGGGGCAGCTTAGCCAAGAGCACGACTCTGAGCTCCGGCTCCCAGTGAGGGATCCTGCTACCCCGGAAGGGTTCGTTTCTCACCGCCCGGCCAGGGGGCCTGGAAGAGGCAGCCGGCACCTCCCAGCCAGAAGGGCCCGGAGCAGAGGGACTGCGCAGCGCCGACGTGAAGGCTGGTAGGGAGAGGCTCAGGGCGACTGCACAGGAGTAAAAGTGCTCTGCACCGGGCTGGCGCAGTGCCCTGTTTCCCCAGCAGGTGAACCGCCCCTTTCCTCTCCCCATGTTCCAGGAGAACAGCGGCAGACGGACGTGTGTCTGTACCACAGGCCGCCGGGGATGGCCGGCACTGCCTGGAGCCTGAGGCTCTGAGAACTTATGTGATGTCCAGGAAGAAGAGTGTCCCTGGTGTGTCTGCAATGGCCTCAGCACAGGCGGTCACCTCGCTGGCCAGGTGGAGCCCTAGGGGCACCGTGACCCACCTGTCCCCTCCCAGCAGTCCTTTGTCCTCTGCCGCAAGAGCTGGAGGTGGGGGTGCAGGGCTCCTCCCTGGGCTCAGCCTGTCCTCTGCCAAGCCCGCACCCTATGCCACAGCGGCCCCTCTGGGGAGGGCCCCCAGCCCTGCCGCCAGTGTCTCGGCCCTAAATCCAATCCTCAACCTGAGGTCGGGTGGCTGGAGACATAAGCCCAGACTCTGCCCCCTGAATGCTGGCAAAGCCCCACGTGGCACACCGTCATGGCCCCAGGACCGCACACATCACCTGTGTGGCGCACACCAGGAAAATCGGCTTTCCAGAGCCCAGTGGCCCTGCAGGCCGGCGCCGATGGCAGGAGGAGAGGCAGAGGGATTCCTCTCCGGGGAAGTCAGGGGGCTGGGCACCGGCGTGAAGGAGGAGCAAGCAGGTAATTTCCAAGGGAAGAGAGCTCTGTCCAGGGCGCCCTCGCCAGAGGCTCTCCTCCGCCTGTCCAGGCCCTAGAAGGGCCAGGACCTCAGGAAGCAGCAGCAGGACAAGGCCCAGGGAAGACAGGTGTCTCTGCCCCGGGCGTAGACCCTCCTGGTCACAGCACTCTGCGCTGCTCCTGCACCCTCCCCAGCTCTCCACACCCGTCCGTTCCCAGCCAGCCTGCGGCCGCCCCTGGTCTCTTCATGACCAGTGCCTTGGAACCGGCCAGCACGGCTGGGGAGGGGCCCGGAAGGCTAGCCCACCAGGGCCCTGCGTGCCCAGCCCCGCCCCAGGCACCAGTGTGGACAGAACTCTCCTTCTTGGCAACAGAGCTATGGCCACGCATGCAGGCCTCCGGGCAGGCACAACGTGCAGGCCAGGCAGGGGAGGGCTGAGGAAGACAGCAGAGGCGTCCGCCGACGGCTGGCAGGACAGCCGCTTAGCTTCCAGAGGTGTGCTGAGCCAGGTGACAGAGGCAGGCCCAGATCCGGAGCACAGAGACAGACCGCATGGACAGAATCGGAGAGGTGAGAGCTCTGCTGGGAGGCTTGCCCCGAGAGGGGGCGGGCAGAGGGCCTCCAGGCACCTGCTGGCTAAGCCCAGGCTCGGGCTGGCTCTGCTTTCTGGAGGGGGAGCTGCAGGAGGGCTCTCGGGGTGGGGCAGGGGGAGCTGCAGGAGGGCTGGGTGGGGGAGGAGGAGCTGCAGGAGGGCTCTGGGGGCGGGGCGGCGGGGGCGGTGCTGGAGGGATGGAGGGGGGGGTGACTGAGGGCACATGGGCAGGTGGGAGCAGGCTAGGGGCTGGGCCATGTGACCTGCTCACCCCCGGGGAGGGATACCAGGAGATGTCCCTCAGTTTACCCCCTCCTTGCAGCTCTGCCTCTTGGGCTCCTCGGCATTAGAGGGAGGGGGCACGGGACCACCTGAGCCCCTGAGGCTGTCCTTACCCTGCAGTAGCCCTCTGAAGCCCAGGGAATGACAGCAGGACACCTCTCCCTGGCACCCTTTCCTTCTTAATGCCACAGGTCCTCCCTCCCACGGTGGAACTTACGAAGCCGTGGACATGCTTCCTCCCCGGGCTGACAGCAGCCCAGACAGGGGGAAGTTCTCCACGTGCGGAGCTGGGTGTGGGTCCCTCTGCAGGGCCAGAGGCCGTGCAGGCCCCTATTACCCCAGGGTCAGACCCGAGGGGCTGGATAACTCCTCCCTCATCAGGCGCGTATGGGACAGAGAAGCTGAGTGCGGTCCTGAGCCCAGAACAAAAACAGCTTCTGTCAAAAAGGTGGTCTGTCCCATCATTTCCAGGAAAGAGAAGGGAAGGGAGGAAAGGCAGGTGGAGGGCTCCATCTCTGTCTTCCTGAGCCTCTCAGGGGCTCTCAGAGGGGGCAGACCTGCGGGAACAAGGGGTGGGTGCAGAGACACCGGCACGCTATCCGGGTCCCTCTGTCTGGGAAGGTAGAGGACATGGTTGGAGCAGAGAAAAGGAAGAAACAGTGAGACAGCAGAGCGGCAGACAGACAGACGGACAAGCCCCAAGAGGAGACGGGAGACC
Source organism: Potos flavus (assembly GCA_028534135.1). Classification (NCBI taxonomy): domain Eukaryota; kingdom Metazoa; phylum Chordata; class Mammalia; order Carnivora; family Procyonidae; genus Potos; species Potos flavus. The sequence goes on from CM052892.1 coordinate 21,191, forward strand.
AGCCCCAGCACAGCCAGCCTCGGGGTGCAGGGTCGGGGTCTACCTTGTATGCAACTCGAGCAGGGCATTTCTTCCCCAGCCCCAGGGGTGGGGACATGTGTTTCAGCATCTCAAACATGTCATTGTAACTGATGCGCCCACTGGAGACCCGGCCCAGAGAGCAGAGGCAGGGTGGGGTCCACAGGAAGGGGTGCGGCAGGAGGGGGGCGGGGGGAGGAAGCAGACAAGAAAACAGACCCAGTTAACCAGCGTCAGAGAACATGCCGAAAGTCAAAATACGTAAAATGAGGGACTTTTCTGCTTGACTCAATCCCCTCCTTGCCCCTCCCAGCCTCACCTCCACACTCCAGCCCCACGCAGGGCAGCGGGCAGGGGTGACATCTGAGCTAATGAACATGGAGGGATGAGGAAGGGCTGCATCGGGGCGGCTTTGGGTTGTCAACTTCTGATTTTACACTTTTAGAAACCACAGATAATGCCAAATCGGAAAAGAGCTGTTTCACCATGCCGGGAGGGCTGGTGCCTGACCCATGAGGCCGGCCAAGAACCACGGCAGAAGCGTCAGCTTTCCTTAATGCTCAATTTGCTTCCAAGTTAGCCTAGAGGCTCCAAGTGGAGAAAAGTCTAAAACAGGCCAGAAAACTAGAGCGGGAGCCACGCTGCTCGGCAAGGAGCCCCGAGGCTCTGGACACGAACTGCACGGGTGAGTCCTGCTCCAAGCCCAGAGACGCCCGAGGCCGCCCGGGGCAGGGCTGCTGCTGGGAGTCAGGGCTGGGCAGGAAATGGGAGACTGAGGAGGGGCGGGTGGAGGGGGGCGGGGCGTGGGGGGCGGCTGGGGTGGGATGTGGCTTGGAGCCACGCTTGCTCCCGCCGGACAGCGCGCCAGGGGCGGGGCTGGGGCCAACACAGGGACCCGGCTCCAGATCCGCGGAGGCGCCTGGGGGCCGAGGACTGTGTCTTCCCGAGCTAGACAGGCCACCAGGCCTGCGGCCTCACTCCACCCCTGGGGACGCCTGCCTATGGGACCTGCTCGGGGTCCCAGAGACACGGTCGGGTGCAGGCCACCCAGGAGAGAAAAGGGACAGCTTTTTCCTGGCAGGCACATCTGCCCCAGGGCCTGGCCCCCCTCCCAGGGTTCCCAGCCTCGGCTGAGTGACCGATCCGGAGGTGAAGCAGGAGGGCCTGTCTTTGGGCTTCCACTGCCTCTGCCCTCGCCTCCCTCAGGGACCAGAAACCCCCGGGTTGTTGGGCTCTTCAGACTGGGAGGGGCAGCTGCTCCTGGTGTGCTTGTGCCCCTGCTCCCCTCCTCTGGGGCCCTCGGCCTCCAGCCTGTCTGACCACTAGCCCACCCTCGAGAGCCTGGAGGCCAAGCCAGGTAAGACAGCTGCTTCCTTGGGCACGGGCAGGGCCCGGCCCCCACCTCCCACCCAGCAGCCGAGCCCTGCCCTCAAGGCCCGGCCGGAAAGCTTCGTGTGCACTGCCTCGGAAGGCCGCGTCTCCCCGGCCAGCTGGAGGGGTCGGGAGATCAGATGGGGGACCAAAGCGTCCAGGAGGCTGGAGTGCGGGCAGGGCAGGACAGGAGGAAAGAGAGCTGAGGTGTGGTCATTCCCAAACCAGGCAGGGAGTGTGTGCTGTGTTTGCATTTCGGGCAGGGAAGAGTATGTCGGATGGAGGCTCTGAAGTTGCAAACCTTGTAGGCCAACCTACGAGGGCAGTTCTTCCCTAAGCCAACGGGCGGCGCAATACAACGCAACAAAGTGTACAAATCCTTATAATGAATCCGGCAACTGGAAAGGAAACGTCAGAGGTTATGGCAACCGAGGCACGCTGAGCCCGCCCTGCCCGCCCACCCAGCCTGCGACAGGAAGAGGAGCCCAGCTGGACGGGCAGCTCCCCGCCCGGAGCCCTGGGGCTCGGCAAGCCCCAGGAGGCGTGGCAATCCCAAGACAATGTCCGCAGCCTGACGCAGGCAGGAGACACGCGGGCCCCGAGCCCCACTGCGCACACGCCAGAACCACTGGTCCGTCTCTCCCCGGGCCCTGCTCCCCTGCCCTCTCCAGCAGCCCCTACTCTTGCTCCCTGAGTGCCTGAGACCCCACGCCTGGCTCTCCTGACTGTCCCTACCTCCCAAATCTCCGGGAATCTGCTGGTCCAGCTAAGGACCCCCTTGTCCCAGGGTCGGCGCCCTGGCCAACACATGTTTCTCTTTCCTGGCCGATCAGCCCCAAACTTGTGGATGAGAGGGAAGAAAGAGGAAGCCCCGCTCTGGCCTCACCCAAGGTGCTTGCTAACCTCACTGGACCCAAAGGGTCATCACGAGGGGTCTGGAAGCCCCCAGGTCCCGGGAACCACCCAACCCAACTCCCTGCCTGTTCTTGGCCTGTCTTCTCTCTTCCACCATCTAACCCCTCAGAGGGCAGCAGATGGAAAGTGGGGGCACCAGACCGTCGCTCTGACTCAAACATCATCCTCGCTGTCTAAAAACAAAGTCAAAGCTACCGTCTATCCCGAAGTTCAAGACCTTCTCCACCCGGCCCAGCCGCCCTTCCAGCCCTTTGCAACGTGTTCTCTTCTCTATCAGACACAGTCAGACCCCCTTCCCTTCAGCCCTGCCCGCCCGCTTCTCTGGAGCGCCACCCACGCTGCCCTCTTCAGTTTGGCTGAATGCCACTCCTCCGACTCACTAGGCGGATGGGTTCTGTCCCTCCTCAGACACCCCGGGCTCCCCCTACAGCTCCCCTGATCCCCCACAGTCCCACTGCACTCAGTGTCCTGAGAGCACGTGCCTGCTTCGCCTATGCACCCCGGCCCCCGGCCCCCGGCGGATGCTCCGGAATGTTGGCTGGGCAGATGGATGCACACAGAGATGAGTAGACAGATCGCTCACAGGTGTGATCGTGATTCTCCTTTCAAGCGTCTACGCCTCACCACAGCGAGGCAACAGGGAAGACGGGCAAGGGTGGCCCCAGAAAGCAACAACCCCTGCCTTCTCCATCTCCCCGCAGCACGCACGCCCACGCACGCCCGCGCCCAAGCACACGTGCACACCCACAGCACGCACACCCACGCACGCCCGCGCCCACACACACACCCACAGTACGCACACCCACGCGCGTGGGCGCCCACACACACGTGCACACCCACAGCACGCACCCACATGCACGCCCGCGCCCACGCACACGTGCACACCCACACGCGCCCGTGCCCACACACACGTGCACACCCACAGCACGCATGCCCACGCACGCCCGTGCCCACGCGCACACCCACAGCAAGCATACCCACGCACGCCCACGCCCACGTGCACACCCACAGCACGCACACCCACGCGCGCCCGTGCCCACACACACGTGAACACCCACAGCACGCACGCCCACGTGCGCCCGCGCCCACGTGCACACCCACAGCACGAACACCCACGCACACCCGCGCCCACACACACGTGCACACACAAGCATGCACACCCACGCGCGCCCGCGCCCACACACGTCCACACACAAGCGCGCACACCCACACCTGCCCGCGCCCACACACATGTGCACACCCACGCAGGCACACCCACGCACGCGTGTGCCCACACACACGTGCACACCCACAGTACGCACACCCACGCGTGCCCGCACCCACACACGTCCACACACAAGCACGCACACCCATTCACGCCCGCACCCACGTGCAAACCCACAGCACGCACACCTACGCACGCCTGCACCCACACATACGTGCACACCCATAGTACGCACACCCACGCGCGCCTGCGCCCACACCCACGTGCACACCCACAGCACGCATGCCTCGTACTCCCACGAACGCCCGTGCCCACACACACGTGCACACATAAGCATGCACACCCACACCCGCACCCACACACACGTGCACACACAAGTACGCACACCTGCACCCACACACACATGCACACACAAGCACGCACACCCACGCACCCGCGCCCACACACATGTGCACACACAAGCACGCATACCTCGTACTCCCACAAAGACCTGCATCCACACACATGTGCACACACAAGTACGCACACCTGCACCTACACACACGTGCACACACAAGCACGCACACCCACGCACCCGCGCCCACACACATGTGCACACACAAGCACGCATACCTCGTACTTCCACAAAGACCTGCATCCACACACATGTGCACACAAGCACGCATGTCTCGTACACCCACACACACCTGCATCCACACACACGTGCACACAAGCACAAACATCACCGCATTCAACGTTTGCTCAATCACGTGTGCATGCTCCTACGTGTACACACAAACCATGTGTGTGCTCACGCACACGGGTATGTCTGCTGCACGCATGCACATACGCATGCTACACATGTACACAGACCTGCACGCATATGCACAGAACACATCCATGCACATATGCACTGTGCAAACACTCCCACAGCCACACAGATGCAGACACACACACACACGTGCGCGCATATGAAAGCTTGGGCAATTTCACAAAGTTCTGTTGTTTTTTAAGTCTCTCCATGAACCGGGAGAGAGCAGAGTGGCCGCCTGGGACATAAAGATGACCACCTCTGTGCATCTGCCATGGAGGCTAGGAAGGGCTCGCAGCCCCCTCCTCGGTCCTGTGCCCAGGACTCGGTCTGCTCAGCGGCCTCTGCGGGGCCTTCCCCGATCCCCTGCCATCTGGAGGCAAGCTCTGTTTTCAGCCCTGGCCACAGCAAGGGGAGCAGCAAGTCTGAGGGTCAGCTGTCGGTCACGTCCGTGTGACTTCAGGCCACGGGCTCGTTTGCACAGATGCCACCTCTTGGACAAGGCTCCTATCTGCTGTCTACTTTTCCACACTCCCAATGGCCTCTGCCTTCCAGGGGCCCCGTTTTCAGAACTCTGGATTTGGGAAACAGTGTGAGCCATCCCAAAACCACAGTCTGGCCCAAACCCGTGTCCTGCGTGTCCTAATTCTGCTCCACCCGGGGCTGGACTAGAGGAAGTCCTGGGTCTGCAGCTCATAAAGATTTGGGGGACGTCCTCCCCTCTCACAGCCCCGCACTGACCTGCCTTTGTCCTGCACACGTGGACAACGTCGCGACCCACGCAGTGTCTCTGTTTCCCTGCAACACGACCTCCAGAAACAGTGACACTGCGCCCACAGACAGCAGCATCGCCTGACGCCACAGTCCAATGCCCCTCCTGGGATGAGCCTCAGCCCTGCCTCACCGGGGGTCTCTGCTGCCCTCTGACCCGACCAGAGAACCCATGCCTGCCCCCGAGCCTGTGGACGCCAGAGCGAGGCTGGGCGCGGCAGGCCCGGCGCGCTGGCGCATCAGCACAGTGGCGGGACCCCCCGAGGCCACGGAGACGGTCACCTACACCAGGAAATGGAAGTAACAGCTACACTCGCTCGGCACTGTGTGAAAACGGCAAAATGGTCACGACAATGGAGAACACCCAGAGACCCTACAGGCACGGCGACGCCCTAGGGTTCGGGCGCTGCCCGTGGTCTCGGGGCGTGCCGGCCTGGGAAGGGTCTCCCGCAGCATCCTCTGCACCCTCCCGGGATGCGGCAGGGGCCCCAGGAAGGCTGCATGAGAGGAGGCTGCGGCAGCCCCGCCAAGCCCCCAGGCCTTCCGGGCCCTGGGGGTCAGAGCACTCGGGAGCAATGCCCTCGCTGAGCTCCCGTTGAGGGAAAAACAGGTAGAAGCTCAGGCAGTCTGTGGGCCGCAGGGTCCCCGCCAGGACGACACTGACCATCTCCCCCAGGCCTCCGCCACACCGGGGGTGACCGAACCCCGAGCCGTGTGAGCCGGCTGGGGAGCCGCTGGCTGGGGAGCCGCGGGGAGAGGACGTGGGAGCAGCCGTACCCCGTCTTCCCAGGCTTCTCCTTGCCCTCGAGCGACAGGAGGGACGGACCCCCGCCCACGTACCGGGGCGCTGCCCAGTCACATTCGAGTCTGCTGGGCGCCCACCACGAGCGAGGCGGGGAGCAGGCCTGGGCCCTCCCCAGCAGCCAGGGCTCTCGGCCCCTCCACGTCCCGTCGGCCTTGCAGACGGCGAGCCCTGAATAGCTACTCCAGTGCCCGCCCGAGAGCGTGAAGGAATGAACAAGCGAGTGTAGGAGCGAGTGATGAAGGGACAGACAGATGGGCCGATGGCAGGTGCTGCTCTGCTAGCCCCGACGGTTAGAGTACGTCCCGGGAGTGCGGGACTCTCCCGTGCATCACGGAACGACCTTTCAGCCTCAGCCGGTCCCCTCACGACACCCTCGCTGCCTGGAAACGAGCCACCCTCACTCACTGCAGCAGTCACCTTTCCCACCAGGACCAAAGGGTCTCCAACACACTACACCCTTCCCGGTAGCTCCTTCGATTTCGGCCAGAGTTCACCGAGCGCCTGCTATTTGCAGCCTGGGCTGGGGACACAGGTGCGTGTTGGCTCCTGCTCCCAAGACGGCAGAGAGGGAGAGGCCTGAACCCATCGGCAGGAAGGTCATTTCTGCCGTGAAGGCCTCCACGCTTCATGAGGATGCTGAGGCCCCAAGGGACGGCCCTCCTGCTGTGTCTACATCCTGTCCCTTGAGCCCTCCACGCCCCTCACGTGTCTCCTGTGAGGAGACACTGCGCCCCCACCCCACAAGAGCCCCGAGCCTCGCAGACCCCCGGAACCTGCTAAGCGCTGGGCTGAGGGTCTCCCAGAGCATCTCTCTGCCCAGGGAGCTGTGGGAAAGCGCCGTGGGCATGAGAAGGAGCGTGCCACCCAGAGGGGAACCCGGCGCCACCCTACGCGGGCCCCACCGAGACCCGAGGGGCAGATCTCATGTGACACAGGTCTCAAGCCACCCAGCCCTGTCCCGAGATCCGTGGCCTCGACCCCCCTGAGGACCACGGGGCCCGGGGGCCACTCACCACGCGGCCGGGTCGTACTCAGCCCAGACCCGGATGAACTCGTCCAGGTGGTGAGGCCCTAGGATGGAAGAGTCCCGTGTCAGGTACTCAAAATTGTCCATGATCACGGCCACAAAGAGGTTCAACATCTGCAGGACAGGAAGGAGAAGGGGTGACATAGAGAGACCTCAGCCTGCGCTCTACCCTAGCCCCTCTCCTCCAGCCAAAGTCTGTGCGCGAAACCACCCGGGCGGCCGAGGCCCCTGCAGCTCAGCCGGAGCCCGCCCAGCCCTGCTCCCTCACTGCCCCCACCCCTGCAGCCCCTCCCTCTCCCCCCTTCTGCTGCGCTACCCTAGTTCCCGTCTACCGCCCGCCTGCCCCACTCCCATCACCATCCTCTTCCCCTCCCCGCTGGCCTTCAAGGAAAGCAGTGACTTGGGAGTTAGCAGCTCGGACTCTGGAGGCCAAAAGCTTGGCGTCTTTGTTTTTTTTAATTGAGTTGAAATCCACGTAACATACATTCAACCATTCTGAAGTGTACAATCCAGTGGCTTTAGTGGGTTCACAATTACGCAACCACTTGTCGAGTTTCAAAAATTCCTTACCACCCCAGAAAATGTCTTGTGCCGTAAACAGTCACTCGCTTATTCCGCCTCCCTCCCCTTCCCTAGCACGGTCAGTTCTGCATCTGTAGGCTTGTCTATTTGGGGTGCATGATACCAGAGGAATCACACGATACAGAACCATCGAGGGCCTTCTGTGCCCACTTCTCTCACCCGCATGAGGCTCATCCGGCTGTTGGTGGCAGAGCGTCATTGCTTTTTAGGGCTGAATGATATCCCACGGTAGGTACACACCAGTCTGTTTATCTGTCCATCCGCGGATGGACATTTGGATTGTTTCCACCTTAGGGCTGAACCGTTTTCCACAGAAGTTGCTGCATTTCACACTCCTACCACAATGTGCAAGAGTTACTATTTCTCCACGCCCTTGACAATGCTGGTTATTTTCCATAAAAAAAATTATTATTATTAGAGCCGTCCTAGTGAGTGTGAAGCGAGTGTGTGGTTTTGAGTTTCCTTAATGCCCAAAGATGATGAATATCTTCATGCGCTTGTTGGCCACTTTGTATCTCTTCTGGGCAAAAATATCTATTCTGATTCTTTGCCCATTTTTTATACGGCTGTCTTCTGCAGTTCAGTTTTAAGAGTTCTTTATGTGTTTTGGATATTATCCCCTTATTAAATATGTGATTAGTAAATATTTTCTCCCATTCCTTAGATTGTGTTTTCACATTTTTTATAATCCCCTTTGACACACAAAAGTGTTTAATTTCGAGTAGTCTAATTTATTTTTTTCTTTTGTTGCTTGCGATTTTGGCATCAAATCTAAGAATCCTTCGACAAATCCGAGACCAAGATCTGCCCCCATGCTCTCTTCTCAGTTTTGTAGTGTTAGCGCTTACATTTAGATCTTTTATCAATTCTGGGTTCATTTTTGCATATGGGGGGAGGTAGGGGCCTGACTTTTTTTTCTTGCATGTGGACATCCAGTTGTCTCTTCACCACGTTATAGAAACTGTCCTTTCCATACTGAGCAGCTTTGGCATCCTTGCCAAAAATCAGCTGTCCGTAGATATTTGCATTTATTTCTGGAATCTCCACCCCACTCCATTGGTCTATCCCTCTGCCAATACCTACTGCCCCTGCATCAGTCTTACTGAGATGTATGTAACTCACATAATTACAAGATACTTGAAGTACGTACCGCGTACCTGTATACACACATTGTCAAAGCCCCTCTGCCATCTAGGTCATTAACATATCCATCGCATATTTTTTGATGAATATTTACATTCTGTCCTTTTAGAAGATTTCAATTATACAACATGTTGTTATCAACTATAGTCCCCATGTTTTACTTTGACATCCTTAGACTTTACTCAGATCAGAGCTGGAAGTGTGTACCCTTTCACGAACTTCTCCCTATTTCCCCAACTCTCCAGACCCTGGCAACGGCTCTTCTGCTCTCTGTTTCTATGGTTTGGCTTCTTAAAAAAAAATCCACATATAAGTTATACATGTAGTATTTGTCTTTTTCTGTCTGGCCTTTTTCACTTAGCATAATGCCCTCAAGATCCATCACAAATGACAGAAGGATTTCCTTCTTTCCCATGGCTGAATAATGTGTGTGTGTGTGTGTATGTCTGTGTACACCCCAAATCTTCCTTATCTATTCATCTGTTGATGAACACTGAGGTTGTTGCCATATCTTGGCTATTGTGAGTAATGCTGCAATGAACGTAGGCATGCAGCTCTCTCTTCAATACCCTGTTTTCCTTTCATTTGGATGCATACCCAAAAGTGGGATTGCTGGATCATATTTTAGTTCCATTTTTAATTTTTTGAGGAATATCTATACTGTTTTCTATAGTGACTGTACCAGTTTACATTCCTATTGACCGTATACAGGGATTCCCTTTTCTCCACATCTTTGCCAACACCTGCTATCTCGTCTTCTTCACGATCATCCATTCTAAATGTGCGAGTGATAGGTCACTGTCGTCTTGATCTGCATTTCCCTGACGATAAGTGATGCTGAGCACCTTTTCATGTAGCTGTTGGTCATCTGTATGTCTTCTCTGGAGAAGTGTCTCTTCGGCCACATTGTTCTGACTCATGGTACCTTTATAGTAAGTCTTGTAATAGGGAAATATGGGTTCTCTCACTTGGTCTTTAATTTTCAAGATTTTTTTGTTATTTGGGGCCCCTTGCCATTCCATACGAATTTGAGGATCAGCTTTTCCATTCCTATAGAAAGGCCCGTGGAGCTCTGACAGGGATCACACTGAATCTGGAGCTCACTTTGTGGGGGCATAACCACCTTCCCAACATTAAGTCTTCTGATCCATGGACCTGCATGTCTTTTCATTTAATTAGGTCTTCTTTAACTTACTTTAGCAATATTTTACATTTTTCACTGTACAAGTTTTCATCTCCATGGGTATTTATTTATTCCTAGTATTTTATCCCTTTGGATGCTACTGGAAATGATATTTCCTTAATTTCCTTTTCAGGTGGTTTACTGTGGGTACATAGAAACATAACTGATTTTTATGTGTTGATTTTGTACCCTGACACTTTGATTAACTCATTTATTAGTTCTAGCACTGTGTGTGTGTGTGTGTGTGTGTGTGTGTTCTTTGGCATGTTCTACATATAGAATAATATCATCAGCAAATAGAGATAGCTTTACTTCTTCCTTTCCAATTTGGATGCTTTTTATTTCTTTTCCTTGCCTGACTGCTCTAACTAGGACTTCCAGCACGATGAGTAGAAGTGATAAAAAGGTAGGCATCCTTGTCTAGTTCCCGATATTTGGAGGAAAAGTTCGTAGTCTTTCATCACTGAGTATAATGTTTTAACTGTAGGTTTTCATAAATGCCCTTCATCATGTTACAGAAGTTCCCTTCCATTCCAAATCTGCTAAGTGTTTTTGTATGAAAGGGTGTTGAATTTTGTCAAATGCTTTTCTGCATCTATTGAGATAATCATGTGGGTTTTTTCCCTCATCACATTGGTTAATTTCTGTATGTTGAAAAGGCACCCTTGCACTCCTAGGATAAATCCCATTTGATAGGGGCGCCTGGGTGGCTCAGTGGCTTAAAGCCCCTGCCTTTGGCTCAGGTCATGATCTCAGGGTCCTGGAATCAAGCCCCACATCGGGCTCTCTGCTCAGTGGGAGCCTGCTTCCCCCTCTCTCTCTGCCTATCTCTCTGCCCACTTGTGATCTCTCTCCTCTCAAATAAATAAATAAAAATTTTAAAAAATCCCATTTGATCATGGTGCATAACCCTTTTAATGTGTTGTTGGAGCTAGTCTGTTGGCATCTTGTTCAGGACCCTTACTGTGTATTCATCATGGATGTTGGTCTGTAGTTTTCTTTTCTGTGTGTCATCTTTGCCTGCCTGTAGTATTAGGATAACAAATTAGGATGTGTTAGGAGGGGTTTCTCTTCTACTTTCTGAAAGAGTTTGAATAGGGGGCGCCTGGGGGGCTCAGTCCGTTAAGCGTTCCAGTGTTGATTTCAGCTCAGGTCATGATTTCAGGGTCGTGAGATCAAGCGCACGTCGGGCTCCGCAATCGGCATGGAGTCTGCTTGGGATTCTCTCTCTCTCCCTCTGCCCCTCCCCCTTCTAAAAAATAAAAAGAGTTCGAATAGGATTTATGTTAATTCTTTTTTAAGACCATTTTCTAAATTGTAGTAAAATACACACAGCAAAAACCTTACCAATTTAATCACTTTTAAGTGCACAGCTGAGTGGCATCAAGGCCACGGACACTGTTGTGCAATCATCCCCACCGACCATCCCCAGAACCCTTCCATCTTCCCCAACTGAAACCATGCCCCCATTAAACACTAGTCCCCATCCCCTTCCCCAGTCGCTGGCGCCCCGCCGTCCTGCTCTCTGTCTCTAGGAACTTCCCTACTCTAGGGACCTCACAGGTGAAACCATACAGTTATTTTTCCTTTTGCCACTGGTTTATTTCACTTAGCATCATGATTTCACGATTCATTCAGACTGTAGCAGGGGTCAGAACGGCCTCTCTTTTTAAGGCCAAATGATATTCCCTTGTATGTTCATGTCACATTTTGCATACCGATCACTTGTTGATGGGCACTGTGGTTGCTTTTACCTTCTGGCCGTTGTGAATGACGATGCTATGAACGTACGTGTACAAATACTTAATCGAGGCCCCCCTTCAGTTCTGGCACGTGCCCAGAAGTGGAGCTGCTGGATCAGACCACAATTCTATTTTTAATTTTTTTTTTTTTTTTTTTGACAGAGAGAAACACAGCGAGAGAGGGAACACAAGCAGGAGGAATGGGAGAGGGAGAAGCAGGCCTCCTGTCGAGCAGGGAGCCCGATGCGGGGCTCAATCCCAGGACGCTGGGATCATGACCTGAGCCGAAGGCAGACGCTTAACGACTGAGCTACCCAGGCGCCCCTCTATTTTTAATTTACCGAGGAACTGCCACACCGACTTCCATGGCTGCTGTGCCACTTCACGTTGCCACTGGCCGAGAACGAGGGCTTGTCTCTCCAGCACGCCAGCAAACTGCAGGGGCTGCTTTCCTTCTCTTTTCCTCTCGTGCCCGTGTTTAATCATCAGTCATGTTGGTCCCCACCCTTCTCCAGGCACTGTCACCTCCAATCATCTCCCCAACCACTCTGCAGCCTCTCCTGATAGAAGCCAGAGCAAGGTTTGAAAATGTCAACCAGATTGTGTCACGCCCCTGCTCCAAGGTTCCTGGAGGCGTCTGCTGACCTGGAATAAAATCCACGCTCCTAGGATCCCGTCCACTGAGCTCCCCGCCCACCAGTTTCCCGAGGCTCGTCCACCCCAGGCACACCGGCTGGAGTGCTGCTTCTCTGTAACTCACCACCATGGCAGACGCTAAAGGCTAAGGGACACCTGTCCCGTGGAAACTTAAAACCCTTTCTGAGAAGGAAAGGCAAGGCCCACAGGAGCTCATTACAGAGTGGGTCCCTTCAGAGGTCGTCATCTCTGGGGAAATAGGAGCACCAACACAGAATCAGCTTGTGATGTGACATGATCAGTATCAGGGATCAGGGAGAGATGTCGGGGGATCCGGGATGGACTGAGGCAGGTGGACACATGGGCACAGTGACCAGGACTTACCAGAAAGGAGCAAAGGAAGATGAAGGAGACGAAGTAAAAGTAGGCAAAGTCGCTCCCACACTCACTGGCATTGGCGTGCTCGTCGCAGGCCTGATTGCTGAGACAGGACAGCATGATCTCGTGCCAGGCCTCCCCCGTGGCGCTCCTAAGAAGAAAGGCAGAGCCGTGAGGCCCCCGAAGGAAGGGCCAGACCAGCCTGAGGAGGAACCCCAGAAGAGCTAGGTCCAGAGCTCACCCTCTCTGGGCCCCCTCCCGCAGAGAACCCGCTTGTGTGTGAGGTCCCGGGAAGAGACGCCTACTTCTTAAAAAGAACCCTCTGGCATTAGGTTTGCAAACTGATCATTAACTCAGAAAGAACTAGTTACTGAAAATAAGGCACCGCACCAAAAGTCAGCACCATGGTGAGCGCCCCTCCATGGACCTCCGGCCCCTCGAAGCCAACACGGCCCTTCCTGGCCTCCCCCACCGCAGATGCCGTCCCAGCCTTCCTCCATCCAACAAGCGGGGGCCCCTCCCCTCCCGTTTCTTAGGTCAGACACGTCGCAGGCACCCCTGCCTCCACTGGTTCTACCCACACCCGATGCATCAGCTCGTCTGCCTTCAGAAACCAGCTGGACCCTCGCCGCTCCCTGGGCTAAGCAACCGTCCCCTTCCCCGAGCTGCTGCAACAGCTTCCGAGCGGCGCTTCCTGCTCTGCCCCACCCCCAACGGCCCAGTGGGTCCACCCAACGCAGGCGAGATCAGGTCACTTCTCTCGACGACCCCCCACTCACTGCAAATCCAAACTGCACACAACGGCCCACAGCTCCATGTGGCCTGCAGCCTGCTCTTTCCCAGCGGTCTCTGCTCAGGCCACTCCAGCCACACCAGCGTCTGCTGCTTCCGGAGCACACCAAGAACAACTCCGCCACCCCGAGTGGCCACCCTGAAGGACCCTCCCTCATGGACTTTTGCCCCCGGGTACGCAGCCAGCACGAGGGCCGGATGTGCAGGAGCCTTGCAGGCGGACCAGAGGCCTGGGTACCCCCCACCTGGCGTGCCCGCGCGGCCAGCTCTGGGCACGAGCGAGCCCGCTCCCCGTTACCAACGGCTAGGAGTAGGGGGCTTTTCCTACAGGGCAGCTGTCCTGCGGCGGGCCTGACTGACGGGCGCTCACATGTGACACAGAGATCAGGGAGGAAAGAGATCTCGGAGAGCAAAGACGAAACTGTGGCTAGTTTCATAGGCCTGTCTCGACTCTTGTAGCTCAAGGCAGGACGGGAACAAATGACAAGATGAAATGAACATAGCAGCTCGAGTCCAGAGCGATGATATCCTTTGGAGAAAGTGTAGGCCTGGGGATACTTGTCCATCTGATTAAACAAACAAGAGTCCGACGACTCTCTCCAGGCAGCTCAGCAAACGAGATCAGTCTGCTCTCCCTCCGGGGAAAGCAGGGCTCCCGCGGGCCCCAGGCCTAACTGTGTGGGACTCCCCCAGCTCAGGCCTTACAAGCATCTGCGTAAAGAAACACCCGTGTGGGAACCTCCAGGAGCCCCAGGCGGGGTCTTATGTCAGCACCCCTCCCCACAAGTCCCTCCAAAGAGCTCCTTTCTTCCCTCCGAGGGCCGTGGTGGTGGGCTTGCTTACTGAGGAGACTCTGGAGCCTCCGGACACATTCACCCCTCTCCCCTCAGCCCCCAAACCAGGAGGGCCAACACCGCAGTCCACGGAGACTGTGCCACGTCTCAGAACAACAGGCGGCCCCCGGCCCCCCGAGCACACCTTCACCGGCAGGCGCCCGGGCCAGGAACAAGCCTCTCTGGGGCTGGACGTGGAGCAGAGAGCCTAGGGGACTGCAGTCCCGTGAGCCACGGGGGCAGCTGGAGGCACGCGCACACCGGCGGGGCTGGCCAGCTGAGTCCCTTGGGTCGCCGAGTAGCACAGTCTGAGTCAACGGCAGCCCCATTGCCCTGCTTCCCGTGGCCCGAGACCCTGCAGTCAACGAGGTGAGTAGATGGAACCCTTACGGCCGGCACACCGAAGACGGCCCTGCTGGACACCTGTGCTCCCGGACCCTTGGCCACAGCCTCACTAGAGGCCTTCCGGCCGCCCTGCGGATCCGAGCCGAGGCGGTCAAGGCCAACCTCGCCTGGGGCTCTCAGGTTGACCTCCCTCGGGGGCTTGCCTTCCGTCTGTCCCGAGGCCCAGGAACCCTTAGGGAAGGACGGCAGGAAGAGGGGAGATGCCGGGAAGGCCTGCTGAGGGGAAGCCAGCCCGAGCTGGGTGGGCACACACCCTGTCCCTCCTAAACGGAGGGGCCTCGGAGCCTGCGCTGACTTCCCCATCACACACCTGAACAGCAGCATCAGGGCCTGTAGAAACGTCCGGAAGTTGTTGTGCCGGTTGATGCTGGTGTCGTCGTCCAGGGCGATATTTCCAAACACCTGCAAGGAGACAGGCGGCTGCAGGCTGATGCGGTTGGGCCCCCCGGAGCTGCGGCCAGGCAGAAGAGGGTGCGCGCCTGTGAGGACCCCCCAGGCACAGGACACGGCCCTCCGCCGCCCCCACTGCGGCAGGGGCCAGAGGGGCCCGCGTTTCCAGCCAGACACGTCGCTGCCCCCAGCTCAGCGTGCGCACAGGGGCAGGTCTGCAGGCCCAGCCGACGTGCGGCCCGGAGCGCAGCGTCCGTGGGCCGCGCTGGGCGGAAGACGGGAAGCACCGGAAAGGTCACTGTGTCACTGTGTCGTCAGTGACGCCGAGGCAGAAACTATTCTGGTGATAGCTAGGAGATCGACTTGAAAGTTTCTTTTTAAATTTCAGTGCAAATACCACAATGGGCTTTTTATCCATTTTAACTGATTTCTTTTTAGGATGAGGAATGCAAACAAGCCAGTAAGTGTACTTGGCTTAAAATCTGTAATCCGGCTGAGAAACTTAGGAACAATCACATCATCACCAAAAACAAAGATCAGTGGCTCTTATGGTCTTATACATCGACAAAAAAAAGCAGCCAAAAACACATACTTGTTTCAAATAGCATCAGATCTCAGCAAATTTTAAAGCAAGAGAACCTTTTCAATCCCTGAAATAGTGTTTAAAAATCAGTTTTCCGCTAACCTTTGAGACGGTGGCTTCTCCCACTGTAACTTAACACTGGGATCCAACTCCCACCCTACTGTTGAAAAGTGGCCAGATGCCAAAGATTTAAATCTGAAACACTGCTTGTGTCTTGTAAGTGTTTTTCCAAATAGCAGGCAAAGGGCTCTTGGGGAAACGAAGGCAGTCTAAATTCTCCGAGCTGGATCTGCCAGTGCAGTGATCCGATTCGATCCTGCTGACTTTTTCTTCTGCGACATACATCTCCTGTAAAGGGTCAGGCCAGCTCTCTGGACTAACAGAAGGGCCGGCTGGGGCTCTACACCAGGCACGTGTGCCCCAGAGCTCCACCGGCAGGGGGCCCGGCACCCAGTCAGACGAGCCCGTCCGCACCCTAAAGGCCCAGAGGGTCCCGCGCGGGAGCACGGCAGCGCGTACTCCCGCAGACGGTGGGACCACGCCTCACTAGGGGACTCGGGGAGACGGGCCCAGACTCGGGGTGCCCAGCCTCAGCGTCCTCATCGGCAGAGCAGCCTTTCTGAGAGTTAAGTTCGTGAACTGCTGACAACGATACCTGCCTCATAGCAAGGTCCCCCAAGTGTCACTCGGTCACCGTTACCATTCGGTGACCGTGACCAGCGCCCTTCTGCCCCCGTCCCATCAGGCGCGCCCACCTGCATGCCGATGATGGCGTAGATGAAGAACAGCATGGCGATGAGCAGACACACGTAGGGCAGGGCCTGTGGAGACACACGGAGGACAGGGCAGCTCCAGGAGCGCTGCCTGACTCGGGCCTCGTCTGTGGAGTGGACGGTGGCCGTGTCTCTGGGGCCACTCGGACCTCAGCGGCCGCAGAGCCACCCCGGGGACCATGAAGCCCTTCTACTAAAAGGCCGCCTCGCTTCCTTCATCCCTGATCAGTCGTGCAACCCACCACAGGGTCGGTGAGCATGACCGAGGAGCTCTCTGGGTAACTTAGAAGGTCTGGAAGCTACAACAGAGGCATAGGGGCCCACGAGGGGCCTCCAGGAGGAAGGGCTGCTCTGGGGGGGTCAGGGCACCGGGCCGGGCCCAGCCTCACCTTGAAGGACTGCACAAAGTGGGGAGTCTGGGGCTCTAGGGGCAGGGAGGGGGTCACGGGGGGCCGGGGCTCCGGGGGCAGGGAGGGGGTCACGGGGGTCTGGGGCTCCGGGGGCAGGGAGGGGGTCACG
>CM052892.1:38550-100539 GCA_028534135.1 Potos flavus
CTCCGGGGCAGGGAGGGGGTCATGGGGGTCTGGGGCTCCAGGGGCAGGGAGGGGGGTCACGGGGGGTCTGGGGCTCCGGGGGCAGGGAGGGGGTCACGGGGGGCCGGGGCTCCGGGGGCAGGGGCTCTGGGGACAGGTCACGGGGGTCTGGGGCTCCGGGGGCAGGGAGGCGGTCACGGGGCTCCGGGGGCAGGGAGGGGGTCATGGGGGGCCGGGGCTCTGGGGGCAGGGAGGGGGCCACGGGGCTCTGGGGCTCTGGGGGCAGGGGCTCCGGGGACAGGTCACGGGGGTCTGGGGCTCCGGGGGCAGGGAGGCGGTCACGGGGGCCGGCCTCACCTTGAAGGACTGCACGAAGGTCCAGAGCAGGATGCGGATGGTGTACCCTTGACGGAGCAGCTTGATGAGCCGGGCGGCTCGGAACAGGCGCAGGAAGCTGAGGTTGATGAAATTGTTCTGCGGGGAAGACGGGCGGTTCTCGAGCCTGCGGAGACCCGCCTCCCGCCACCGCAGACCTCCCACCCGCCTCTCCCTGACCTGCTGAGCCCCCGAAGGAAAGTGGATCCAGAGAGACTAAACACAAGGTCACTGCTCTACAGTATAGAAGCAGCAATCAGCCACCAGAAAACCTTCCGAAAGTGAAGCTTGTCATTGCCAATCACTTCTCATGCAGCAAATCAAAGGAAGCCCTCCGCTCTAGGCTCCCCTGCACCCGACAGGGACGGAGAGAGAGAGAGAAACTCCCAGAGGCAGCTCCTTGCTGCCAGGAGGAGCCAGGAGACCCCCTGTGGATGGGCCTCTACCGCGGACCGCCTCTTGCGAGACACAGCCAAGCCGTCCGAGGGCCGAGCAGGGCCGCTTCTCCACGGAGAGCCTCCGAAGGGCCCTTCCCTTCTCCGCACACCTAGCAAAGCCCCTGCCTAACTGGGACCCGGCAGAGGGGCAGACGCTTTCCCCGGAGCTGCTCGTCGTGCCTGCAGACAAGTCTCCGTAGGAAGTGGAAGTGTGGGCGACCCCGCTGCCCCCACCACGGAAGCCGCTCAGGAAATCCCCAAACGCTCCCCGCGGCAGAGACCCCGGGACGCTGAGCGCGGCTCCCTCATCCAAGGCGGAGTGAGGCTTCCGGCCGGACCCAGGGGCACCGTGAATCGTCGGCCCGTCCCTTTCAGGGAGCACGGCTGTGGGCGGGTGACCTGGGGTGCCTGTGGCCCTGGGCAGCCTCCCGGACTCCGTCTGCTCAGAGACCCGGTGCCCACACACAGCCTGACACAGCTCCCTGCCACTTGGGTGTGGGACATACGCAAGCAGCCCAGGCTTAGACACATTGTGTCGCCAGATTCGGTGGTCCGATGGAGACAAAGGAGAACACGACACGGTCAATGACAGCAGCAGCAGGAGAGCACATGCAAGGGTGTGGGGAGCCCGGGGAGAGCCGGCTGCCCCCCCTCCAGGGCGGCCCCGCTGGTCCTGGCTGGCATGACGCGTTCAGTGGGCAGGCAGGTCTCAGTCCTACTTCCGAGGACAGTGGCCACAACCCAGCCCTTGTTCGCCCTTTGGTTCCCACCAGGGTGGCTGGGGACTCTAGACTGTCCTTGCTGGTGGGCTAGATGTGGGAGCCGCGGGGTGGGAGGTCTGGTAGTCACGAGGAGGTGCTGACTGGGGTCTGGGTCAACAAGAAGGCAGACGTGGACCTCGGGCTGTGACCCTGGAGGGCACTCAGGCTTGCCCACAGCTCCCTCACCTGCTCGTGCTGAGGAAAGAGAATCTCTGGTACGGGATGGCCCAGAAACACCCACACTCGCCCCGCGGGCCCCAGATGAGCCAGTCGCCTCGGGAGGACGGGCACAGAGACGGAGGGGAGACCTCGTCTACAGCGCTGGGAGATCCTCGGCACGAGACACTGAAGCAGAGACAGGGGAGGGGGCCTCCAAGAGCCTGGCCTCCTCCAAGGTCTCTACTTGGACCGCACCTGCCCACTCGCATCCGGAGGGGCCAAGACTGCTACGACCCAGTCAGCACCTGCCCAGAGCACTTTGCTCGGGCCACTGGCACCTGGAGATCCTGGGGAAAATACAGGCTCCGGGTGAGAAAGAAGGGGCGGAAGACAAGGCGGTGGGGGGGGCACTGCTCGTCCACACGGTCCGTGCACGAATGCACAAAGGCAAAGCCCAACACGCCACCTCCTGCTTTCGTTGGGACTCAAGTTCTCACCCCTCCTCCCAGACGTCTTTCCTCAGGGCTCCAGTGGGCACGCGGGAGGGGGTGGGGGGCGACAGACAGACAGCCCCAGAGAGCCATGAGGACAGACGGTGACGGCAGCCACAGATCCCCCCAGCACGGGGTGGCCGCACCCAGGGCGGGAGCTGCATGCAGGAGAACGGGGGACAGCAAGCACACGGCAGCCTCCCCATGGCCTCCCCACGTCGCCTCTGGCCTCAGCCAGCCCCTCGGAGGTGGACAGGGCCTGCCCCGCCCTCCCAGAGTCCATGGTTTCTGTCACACCGAGAGCACGGACTGCCTTGCCTACAGTTCAAAGCCAGGCCCTTCCTGATTGCCACCTGCCTCGGCATCGGGGAGGCCTAGGGTACCCCAAAGAGGCATTACCGCACCCCGCAACGTGGCAGCTGGTTCGCCCTGAGGGTACCCTGGTTCCCAGCTCCTCTGAGCCCCTGGCTTCCTCGCCCACAAGATGGGACGTTGTGCCCAGACCCCGGACGGCACCCCCCGCGCCCCGTGCACGTCTGCTGGGGGCTGCGCTCCTCGCTGGCGGCAAGGTCCAGCAAGCGAACAACAAACTGCTCTCCTACTCGGCTTTTTCCTCGTGGGACGATGACGAGGACCAGACCCCAAGGTGCTCAGCGTGTCAGGTGACGGTGCGTGCCCTGAGGAGGGAGGGCATGGGGGCGGGGGGAGGGGGACTCTTCCCGAGTGCACAGGGAACGACCACGGAGGGGCCCGAGTGACTCGAATATTTCTGCAGCATCAAATGGCATTTTCTCGAAAACTCGAGATTTTCTGCTCCACTTGTGAAATACTTTATCCTTAATGTTCATTTTCTGTAACAGGAA
Source organism: Potos flavus (assembly GCA_028534135.1). Taxonomy (NCBI): domain Eukaryota; kingdom Metazoa; phylum Chordata; class Mammalia; order Carnivora; family Procyonidae; genus Potos; species Potos flavus. The sequence continues at coordinate 41,616 of CM052892.1, forward strand.
TCTCAAATATTTGCTACTTTAAGTGAGTTTCCAGTCACAGCCTCAAAATAGTCTGCTCCTGGTACCTTTACCCTCCTGCAGATACCCCTGAAGGCCTGGGAGGAAGGCCCGCTTCACACCAGCTGGACCCCACACGAGCCCACGGAGCAAGGGTGCACGAGCGGGCCAGCGAAGGCTGGACCCCTGGGCAGCTGGGAGCGCAGCCCCCAGCAGACGTGCACGGGGCGCGGGGGATGCCGTCCGGGGTCTGGGCACAACGTCCCATCTTGTGGGCGAGGAAGCCGGGTGCTCCGCTGTCTCTGGGGGCAGGCCCTCCTCCCACTCCGTCAGGCCTTACACAACCCCTTCTGACTCATGAAGACACAACCACCAATCGCCTCCAGCCCTGAGGCCCAGAGGGGACTCACTCCCCACAGAAGGGCAATCCCAGGAAGAACACTACAGGAAGCATCATCAGAGGCCACTGGGGAGACCCAGCCTTGTATGTGGGTCCGGTGGGGACGGAGCAGAAGGGAGATGGTGCCGGAGAAACCACGGACTCTACGGGAGCAGGTCCGAACTCACGTCCTACAAAACCCCTCCAGTTCCGAGCCCAATCCCGGCAGGAAAAACTGGCTGGGCACTTACCCGCTTCACTCAGAAGACCCCACCTCCTCTCTAGGCCCAAGGCCAGTTCCTGAATCCCTCGGCCCCTGGGAGGGCCCTCGGAAGCCCCCGCTGGACCGCAGGAGCTGAGGAGGAGGCCAGAGGGGACGGGTCCCGCCAGACTCTGACCGCGCGCCTCAGGAGGGCAGTGGTGAGGCTCACGGGAGAAGGAGAAGGGACAGGAGCACAGCGAGCAAAGCAAGGTGTTTTAAGAACCGTTTAAAGTCATGAAACCAACCGTTTCCTATATGTGATGTTTTCATGGATGGACATTTGCGCATTATTACAGATTGGGGTGTTTGAGCAGCAGGTGCACAACATACACACGGAGACATGATTTTCGCATTGTATGTTGGTTGGATGGCGTGAGTCAGCAGGTAGTTTAAGGTAAATCAAGAACAGAAACAGAAAACAAAAGAGAAAATGAGTCATCAACACAAGCAAAAACTCAAACTTCAAATACCTCGCTGAAAAATTTTAGGATTTTAGTAAACTTCGCACATTTTGCTTAAAATGCATCAAATCAAATCGTATTTTGGAAATCTGGAGGCTATGCAGACAGGGTGGCACTCATTTGCATTCCTGTTTGTAATGCAAATCCAAAGATGACTCACAGACACTTGTTTTTTTATTTCCAGGCAAAGAAATCAATGTCAGTTTTATGCTTCCTCGGGGATGCTGTCTCTACGTGACCCTGGGTAAGGCTATTACTCTATTTTGATTAAGTTGGAGGTGGGAACTGACACTCATATTTTTGCCTAAGGAAAAAAAAGTACACTCACAAAGTAACACATGAAGTGACTACAAATGAACAAAAATAAAGACACCATTAACCCACAGGACGGCTCCCTTTCATCTTTTCCCCTCTGGGCGGAACAGGGTGGAGGACGGCGCTCCCAGAGCACGAGAGGCCAGGGACGGCCGAGCTCCCGAGCCAAGCGGCGCCTCGGTCCTCCCACCAGCCCCGCTGGGCTCCGGGGGCTGACGGCCGCGGCCATGGAGAGCTTCTTTGGAGGAAGGTCTGACCCTGGCCTCGAGCGCCCGGCAGCCGAGGGCCGGTCCAGCCACGCGCGCCACAGAAGGTCTCGGCCTTGTGTGCGGGCCTCCCGGGAGGTGGAGGTGTCCCCGGAAGACAGCCGGGCATCGTGCTCTCTCCGCGCCTGGCAACCCCTGCCCTTGATGCCCGCTCATCGGTCTGCCCTCTCTGGCGAGGACGCACGCCCATGAAGGAACCCCAGAGCTGTGCCCTTGCAGACGGGAGCTCGGAGTTTGGATCCCTCTGTCCGGGGAACGAAGACTCCTGTGTCCAAGCATGAGGCCCGGAGAGGTCGGCAGCCCGCTTGCCCCTCCCCGAAACCACACTGGTACGAACTGCTCCTGGAGGAGAAGCACTTGGGCAATGCCGCAATGCCAATGGTTGCTGTGACAAACGTCCTTGGTTTTTGTGTGACAATGACAGCTCGGAACTTTTCCCCGCATGATTTGGATTATTAATTTTTTAAAACCATGAAACATACCACATACACAAAAGAATATGTATAAATATGTGTATGGATGCACATTTTAAAGAAAAAGAATAAAATGTCCATCTATTCATCGCCCTGCTTAAAGAAAACAGACTGTCAGCATGACTTTCCAAGACCCTCTTGTCTCCCTTCCTCCTCCTCCTCCTCCCTTGATCCTTGTTAACAACCGCTCTCCTTCCTGTCTTACCACAAACCGAAACTGGGTTATACTTGACTTCCCTGAACCTCTGCCACGGGACGCTGCCGTGCGCGGCCTTCTCGGACCTGGGCAAACTCGCCGACAGCAAGCAAACTGCTTCTGAGGGGCGGCCCTCCTGACGCGGAGACCACCCGCTGGTGCGTGAGGCACGTCACTCTGCCCACGGAAGTCACGTCGGTGCGTTCCGGGGCCACCGTGAACGGCGTGGCCACGAACCTCTGTGTGAGAGGGTCCCCAGGTCACCCGCCCAGACGTGCTCTGGCGCGTGCCCCAGGAGGGAATCCCTGAGCGGCAGGCATGCCTCCGCCCGGCTTTCTAGGGATCGCCACGCCTCGCCCAGCAGGAGCGCGGGGGTCCCGGCTGACCCACCTGCTAAGCGCTGGCACGGCTGGAATTCCTGTTCGACAAACCGGAGGATGTGAAAGGGCATCTCAATGTCATTTCACTTTACGGTTCTCTAATTACAAATAAGCTTAATTGATCATTTCTCTTTCTTATTCTTTTAGCAAAATGCCCAATTATACCTTCAGCTCATTTTTCCATTTGGTTGCTTTTGTTTTTCATAACGATTCACAGAAGGGCCCTGCACATTCTGGACACTAAACCTTGCTAATGGTTTGGAAAACCTCTCTGCCCTCTGACCAGGCCTTTGACAATAAATGTTGGTGCATGAGAGACCTCGGTAGCTCATTCTTTCCTCTCCCTTACTGATCTCATTGAGTCCCACAGCTCACGGTGTGAGGATACAAGATGATATAAGATATCATCTCATAGGCTCATGGTTCCCAGTCCCATGACACGGGCATGAATCTCTCCTCCAAACTCCAGGCCCATCTGTCCAACGGCCTGGTGGACGAGTCCCTTGGGAAGGCCAACAGGCAACTCGACCCTGACTTATACAAACTGTCCACAACCAACCTGTCCCACCCAGTCTTTCCTGTTTCAATTAACGAGAATCCACGTTCCACGTGCTCAGCCTTTGTTGCCATTCTTGCCTCAACTCTCGCCCAGACCTCTGATCCAGCAGCAGCTCTCCTGGAAAATACATCCAGAACGATGGTCTCCCCCCTGAGCCCAGGACCCCAGCCCCTCGGCCGGGCTCCCTGCCGTGGCACTCATATCCTCACAGGCGAGGATATCCTCAACACTCAACTGTCAGCATCTACATCTTTTTTCCCTGAGAATTTTCCCAGGCGAGGACACAGGTGACCGAGAATTGACGCCCCTGGCGTCCTCGCACCAGCAACCCTCGGCTAATAGCACTTGCTGAAACATACCCCAGCCGCCTCGCCACTCGCTGGGATAGGGGAGGCTCAGGCTCCCAATGAGGACCCACAGTCGTAACCGACTTGAGAGTACCGCGTATCGGCCCCCTCCCTTCCCTGGCCCACTTCCTCGTTCCCTGGGATTCCTGGGATCACCTCCCAAATCAAACGACTTGCACTGAACTCCCGCCTTGGGGTCTGTTTCTGGGATAACCAGCTAAGCGCCAACCCGCCTAGCTGCTTCTGCCTGTGCCCTGTACTATATTCTCAGCCAGATCATGTCACTCCTCTTCCAACCTCACTCAAAATGAAAACCAAAACTGACTGCAACTGCAAACCCTTCCCTGCTCCCCATTTCCTTCGCCCGTGCTGCTCCACCCCTCGTTCATGCTGCAGGTGCGGGGTGGGGGCAGGGCTCGGGGCTGCTCCCCCAGCCCCCCCTGCTCCACGTCCTCAGAGATCCAGACATCTTCACTTGCAAGTCACCAACTCAGTGACATCTTGTCTGGGCACACAGCCATCGAAGCCCCCCGCACCCCCCGTCCCATGTCTCATACCCCTTCTCTGCGGCGCCTTCTCCCAGTGCCTCTCATGTGTAACCCTGGGTCTCTCTCACTGGAATGAAACTCTGGAAGAGCAGAGATTTTCACCTTTCATCCCAGCACTTAGAATACTGCTTAGTGCATGATAGGCACCGCATAAATATTGATAACGGGTAATGGGTTCATCCATTTATAATTCATAATGGATTTATAACAGATAAATGAGGGAATGTGATGCAAATATCCCCTCCCTCTTCATGGATTGTCCTTTCTTCTTTTGATAAACAGAAACTCTTTATTTTATAGAATTTTCTTTTCAGTTATAGATGGTACTTCCTATAGATTACTTAAGCAATCAGTCCCTATCCCAAGGTCTTAAAGAGGATCTCCTGTATTTTCTTCTAAGAATTTTAAAGCTTTTTTCTCTTATATTTAAGTATTTTCATCCATTTGAAATATCTTTTTGTGAATGGATGAAAATCCAATTTCCGTCTTTCCCCATATTGCTCATCATTATACCCACATCGACTGTTGAATTGTCTCCCCACTAAGTAGCACGGTCATGCATCAAGTTTCCATATATGACTGATTCTGATTCTAGACCCTTGATTCTGTCCATTGGCTCATTTACTAACCCCAAGCCAGCACCACAGTCTTAAGGTTCTAGCTTTGTAAGAAGTCTTATCGTCAACAAGAACAGTACACCTCTCCAACCCCACAGCCCCAGGAGTACCCTCTCTGCTTCTTAAGTATCTTGAGTATTTAGGGGGCCTTTGCTCTTTCTGATGAGTTTTAGAAGCAACTTGCCAATTTCCAAAACAGACAAACAAAACAAAAACGAATTCACTTATTGAAATTACATTGACTCTACAGATCAATTTGGGCAAAACCATCTCTGAAATTGACACTACGTAGTATTTAACGTGCTATCTAACACCATCTATTTAAATCTCCTTTCCTATCTGTCGCTGAGGGTTAGGACTTTCCACATAAAGATCTTGCATTCGGAGGTCGTTAGGGTCGCGGGTAGGACTGCTGATGCAGTCATGACTTGCAGCCCACTAGGCACTCACACTCCACTCCGGCACCTGCGCTGGACACTCCTCGCAGCTGGAGAGTATTCCGGATTCATCTATAGATAATGATGCTATCTATTATAATGACAGCTTTGCCTGTTTTGGTTCTAATACCTGGGTGTTTTATTTATTTTTCTTGTCTTGTTCACTCAACAAGTGTTCACGGAGCATCCAAGCCCCGGGATATGGCGGTGACCCAGACAAATACCCCTGTCCTGATGGGGCTGACATTCACTTTACTGAACCAACCAAGCCCTGAAGTTCAATGTCGAAAAGAAGGAGTGCTTATAAGTATTGTCCTGTCCTAATTTTCAAGGGAATCCCCCAATTTCACCATCACATGATGTTACTGCAGGATTTTTGGTAAATTCTCTTCATCAAGTCAGTAATTCCTACATTGCTAATAATTTGTCTCATGAATACAATCTGAGTTTTATTGAACGTCTTCTCTGCACCCATGACAGGATCACGATAATAGTGTCCTTTGATCTGTTAATGTAAATTAGACTTTCTGATGCATTTTACATCCAAATTAACGAGTGAGCGTGGAGTATAATCTTCCTTTATTATATTCTGTTTTAAATAACTCGGGTGTCCGGGTCGTACTAGTCTCATATCAACAGTTAGGGAATGTTCACTCTTCTTCTATTCACTTCAAGAATTTGTTTAGGATTAGAATGATCTTTCCTCACGTTTTACGTAGAGACCTAATGCATCAGACCACTATAATCAGTGATATGAGGCAAGACAAATTAGTTATTACACCTCGCACTTCTGACTTCTGGCAGGCTTCCTCGAGCTTTGAAGACGGCCTACGCCACTGAGGAGGTAACTGCTGTGACCCATTTCTCAGGTGCCACAAAGCTGCTAGTCTGAGAGGATTCAGAGCAGGAGATTCAGACCGATGCTGCAGTACCAGGAGCCCCACAACTTGGGCCGCAAGATGCAAGAGACTCCACGGTGCTGGGGTATCTATGGTAGGTAAGGACACTGCGCAGTCCCTGGAAAGCCCGCATAGAAAAGTCAACGCAAACACCTAGAATTCTGGAGCGAGGCCATGTCACCTGCTGAAGACAGCACCAATGGGAGGGGCCGCTCCTGGCTGCCGGGCCCTGGTGGAGACCGTGTCTGACCACGAGACAACTGCGTCTATGGCTCCAATGCTTTCCTTGTGAGTGTGTGGCAGGCCTGCCAACAATCCAGTATTACGATGGACGTGCTGCATCCAGGGCCAAACCCAAGCACATCGAGAGGGCACAGTCACATGACAGGTGGCCCAGGGCCCCAGGCCTCTCACCTTTGCTGCACCTGTCTTCCTTAGCTCACTCCTACCCCAGCATATCATGGGATGATCACTAAAGCCAGGTGGAAAAACTCAAACCTGGTCTACGAAGCGGTTGCCTCAATACACTGGTGCAGCCTCACTAGAACCCCACACAGAGACGACCTGAAAGACAGCAGCGAGGCAGAGTTCTAGGCGGTGAACCTGATCGGCCGTGGCGTGGACGGAGAAAGAAGGCGCCTGTGGAATGGATTACAGGACCGCAGGCGAGAGCTAAAGCTTGGCCAGGATCGGGAGGGAACAAAGTTTGGGGAAAGGCATCCAGATGGGCCTAGCCGACTCCCGTGTTACACATCAGTGTCCCCCCCAGAGCATCCCCAGCTGGAGGGACCCTAAAAACCAGGCCTTGAGATGGCTGACCCGACAGACGGCAGCCAGCCTCCACCCTCACCAGCCCCAGTGTCGGCACAGTCGATCCGCGCGTGGAGTGACCGCAATGGCTGAGAGGAAAGCTGTGCCTGGGCTCGACGGGGGGCTCCCCCTCAGCAAGGCCGATCCGGCCATGGCCGCTACTGAACACGCCCGCCGTGGGCGGCGGTCAGGTAGGCCTCCCCAGCACGCCCGGCTCCGGGCTGCCAACCAGCCACTTGGTGGGAACCCTCTCGCCAGGAAATGGCAGCGGTTTGTCCCTACCGGGAGCGCTCACGCTCCGGAAGCGGGTCTGTCTGTGCTGCGGGGATGCCTTGGCCGGCACCTGCACCAGATTTACCCAACGGGATCCCACATGACATCAGCTCAGAGCAAGCACAGGCCGGCACAAGGGGGCAGGTGACGCAGGGCCCACCGGCATACCCCCGCCAGCACTACTCAGGAGCAGGGAACCTGCTAAAACATTGCAAGAGCCTCCTAAAGGCCCAGATTAAACGCTGGCTCGGTGACGTGCCTCACAGGGCTGGCCTGTTGTCCTTCGGGATGAGCGACATGCAAGAGATGGCGCTGGGTGCAGGGGTCCAGAAAGCAAGGGGCAGAAGCAGGGGTGGGCCCTCTCACTACCTTCCGGCAGCCCGGGTCACACTGTGTTCTCGTCATCTCCCTAAGTTTAGGTCTGGCCAATCCAGAGGCCCTAGCTCAAGGAGTAGGGAAGCCTTCCATGTGGAACCCCAAGTCATGGCGGTCCCCCCGTCACTTTGTGCCTCTCATGCCGGAAGACCAGCAGGCCGAGCACAGCTTCCAAGCTCGCCAGGGTATTTGACGCTGGGCGTTGAGAAGGGCAGAGCCACCGCCACACGGGGTAGGAAGAAGTCTATCTGGAAATCAGGGGGTTCACTAGGACCTTTCTAGATGCTCTATGGCCAGCCTCGATGGCAACTGGAGTGCCGCCAGCCAGAACCACACGACAGTAGGACGAGCTGGGGCTTAGGCCCCATAGGGTGACCGTGTAGGCTGCCTGATCCGGCCCAGCAGCCAGAGCTGCAGAAGGCTGGCCACCAGTCAGGGGACCCCAGAGGGGGACAGGAAGAAGACGTGCATGAACATCAACCGAACTCAGACTAGCTCCTTGCTCCAGATGCCGCGGCCAGCACCATCCCGAAGAACGAGGGAGCTGACCCCGGTGCGAGAGGTGGGCAGGGCTGGCTGGGGCCGGGGTCGCAGCAGACCGTCAGGCACTCCAGTGCAGCCCTGTCACCAGGGAGCCTGGTAGCCCTCCCTCCCCGGGGGGGGGGCCAGAGCCTGCTTCGCCTGCACGTGGGGTGCGCTCAGAGGGCCGGGGGTATCCGACCGGTGAAACCCCAGCTGCAGCCTAGTCACTGCAGAGCTCTGAGGCGTGACCACCTGTCCCCGAGCCCCCCGGGGGACGAACCAAATCCACCCCGACGCCTGGCTCCAGACACACTTCTGATCCTCCTTCTCTTACCCGCCCATTTCCCCAAACCTCTCTCGCGTGGTTTTGCCTGGGAGTGCTTCCTAAGAACGACTTGTACAAGAGCCCCACTTTCGTGCCCGCTCCTGGAGAATGCGACCTAACACAGAGCTAACCTCATGCATTGTACTCAAAGAACATTGCTTTGTGATTCAGATTCTCTGATATTTGTTGAGACAAGTTTATGTTTTAGCACTCGGCCAGTTTTTACACATAACGCGGGTATGTTTGATATGCACGAGTAATCTCATTTATTTACACACACACACACACACACACACACGTAAAACAAACCTGATATTCTAAACTAGTCTAAATTCTTGTTAGTTTTACTTCATGTAATTTGGTGCCAAGTTGTTCGATTTCTTAGACACACAAAGATTTAAAAGATTCTTGTCTTCCCAGTCAGATGTTACTAATGCAGCTCCTAGGTGACTCTCAGACCACCAGACTAGAAGACCTTTTGGAAACCACTTTCTTATCCAAGAATAAGCATTTCCCAAGACAATCCCCAACCCCCAACCCCACCTCTGGAGACGAGCCTCCTTCTTTCCAGGGGCTTCTGGGCAACTCTGGCAAGAGTGAGGGGCTAACACTCAGGACCTGGAGGGACACAGAGGGAGCACCGCCTAGAAGGAAACCATTCTGGGGCCCTGGAGAAAGGACAGGAAATGCTACTTACCGCAATCTCTGTTACTAAAATATCAGTTATACTTCCCAACACAGTGACAAAGTCAAAGACATTCCAGGCATCTCTGAAATAGTTCTAGAGAGAAAAAAGCGCAGTTACTGCTGGAGGCTGGTAAGGCAGAAACCAGGCAAGGAGTTGCAGGAAGTGCCCCAAATCAAGAAAGGAGCAAAGGGACCGACGACCACCCCAGGTGGGACACCACAGCTGGGTAAGCAAACACCCGTGGGTCCGGGCAGGTGCAGAACGGAGAGCCGTGCGTCCGGAGAGGAGGGACGTGGCCCCGCCTGTCTCCAGGAGCGGGGCCAGGAGAGCGCTCAGGCAGCTCAGGGTATCGGAGCAGTCCCTTCCTCGGGGCCCCTGAAATGTCGCATTTGCTCTGGGGGCTTGGGGAATGCCCAGCTCCAAGCTCCAAGTCCCTGAAGGTCCCCCTATGGAGAGGGAGCCAGAGTGCAGACCACCAAAAGGCCAAGAGGCCAAGGCACCTACCAGCACCCCGAAAGCGATGATCTTCAGCACGCATTCCATGGAGAACATGGATGTGAACACGATGTTCAGGCATTTCAACATGAGCTCATATTCATACGGTGCGTCATAGAACTGCGTGGGGAATGAGCGCCATTGGCCGCGGGCTCGGCTGCCCCAAGACACCCCCGCCTTGACCTCCTGCCAGAGCGCGGAGAGCTGCACGCCTGCCCAGGGGAGGGACAGCCGTCCCTGCTCTCCCCATGTCCCCCAGGACGCGCTCACCGTCTCAGCCCACAGAGAACCCAGGGCACTGGGCTCCGGGAGGCCTCCCACACTGCCCGGGACGCGGCCAGCCGCGACGGGGGCTCTCTCGCAGCCCTGCTGTCCCCACTGACCCCTGCCGGGCCCACACACCTTCATCATGAGCACCACCGTGTTGAGGGCGATCATGGCCATGATGAAGTACTCGAAGGGAGGGGAGACCACGAATGTCCACGTCTTGTACTGGAACGACTGCTTGTCCCTGGGCATGTACCGCGTCAGGGGCTTGGCGCTGATGGCGAAGTCGATGCAAGCCCTCTGCACGGGGAGGGAGGGGCAGTGAGCACACGGCGGCAGGGGGGGACCCCACGCCGGAGCAGCACCCACAGCGTCCCACGCCTGTCTCCTCCACCCTCGCGGGCAGCCCGGACCAGCCGCCCCCGTCTCTCCCTGCCCCCGTGCTGGCCGCCGGCTCCGCCGTGGTGACCCGCTCCCACGCGGAAGGGAGGCCCGGTGGTTCTGCCTCTGCTGCGCATCGGGGGGCCCAGCAGAGCACCCACCGCACACGTGCCCATGGGGCAGAAGGGGGAGCCACCCACCTCGTTCTTCTCCAGGCTGCATTCAGACATCACCTTGTCCCCCTGCTCCTGGAAGGTGATGATGATCAAGGCCACGAAGATGTTGACGAAGAAGAAGGGGAAGACCACGAAGTAGACCACGTAGAAGATGGACAGCTCCATGCGGTACCCAGGGCTGGGGCCCTGCTCCTCGTAGGTGGCGTCCACAGAGTGTTTCAGGACCCTGCACCAAGGGCAGACGCCAAGCCGCGGGAAAGTCGAGACCTGCGTCACAGGTGCGGCTTCCACGCCTTAGCCCCAGGATGGCAAGAGGAAGGTGGTGCTCGACACTGGGGGCCCCAGCCCGCTCCCCAGGACTGCAGTCCCCAGAGGTAGACGACCTTCCCGATGGGGCTTGTACTCAGGGCTGTTGGAGGGCCATCGGGGGGCGGTCTCTGGGGGCCAGAGGTCCCAACCCCAGGACAGGTGGGGGCCCAGGAGCCCTGCTTCTGCCCGACTGGCCCCTGCCCACGCCTGGCTCGGCGGTGCATACCCAGCTTCACCTTCAGAAAGCCCTGGGCTCCTGACACGGCACGGATCCCGCCTTCTGAGTGGTGGTCCTCCCAGCCCCAAAGAAGCCCCCTGTCCTCCAGGGTGGCACTGAACACATACATCCCTCCGTCCACCCTTAACTGAGGCCGGACAGCACAGGGAGACAGCGAAGAGCCTACCCCCCCTCTGGCCTCCAGCCACGCAAAAACGATTTTCGGGAGATCACCGAGCTGTGCGCTTTGCCCTGCTCTCCTGCTCCTGCCAGGCCGCCCGCTCCTGGGGGGCAGAGCCACGTCGTACCCGGGAGGTACGAGAGCCTACGGGGCCTTGGCCGTGACTCACACACACACGGACGCAGGGCTGGGACTCTGCCGCACCGAGCCGGTGAGCACTCACATGGGCCACCCTTCTCCCGTGGACACCGTGAACAGCGTCAGCAGAGCCCAGAGCACGTTGTCGTAGTGAAAGTCGTATTTCTTCCACTGCCGCGGCTGGGCCTCCACCTCCTCCTTCTCGTAATCCAAGTACTGGCCGCTGGGGATGAGGACACAGACGAGGCCGGGGGGTAAAGACCAAGGATCCAGATACACGCGTTTGTCTACGGTCAACTGATCTCTGAGACGGCTGTCCGTCCCGCGGAGGAAGAACGGTGCTCTCAGCAGACAGCGCCGGGCCAATGGGGTGACCGCTCCCGGAACAAGGAAGCTGGACCCTCCCTCCCTCCAGGTGCAAAACTCAACGCGAAATGGCCCGAAGACCTAAAGGTAAGAGCTACACTAGAGAGCTGTGAGAGAAGACACAGGAGGCCTGGGATCAGGGAAAGGGCTGTTAGGACGCCGAAATGAAAAGTAGGTAAACTGGACAGCACCAAAATGTAAAGCTTTGCGCTTCAGAGACATCGTCAACACACAGAATGGGACCAAATACTGGAAAATCACCTCTCTGATAAGAGTCGAATCTGGAGTAAAGAACCACTATAATCAATTATAAAGAAGACAAATGCCCCAGTTTAAAACATGGGTGAAATATCTGAAGAGGCATTTCTCCAAAAAAGATACACGAACATCCAATAAGCACATGAAAGATGTTCAACGTCATGAGTCATCCGAGAAATGCAAATGAAAACCACAATGAAAGGTCACTTTATACCCACGAGGGAGCTATAATTAATTTTTAAAAGGCAAAATAACAAGTACTGGCAAGGATGTGGAGAAACAAGAATCTCCCCCACTGCCGGTGGGAACACAGACCGGACGGGCCGTGTTGGGAGAGCCTGGTGGCCCCCGAGACTGGGCAACAGAATCCCCACGGACCCATCCAGTCCAGGGCGAGGCTACGCGCCGGAGAAATGAGCGTGTCCGTCCGCACAAACACTTCACGGCAGCGGCAGCTACCACGGCCGAAGACGGGGACCACCGAGAAGGCCGCCAGCAGAGGGGTGGGTAGGTAAGCTGTGCCTCATCCACAGCACGGAATAGAATCCAGCCGTAAGAGGGAACGACGTCGGACACACACTACAGCACGGGTGACCTCGAAAACATGAAGGTAAATGAAAGAAGTTAGACAGAAAAGGCCACATAGTTAGGATTTCCGTTAGATGAACAGGGAAATCTATAAAGATGAAAAAATAGATTCCTGGTTGCTGAGGGCTAGAGATGGGGAGTTGACAGGTAAGAAAGAACATGGAAGTTTTTTGTGTTTTCTTTAACTTATGAACATGTCCTAAAATGGACTGTGGTGATGGCTGCCCACATCTGTGAACATATTAAAAAATCACTGAATTGTATATTTTTGATGCATGAGTCATAGGAATTATATCTTAATAAAAACAAAGGATACCACTGAATGGCGGAAAGGATGGGTCTTTTCAAATAAATGGTGCTGGGTCAACTGGCTATCCATCTACAGAAATTTATCTTTATCCATACCTCACCTAACACACAAAAATCAACCCCAGATAGATCCCAGATCCAAATGGGAAAGGCAAAAATAAAACTTTTAGAGGAAAACGTAAGAGGACTTCTCCCTGACCTTCGGATAGTTTCTGAACAGGACACAGCAAGTACTAAATATAACAGATAAATCGGACTATACTACAATCAAGACTTTATTTTTTAAAAGACGCATTTTAAAAAGTTGAGAGCACTCCACAAAGGAGGAGAAGACAACCATTACCCACAAATCTGACAAAGGATGACGATCCAGGACCTTACAAAATTCCTACAAATCGGCCAGAAAGAGAAGGACGATCCATACAGGACAACAGGCGAAGGCTTGTTCAGACCCTTCCCGGGGTACCGAGCAGTCCATCAGCTGGGGAGGACCCAGCATCACTGGCCACCACACAAATCACACCGTGGAGAAAGGCCACCAGCCCCACGTCAGAAAGGCTGAAGAGCCAAAGGCAGAGAACCCAAGTCTGCCCGCGCCGTGCAGGCCTGGAGCTCTCGTCCGCACGGCAGGAACGTGATTTCACACACATCTAGCAGCACCTGCAGAAGCTGGACAGAAGCACAGTGCACAACCCTGCAACCTGACCGCGAGGTTTGCACACGTCCTGGAACTGCACACGTGTGCTTCCAGCATATGTGCCCTGGACGAGTCAGGAGAGCCCCGGACTGGAAACGCCCCCCGTGCCCAGCAGGCACAGAGGGGCAAGCACGTGGTGACACACTCGCTCCACAGAACACTGCCTGAAATGAGGCAACGGGGACCATCACCCACGGGGGGAGAAGGAGCCGCCCCCGCTGCCTTGCTCAGCACCCACCCCAGTCCCTACCTCCATTTTGCCCAGTTCCCCCCACCGAGGGCCCCTCTCCTGTTTCCTGCGGGGTGGGGCCAGGTCCAGAGAGGGCAGCCCCCTGACCCTAGAGCCTCGCCTGGAGCCCTCCAGCAACCGCAGGGGCCCCCGTGTGCTCCCCGATGGCCACGGGCAGGAAGAACATGTCGCACAGAAGTGGCTGGTCCCTGAGTCCGCTGAGGACAATGAGCCCGAGGTCCCTGGTGTGGCCTTGGGGGCCGAGGCACCCCCAGCTCTATGGTATGCCCCCGTAGGCCCCTCCCCGAGCCCTCGCCCTCGCCCTCGCCCTCGCGGGGCTCCCCTCCCGGCCCTGCCTCCGCCTACCGGCAGTCCCTCTCCAGCCCCTTGGACTCGTCCGTGCAGTAGAAGAACTTCCCTTTGAAAAGCTGCACGGCAATGACGGCAAATATGAACATGAAGAGCATGTAGACCACCAGGATGTTGAGGACGTTCTTCAGCGAGTTCACCACACAGTCAAACACGGCCTGGAGGGGGGAGGGCTCTGCTCAGAAGCGCGGGGCCTCGGGCCCGTCACCACGGAGGGACCCGCTGCCCGTCCCCGACCCAGGAAGCTGCCCGCCGCCTCTCCCAGGACTGGAGAAGGGGTGGACACTGACGGGCCACCTGCGTGAGGACAACCTGGAGCCCAGGCCGACCAGCGTCAGGAGGGGCGGACACGGAGGGAAAGGGGTGGGGCTGGGGAGACGGCCGGCCCTCTGCTCCCACGCCTGGGCCTGCCGGGGGTCGCGCTTCGCCCCTGCCCATCGGTGCCAACCAATAAGGGGCGGAAAGGCCGCCGTGCTGTGGCCAGCCCGAGACAGGGACTCGGGGCTTGTTTTGCTGTGACCCAGAGGTGACTCTGTCGTCTGTTAGCTCCGCCGCCCAGGCTGCTTCTCAGGCTTCTCACGATCTTCCCTACCTAGAAGCTCAGCTTGCCTGGAACTCCCTGGCGGACCCTGGACTGCTGACCCCGGGCCCCGTCCCTCAGGGCGGAGGAGACCCCCCAGCCTGCCGGGCTGAGCACAGAAGCAGGGGCACAGCCATCTCCTGAGATGCTGCCTCGCAGGCTCCGACACCAGCAGCTGTCTTGGCAAATGCGGCCACAGCCCCCTTGCCCAGTGGCCATGACACCCCTGACCTGCCAGCCCGGGTCCGAGTCCCCACCTGAGGCTGTCTTCAAGCCACTCCAGCCCATCCCTCCCAAGCGAACCGCCTTTCGTAACGCACACTGCTTCAGGCCTGCCTCCGCGTGCCGTTCTCGAGACTTCGCTGCACCACTTTGTGAGATTTAACGAGTGTAAGCATCCCAAGCACTCCTCACAGTGAGGGCCACGCTCAGGACGTTATCATATTTTAGCACAACTCCAGCGTTTGGGTGCACACTCGGTCCTTTCTCCAGGACCTCAGCCACACCAACCCTCAGGGCCCAGCCCAGGAACCTCTTCTCAGGAGCACCTGCCGTCCCTGCGTCTCCCGCAGGACCCTCTGCCTCTCTCAGCAGCCCCTTCTTTCTTTTTTTAAATTTAATTTAATTTAATTTAAGAGAGGAAGGGCAGAGGGAGAGAAAGAATCCCGAGCAGATGCCCCACCGAGCACGGAGCTGGACGCGGGGCTCGATCCCATAACCGTGAGATCATGACCTGAGCCAAAATCAAGAGTTGGACCCTGAACCACCCAGGCGCCCCTCAGCAGCGCCTCCCCTTCCCTGTACAACAGAGGCTGGTGCTGCTGAGAGAGAGGGGCTTTCCAGAACACTCCTGACAGGAGATTCTCTTTGGGGACGACATGGAGCTGAGGGAGCTGGACCCACTTACGCAACGTGTGATCTGAGAAAACAAGTGCGGGTCCTCCCTCAGTTCTGCCCCTCCCATCCCACGAGGGGAGCGGCAGCCAGACAGGCTGAGTTCTAGGGACACATGCACACACAGCACACACATGTGTGCACTCACACAAACACATGCACATGCACACACAGCACACACATGCATGCACTCACACACAACGCACACGCACACACGTGTGTGCATTCACACACATCCACGTGCACACACAGCACATGCATGCATGCACTCACACACATGGCACACATGCACATGCACACACCACACACGTGCATGCACTCACATGACACACATGCACATACCACACACATGCGCACTCACACACGACACATCCACATGCACACACAGCACACACGTGTGTGCACTCACACACATGGCACACATGTACACGCACACACACCACATATGCGTGCACTCACACATGGCACACATCCACATGCACACACACCACACACGTGCATGCACTCACATGACACACATGCACACACCACACACATGCACACTCACACACACGACAATCCACATGCACACACAGCACACACGTGTGTGCATTCACACACATCCACATGCACACACAGCACATGCATGCATGTACTCACACACAGCACACATGCACACACACCACACACGTGCATGCACTCACATGACACACATGTACATACCACACACATGCACACTCTCACACACGACACATCCACATGCACACACGTGCGTGCACTCACACACGGCACACATGTACACGCACACACACCACACATGTGCGTGCACTCACACATGCACACCACATGCACACCACACATGCATGCACTCACACAGAGCGCACATCCACGCACGCACACACACGCACACCAGACATCCACACGCACACGACACACACAGGCAGTCACGCCTGTGCACCCATGTGCACAGACACACGCGCACATGCACAGCAAACACACATGTACACACAGGCTACGCCCACGTGCCCGTGGCAGCCCCGCACACCGCTCGATCCCAAGTCCAGGCTCTCACCTTGAGCTTGGGCAGCCGTTTGATGGTCTTGAGGGGCCGCAGGACACGCAGGACTCTCAGGGACTTGATGGTGTTGATGTCTTTCCCTTTGGATCCTCTAGAAGGGAGAAGCCACACATGCAGAGGGCAGGACACACACCCGTGTCCCGTTCGCACAAAGCCGATGGGGTGGCACTCCCCTGCGCATTCAGTGTCAGGCCCCAGGGCGGACGACCTAGGAACAGGCAGGCCTCGGCCTGGCCCACCCCACAGGCCGCCGCACTCCTGCTGCGGGCGCACGAGCCCAGCCTCGTCTGAGCAGACCGAGGCCGGGACTGGGGCAGCAGCACCTGGTGGACGGGGAAAGCGGGGCTTCTGGGTGGGAAGGACTCATTCTTTCCACGTCCGCCATCTCTATGCCAGGGGTCCCCTAACAGCCACCCCAAACCAGCTTCGCCCAGTCGCCATGTTGAGACCAACGACGGGACTAAAGAGGAGAGAAGGGTCTGGCCTCAGGACTGCAGACCTGGCTCAGCGCCAGCACACAGAACCCTACAAGCCGTGAGGGCAAGAGCCTCCTGGAAGGGCTGGTCTCTCTTGCTTTCCAGTCCTGGTAGAGGGAGGTGCGGGAACAATATGTCTGGATCTCCCTGCCTGTCCTCACTCAGCTGCTCCCACACTCCTCCAGATGATGTAAAACCGACTGGGAGGGAGAGGAGGGGAAGGGTGACAGGCATGCAGGAAGGGAAGGGGTGAAGGAGGGTAAGCGAAAGTTAGATGAATACCGGGCGATGTAGAGACGGTGCAATGCCAGGGGTGGACAAAGGAAGAAAGAAAGAAATCCCAAAGGAAAGAGAAAGAAACAGAGAGGGAGGGAGGGAGGGGGAAGGAGCCCACAGACAGAGAGAGCCGCAGACAAGAGAACCTTTTTCTTGTTTGCGGGAGTAAGACAGGGAGTCAGGAAAAGAAAATTCCAGGCACCCGATGCAAGCTTGGAGGTCCGGGACCAGTGGGCCGAGATCGGGGCCCCTCACAAAGGAAGCCGGGGCAGCCCCAGCTGGGTCCCTCAGGCTTGCCAGGGGCCCAGTCGTTGTCAGACTCTGGGGGCGGCCTTCTCACCAACCCGAAGCCAGGGCCGATACTGGGGGCGGGGGATGATCCTGAGCGACCTTCACAGACTGCCTAAGGAGGCGATTCTTAGAAGCAAGGCCACAGCCCACCCTCAGCAGCGGCTGACGACTCAGGACTGGGGGTCCTAGTCCATCCTGCTCAGAGGTCACCTCCCTCCAAGTTCCCAAGAGGCCTCTGCATGGGGAGAGGGAGCAGGGCCTCCGGGGTCTTCTCTGGGCTCCCGCTAAGCTCTACAGAAGGTGAGCTATGGGCTCAGGCAGGACCTGTGGGTTAA
Source organism: Potos flavus (assembly GCA_028534135.1). Taxonomy (NCBI): domain Eukaryota; kingdom Metazoa; phylum Chordata; class Mammalia; order Carnivora; family Procyonidae; genus Potos; species Potos flavus. Next base: position 59,634 of record CM052892.1, read on the forward strand.
GGAGAGCTGGGGAGCCCTAGTCCCTTACATCTGCCCCAAGACCCAGCCGGGGCCTACAGCCAGCCTCCAGACCGCCGTGCCAGGTGCTCCCATCACCCCCGCCTTCTGGACACCTGCCCCCAGGCCAGGTTCCTCCAGCGGCCCTGCTGAGACCAGTCCCGAGAGAACAGGGGGCAGGGTGGGACGGCAGACCCCTGACGGATGCAGAAGGGAGGGGCACTGCTTTGGTTTTCTGGGGGCAGGCTCTCCGCAGGGACCGGCCTCAAGGCGGTCCGTGCTCTGTATCTAGAGGCCCCACCTCCCCCTTGCCAGCGCAGAGCCTCTCTCTCGCTCTCAGGCCACCTGGCTGGATTGCGCCTCCCCTGTCTTACTCCTAAGCCCCTCGCTGACACTTCATATACAAAGAAACCGGCTACGACCCACAGAGAAGATGCTGGACGTCGCAGGGACGCAGTCGTGGGCAACAGAGAGAGGAAAGCAAGCCCCACTGCCTGACAAGAGACGCGGGAAGGTCCGTCGGGATGGCCAACACCCTGGCAGGCACGGGGACAGCAGCTCCCACCCAGGTCCTCGCTGCCCTCCGGGCCCACGTTCCTGGCCTCCGGTGCTCACTTGGGGCGCCCTGCTCACCAAGGGCTGGCCTTGCCCCAGCCCCCGGCCCCAGCCCGGCCCCCCAAGGGGAGGCAGTGACCCGTGGCCTGGGGACGTGGCTCCCGGCGGCATGCACTCTGGACAGTGGATGGTGAGCGGGGGTGAGACATGGTGGTGAGCGGGCCCGGAGGGGCCATGCTGTGCTATGACGTGGGGCAGCGTGAGGGGCAGAGGGAAGGCATTACCCCATGAAGCTCCTACCGAGAGTCCAGCAACAGAGAGACAAAGAGAAGAGAGTCAGTGAGGAGGCCTCGCCGCCCCCGAGGGCTCAGAGAAGATGCAGACACCGACCCTCGGGTCTTCCTGATCTCTGGGTCTCCTCCGTAGCTCCCCCAAGCCCCCCGCGGCTGCCCCCTGCCCACCACCATGCACGCTCCGAGGGAGTCGATCCAGGCCCAGCCACAAGGGAGTCCGAGAAACCGGGGTCTAACACTGCGGTAGGGGAAGGTATCCGCCAGCACCCCCAGCCCTGGCCCACCAGGTGGCACGGCCGAGGTCGGCACAGGCAAGAGGTTCTGAAAGGCCCGAGAGGCAGGCACCAGAGAAACCGGAGGCCTGCCCACCCGGCGTCAGGACCACAGGCTGGGGCGGGGACAGGTGGGCCTCGAGAAGCTTCCAACCCCACACAGCCCAGCCCCAGGCAGACAGGAGGGGAGCGGCACACAGCCCACGGAGGCCAGTGGGGCCCCCTCCTTCCCTTACCCCCACACGCACCACAGCCAGGGACGGCAGCCCAGCCAGACCCAGGGCAGACGTGGTACTTACGAGAAGGCAAATGCCACCAGGGCCCCACTGACCACGATGAAGTCCAGAATATTCCACAGGTCCCGGAAGTAGGCCCCAGGGTGCAGCAGCAGTCCCAAATCAATCATCTGCAGGGGAGAAACACATATTAGCGGCTGAATATTTTAGAAAGAAAAGCAGGGCCAGGCCCCAGACTCATGGGGTTGGGGGGAAGGGTGCCACGCAGGTCACGCTCTCTGAGGGCCTCAGTAGGGCCTTTGAACCTCAATGCCATTGATCCAAATATCCCTACATGGTCCAGACTGGCTGAGATCCTGCCTGGGCTCCCAACCCCCGCGGCAACCCCCTTCCCTTGCTGGGCTGCAGGCATGCCCCACCCCAGGAAGCCCACGCCCTGCCCGGACCCTCCCGTTCCCGGAACCTAGAACCTGGTTAGGGGGTGGCGGAGGCAGGGACGGCCCCGGAGGGCTCCCCCAAAGTGGGGGTAGCGCGGTGGTGCGTCTCCGGTGAACGGGCCTCTGGCCCCCCCCCACGAGCACGCGCGTGTGCACACACTCTCTCACAGGCACACACCCCGGGCACACCCGGCACACGCCCTCATCAGCGGCCCAGGCCCCAGCTGGGCAGTCGTGAGCGAGCGAGGACGAGCAAAGCCCTGGGCCACGGGGAGCCCGCGTCTCACCTTTATCACCATCTCGAAGGTGAAGACGCCTGTGAAGATGTAGTCCATGTACTTGAGAGCCTGGAACCAACCGGAGGGCTCGTCAAAGGCCGGCCGGCGCTCCCGGCAGCACCGCGCTTCCCGCAGCCTCCGAGCAGACACGCGGCCAGCGTGCCCGTGGGACAGGCCCCCCCGGAGCGAGCAGACGGGACCCGGCCCGCCCCCCGCCGCCCGAGGGCCGCGCTCACGTTGTTCCTGGGCGAGTCCGTCCGCACCGGGTCCTCGGCGGCCAGGGCGATGCTGCTGAGGGCGATGACCACGAGGATGACCATCTCAAAGTAGCGCATGGTCACGATGTAGTGGCAGAAGCGGCGGAGCCTGCAGGGGGGGCGCAGACCGCGAGGCCCCCGTGAGCGGGCCGGTCCCCCTCCCGCGGGCGCACGCCTGGCCTCTTCCTGAGGACTGTGTCGCACCGCACCCGGGTTCTACTGTGTCCCCGGGGTTGGCGGCCAGCGGCCGGGTCACGCTGGTGCCTCCGACTCCGGAGAGGGCGTCCCGGGAAGAGGGGCAGGAAGGCCGCGGGAACCCACAGCAGGGTCGGCACACGAGGGCTCGAAGCCACACCCACGCGGTCCCCTCCTGTGCGTGGACGGCCTCGCCCTCCGCAGATTCACAGAGGCTGTGGGGGCCGCTGCTCAGAGAGGACAAGGCTGGACCCCAGCCTCCTGTGCACGGCGGGCCTCTCTGCGAAGCGCGGGACCCTTCTCCAGGTCCGTGCTGGCCCGCGCCACGGGCATCACTGACCGTGACTCTGTTAGGCACATGCCGGAGCCCGGGGCCCAGTGCTAGACAGCAGTGTGGCCAGGCACCAACAGGAGACTCTCGGATGCCGACAAAGCCCACGACCCAGCAGCAGGCGGTGACCAGGAGCTCTGGGAAGACCCCTCAGGGGCAGTGAAGACGGTCCCAGGGGACAGGGAGGAGCGGCCCCAGAACCAGTGCCCGGGGGAGGCGGGGACAGACCCGTGTCTCACCTCTGCGACCCGCCCCCCTCTCTCACCACCACTGCCTTATTCTTAGGGCCACAGGTCTGAAGGGACCTTCCACCTCCCAGCCATAGCCGCCCATTCCTCCCTCTGCCTTGAAGGGGCTACTGTGCTCCCCTCCTCGCTGTGACCACAGCCACACTCTGGCCTCCTCGCCGACCACAGCCAGCCCTCCCAGTCCCTCTGGTGACCTCCCGCCATGCCTTCCTCGGGGCAGACACACCTCTCCCCCCTCCTCCGGGACGCTCTGTCTCTGCCTCTTTCCCCCCGCATCCCAGGACTGAGTACCCTCCCCAGCTCTCCCCCCGCCCCCCTGCACATGCTCTGAGTCCACCTGGCTCCCAACCCCCCGGAGAGACACCCACTCGCTGTCCCTGCTCCACGGGACCCGCGCCTGCCGGCCCCCAGCTCGGGGGGGGGGCCCAGCCGTCATGCAGAAGCTCTGGGGGTCATCCTTGACATCTCCTTCCGCTCCCCCATGGAATTTATCGAGTTCCGTAGATTCTCTCCAAAACGCCTTCCCAAGCATTCCACTCCCAAACTCCCCACACGACCACCATCATCAGACCTCCACGATCTCTTCCTGAAAACCCGGACTGCCCACGAAGCTCTGGGCAAGGGCCCTGCTGAAGCACAGGCTGGCCGTGTCCCCCCCCCCCCGACCCCCGACCCCTGCCCCCCAGCCGCCTGCAGCCGCTCCCTCCTCCAGCCCACGTCCGCGCCCGCAGGCAGGGCCGCTCTCCCTAGCCCAGCACGTAAGCTCCCAGGAAACAGGTGCCCAGCGAAAGCTCGAAGACAGGGAGGGAGGGTGGCTAGTGGAGGCTGGGCAGAGAGACGGCTCTCGTGGAGGGGTCGGGGCGGAGGGCGCAGCCGGACTCCATCAGATCTGCCCTCGGGACCCCTGCAGCACCACGCCTTCGCTCTATCTGCTGCCTCTGCCAGGAAGGTCTCCCTCCCCTTCCTCACCCACCTCACCTCCCACTGAGACCCGCCCTGACCTTCCCGCCCTGACATGAGCTCCCCCGGCTGCTCTGGGCTTCCTCAGGGCCTCCCACCCTGTGAGGTCTTAGGTCCCTACTTATTTGTCTGCTTTGCTGTCTCTCCTACTTGCTCAGAAGCTCATCAAGGATGGCGGCCTGGTCTGTGCTGCTCATTCCCGTCTTCCCAGCCCCTGAAACGCTGCTAGGAGGTAGGTACTGGGTGACCCAGTGCAGCAGCTGGACTGGTGAGTGGAGGAGAAATGCTGGCGACGTCATGATAAACAGAGGGGGAAACGTGGGCGGACACGTGAGTGAATGTGGTGGCCACACGCAGGCATGTGTGCCCAGTGGGCACGCCGGAAGGGGGCCACACGAGGGACCTAAGGTGCGTGTGTGTGCGGCCATGAGCAGTCCCTGCAGTGGGGGGGGGGGGAGCTCTGCGGCTGACGGTGTGGGTTCGAACCCCAGCCCAACCGCTGGGGCTCACTGGCTGCGCGTCTGTGGACGGGCCAGCACCTCCCCTGTGGCTCCGCGTCCTCATCTGTGGGGACGATCAGTGTGTGTAAAGTGCATGGAATCAGAGCCCGCCAGGCCATGTCTAGCACACGCGGCCACCGTGCCCATGGACCCTGGCCGCAGACACGGCACAGGCGCACGGCATGGGCAGGGGAAAGACACTCACAGGTTGGTGGGGCTCAGGCAGAACATGGAGCTATACGGGACGATGGGTCGGGGGCCGCTCCGTATCACATCATCAGCCTCCGCCTCCTTCTTCCCCTCGGCTTGGCTTTCCGGGTCCACGTTACCACCTACAAGGACACGGGGCCACCCAGTCAGAGGTGTGGAGCGCGCAAAGCCCGCATCACAGTCTAACCCTACAGCAGACGGGGTCCCGGCCCCAACCCCACCGGCCTTCAGGGACCCGGCCAGGGAAGGGTGTGTGCCTAAGACCACAGCTTCACGGGAGACCCCCTCCGGCCGTGGCCAGATCACGGCTGAGGACGGAGCCAGCACTGGAGGCCCTTCTTCCCCTCCCCTGCACGAGGGTCAGGGCGGGAGCAGCACCGAGCCCTGGGCCCCTGGCTGTGGACACCTGTGCCTCCACCAGGGACCGCTGGTCTAGATGTTCTACGAACACCAAAGTCCCCCTCGGCCCCCGAGACCAGGGCCCGCAGGCTCCGCTCCTCTGGTTCAGGGCTCAGTGCCCCCTGGAGAAAAGGTGCCACGTGTCTGCCTGGTGATGATGCCCCACAGGGACCTCAGGCCAGCAGGACAGGGAGGGGCGGGGCCCGCCCTGGGCCACAGACACTCTTCTGACCCCAGGCGTCCAGGCGGACCCGGCCTGGGACCCTGGCAAAGGCCCAAGAGCCAGGACGGTGACCCAGGGAGGACTTCAGCAGAGCCCACGTCTCGTATGGGCCCCGCTCGGCTCCTCCCTGCTTGCTGCCCTGTGCCTCAGTCCCGCCCTCTGCCTTCCCACTGACCAAACCACCCCGGTTAGGACATGCTGTTAAGTAGATTGTTAGGTAGGTTCTTGCTCTTGTTAAGTCGATTCTGGTGTCTGTGCGTCGTGTTTTTCTCCCAGTGAGTTTTCCCAAAATACGTTTCCGTTCTTGGGGTTAACGGAGTTCCCAAGACCGCAGGGGGGCCCGGGAAGACAGGGCAGTGACTTGGAGCCAAGGCCTATGACTGCACCTCGCGCTGACGTCTCACAAGAAACAGGGTGTTAGGAGGCGGCAGAAAGGGGCGTGTGGCCACTCGTCCCAGGGAGGAGGGCCGGGCCCGAGAAGAGGCCCCGGGCGCGTGTGGAAGGGCTCAGGGCAGCGGCTCCCCACTGCTGGCGTCGTTACAGAATCTTCTCAGAAAGCAATGTGGCGATAAAGTCCTAAAGAATTCTATTTATTGATTTAATCTGTAACTTGTATTCACAAAGGTGTTTGCTATAAGTTCTTCTACAATAATAAAAACTATAAAACGTACAATCATAGGAAAAAGACTAAGTATGCAATATTCACGTGATTCACCATACTACAGATGTTTAAAATGCCTACAGATACTTTCAGTGACAAAAGAAGCTTACGATATTGTAAGTCAAAAAAAAAAAAAAAAGGCTGCATAGCTGTATATCCCAGATGAGCTCAACTCCAAAACAATAATACATCTGGGGGGAGGAGTAACCAAAACAATAAAACAATAGTAATTGTGGTGATCTCTCAATAGCCGACAGTAATCTGAATTCTCTGCACGATACTTTTAACATTGAGAGAAATGTTCCATGATGAGCATGCATTACTTTTAAATTAAGGAAAATTTATTATTTTTAAAACCACAGCTTTTCTTTTCAGACCCCTCCACATAACAATAAGGCAAGACCAATACGGACTCAAGGAAGAATTTTGCTGCTCGAAATAAGTGGAACAAGATGCCAGAAACTGGATGGAAATACTCCTCCTGAAATAGATTTACAGCAACAACAAAAGTGATCAATTAAGTCAAAGCAGACCAAGAAAAACAGGAGGGGATCAAAACGGAACTGCGGCAGACTAAGTTAGTTCACTGTTAGAAGCAAGTTACTAAGCAAACAAACAAACAAGACTCGACAGTAACAAAAAGTAAATCCTGACACGGGACAGCCCGTCCAGCAAAATGGCCAGATGCAGAGCGGGAACGAAGAGAACATTCACGGGCAACGACCCCCAGTTGGACGTGGTCCAAGCCCTTCACGCCTCCTCCCAGCGGTCGCCGGCTTCCGCGGTCACCCCCGCGTTCTAGATTAGAACTGAGACACTACCGCGTGGGGACACGATCTGCCAAGGCTGGGATAAGGGCCCTGAGCCCTGGGTGCACGACAAGGGGGGGAGCTCCATGTGGGTTCCCACTAACCTGCTCTCCTCCAAGGGGCTACCGTGAGCCCAGACCGGTGGGGCCCTGGGCTTCCGGGAAAGCAAAGGTCATGACGAAAGCATCCTTCGTCTGGCCCCACAGACTGGGCAACCCGTCTCAACTTGAAGGGAATTTCAGCCCTACAGACATCCATGCTCTAGAAAGAATTTCTCTCCTACACATTCAGAAGGGCACTAGCTACACACCACCCTTGGGAGAACTGAAAATGTGGTCAATCAATTCATTTTCTACAGGGTTTCATTAACTCACCAAAGCCCAGTCAGGAAATGGTAGAGTAAGGCCAGTCATACACGAACTTAAACTAAAAACTGTCACCAGACAGACCAGGAAGCAAGGTCGCCATGAATGAAAGACGTCAGGTTACAACCCTCCCCAGAGTTCAGGTACAAGAATTAAAAAAAAAATTTAGACGAAGAATATAAAGTAGGTAAATATAAATACGTAAATAAATAAAAAACGAATCTTAAAGAAATGAGTGAACAAGAAATGTCTATAAAATTAACCCAGCATTTCCATGACTTGTGACAGAGAAACTTAAAATGGACTCATCCTCCCATTGAAAACAACCAAAAAACTGAAAACACATAGTGTAACTGTTTCAAGGCCCTGGGAACAGATCAACTTGGACAGAAGCCAAGAAGCTACAATCCTCAGGAGAAGGGAAGCACAGAGGTGACCCCAAATCCCCCCCGGCTTCTCCCCTAAGGCCACGTACCTACTTGTAGGGCAAGGGAGCAGAACCCAGTAGAAAGCAACACTCTTACAGGGAGAGAGAGAGAAAGACTGGAGTTTGGGAATGACAAAGGCTCTGGGAACGAGGGGCAGAATCCCGGAGTGGAGCGCAGGGGAGGCGGGAGCCGTCAGCCCCAATTACTTCCCCTCGCCCCACGGCTGCACGTGCGAGAGGAGGCCGGTCTCCACTAGAAGCAGACGCCCTCGAGGGAGCTCGCATCAAGGAAGAGAGCGAGGCCGAAGGCTTGATGCTGCCGTCAATGCCAAGGGAGATTTAACTTCGCTGGCGCTCTGCTCTATGAGGGTTGTTCCTGTCTGGGTTCTAGTGATGGAGTTGCACAGGTGTGGAAGCCTTGCCCTTTACCCTAACTTTCCTGTAAGGCCTATTCTTTTCGGTGCATGGGATTTTCAGGAATGCACGTAGCATGTTGTAGCAGGAATGTCTGTAGTTAAGAAAGATAGAAAATGATATTAATCAAACACACGAGAAATAATAAGCGTTGGGAGGATGTGGAGAGAAAGGAGCCCTCGTGCACTGTTGGTGGGAATGCAAACTGGTGAGCCACGGTGGAAACCAGTAGGGAGGCTCCTCAAAAAAATGAAAAATAGAATTACCACATGATCCAGTGATTCCACTACTGAGTATTTACCCAAAGAACAGGACAACACTAATCAGAAAGATACGGGCACCCCTGTGTTCATAGCAGCATAATTTACAATAGCCAAACTCCGGAAGCAGCCCGAGGCTGCAGTGACAGGTGAATGCATAAAGGAGATGTGGTGCACATGAACAACAGAATATCACTCGGTATTAAAAAGAATGAAATCTTGCCCATGGCAACAATATGGATGGACCTAGAGAGTGTTAGGCTCAGTGAAATAAGTAAATGCAAGAAAGACAAATACCATATGATCTCACTCATATGTGGAATTTAAGAAACAAAACGTTCGAACAAACAAAAAGAGACAAACAAAAAAAATGGACACTTATATACAGAGAAAAAACTGGTGGTTGCCAAAGAGGAGGTAGGAGGGGGAACGTGTGAAATAGGGTGAAGGAGATCCGGAGCCCACTTATCGTGATGAGCACTGAGTGATGCAGAGAATCGCTGACTCGGGGCGCCCAGGGGCTCAGGCGGTGAAGCCTCTGCCTTCGGCTCAGGTCGTGGTCCCAGGGTCCTGGGATCGAGCCCCGCATTGGGCTCTCTGCTCAGCAGGGGGGTCTGCTTCCCCCTCTCCCCCTGGCCACCCCCCTCCCCTGCTCATGCTATCTCTCTCTTTCCTCTCAAATAAATAAAAACAAAAATCTAGAAAAAAAAGAATTGCTGCATCACTACACTGTACACCTGAAGCTAATATAACACTGTATATTCATTATACTTCAAAGAAAAATTAAAGATAATGATATAAAGAAAGATTTAAGATGCAATATGAAAAGGAAAGCCAAGAAACGGGTAAATCTAAATAAACGTGGTCTCTATAAAGTCAAAACAATAATAATATCCACTTTGTAAGATTAGAAGAAGGACTAAAATGTTGGCCTACAAAGGACAACAATAACAAGGAAGTTGGGAGAAATGTGATTGCAGCTGCCGCTCTAGGATCCCAGCATTGCTCAAAGGGAGCTTAGAGTGAAAAATAACTATAGACTTCATTACACATGCACAATAGCCATTATAAGGGTAACCACGAAAAAAGAAACAGAAACAGAGTTCATAGCTTTTAAACCAGCAGAGGGAAAAATGTGATACATAAGCAAATAAATATCCAAGTTCTAATATTTCTAAAAGGAATGGAAAGAAGAAAAAAGTATAGGAAAAAGGGAACAAATGCCACAATCTAAAATGGACGAAGCAATAAAAAGGCAACATAAAATAGATGAAGCAAGTCCGAGTAAACTAATACAATCAACACGCGTGCACTCAGCCTGGCCGTTTGCTGACATAGGTTATTCAGCTGGATTCCTCAAGACACAGTGCTAGGCAGTTTCTAAGAGACATACCCAAAATACGAGGCCACGTAACGGTCGCAAGTCAAATGATGGAAAATGACACACCTGACAAATGTTTAAAAAAAAAAAAAAAAAAGTTCTATATTCGCATCAGAAAAACACACTTAAAGAAAAAATCATTATTAGAGTGACAGTGGGTCAGCACGGGGGCTCAGATCTTGTGAGACGTAAGGGTTCACACATATATAAAATCCCCCAAACACGGAAAGCAATATATATCTTAATAGAAGTTTTGGGGTTTTTAATGAAGAAATAAAACAAAAAGCCCCACAGAAGAGATTCAGAAGCACAGAGCTACTATTGTAGAAACACATACGACAGCACTCGGTCATCTGTCAGACTGTTTTTCTATGATGAGCTGCATGTTTCAAACTATTCCAAGAACGGACAAGTCTAAAAGAAGAAAGATTTCAATGCACCTCACTCAATTATCAATGGGTCAATCAGGCAAAATATTAGTGAATATACAGTATATTTAGCAATACAACTAAAAACTTGATTTAGCAGACAAATATAAAAAGGCCAGTGACTAACCGAACATAATAAAAAAAAATACATAAAAAAATTTTTAAAGGCCAGTGTTCTTCAAATTAGAGAAAATATATTCCTCTTTTCCTTTTTTTTTTTTAAAGATTTATTTATTTGAGAGAGAGAGAAAGCATGAGTGAGAGGGGCAAAGAGAGAGGGAGAGAGAATCTCAAGCAGACTCCACACCAAGTGCACAGTGTGACATGAGGCTTGATCTCATACCCCCGAGATCACGACCTGAGCTGAAATGAAGAGTTGGATGCTTAACCGACTGCACCCCTCAGGCGCCCCAAAAACATATTCCTCTTAAGCACAGGTGGGAACGTTTACATAAGTTGACTGCGTGCCAAGCCGTAAAGCAATTATAAATATATCTCAAAGGAAACCATCATACGAGTCATGTTCTTTAACCACAGTGCAATTAAGTTAGAAATTAAGGCAGTAATCAGAAACCAAAAAGATTAATTAAGATTTAAATTTTACAACTGGAAATTGGAAAACAGACTTTAAAGACTTCATTGGTCAGAAATTATGTATTTACAGGCAGTATAACTGTGTCTACACAGAACACAAAATAATCTACAGAGAAACTATTTAGGGTAACAAGAAAGCTTGCTTGGCAACTGCGTTGCTGGCAACAAACCCAACATACTTAAAAATACAATGTTTTAAACAATATAATTTAAAAAACAGAACAAGCAAAATAGCAAAGACCAAAAAAAAGGAATTTTAGGGCAGTGAAACTACTCTATATGATACTACAAAGGTAGGTATATGTCATCATATATTTGTCCCAACCCTTAGAACTTAAAACACCGAGAGTGAACTCCAATATAAACTCGGAACTTTGGGCGTAGGCTCATCGACTATAACAAACGTATCACTTTAGTGGGGGGGCTGCTGATAGCAAGGGGGGTGTGCATGTGCAAGGGCAGTGAGTATGCAGCAAATCTACACTTTCTGCTTAATTTTATTCTGAACCCGAAACTGCTCTAAAAAAACAAAAAGATAAACTGTTTAGTATAAGGGAAAAGAGATACAGATACAAAATCAAAGAAGTAAGATAAAAATCCTATAATCTTACATTCAAATGACAAATGCCAAAAGAATACATGATATATTCTTCTCTTCATTTTATTTTATTTTTTTAAAGATTTTATTTATTTATTTGACAGAGAGAGATCACAAGCAGGCAGAGAGGCAGGCAGAGAGAGAGGGGGAAGCAGGCTCCCCACTGAGTAGAGAGCCCGATGCGGGGCTCGATCCCAGGACCCCGGGATCACAACCTGAGCCGAAGGCAGAGGCTTTAACCCACTTAACCACCCAGGCGCCTCTATTCTTTTCTTTAAAAAAGAAAAAAAGTACAACATCCATTCATGAAAAAAAAAAAAAACCCTCAACAAAGTAGGTTTCAGAGGGAACATACCTCAACATAATAAAGGCCTTGTATGAAAAACCCACATCTAACATTCTATTCAATGGTGAAAAGCTGAGAGCTATTTCCCTAAGATCAGGAACAAGACAAGAAGTCTACTCTCACCACTGTTATTCAACATAGTAGTGTAAGTTCTAGCCACAGCAATCAGACAAGAAAAAAGAAATAAAAGGCATCCAAATTGGTAAGGAAGAAATAAAACTTTCACTATTTGCAGATGACATGATACCTTAAAGAGAAAACCCCAAAGACTCTACCAAAAAACTATAAATGATGAAAACCTGAAATGAACTGATAAATGAATTCGGTAAAGCTGCAGGATACAAAATCCATATACAGAAATATGTTGCACTTCTATACATGAATAATGAAATATCAGAAAGAGAAATTAAGAAGTTAATCTCATTTACAATTGCACCAAAAATAATAAAATAAACTTAACCAAAGAGGTGAAAGACCTGTACTCCGAAAACTATAAAACACCGATGAAAGGAATCAAAGATGACACAAATAAATGGAGAGCTAGTCCATGCTCATGGATAGGAAGAACAAATATTGTTAAAATGTCCATATTACCCAAAGCAATCTACAGATTTAATGCAAACTCTATCAAAATACAAATAGCATTTTTCACAGAATTAGAACAAATAATCCTAAAATTTGTTTGGAACTGAAAAAGTCCCGAATAGCCAAAGCAACCTTGAAAAAGAAGGACAAAACTGGAGGTATTACAATCCCAGATTTCAACATCTACTACAAAGCTGTAGTCATCAAAATAGTCTGGTACTGGCACAAACCCCCGGGGACATGTTTTAGCTGTCCCAGTCCGAGGGTGCTGCTGGCATCTGGGGGTAGAGGCCAGGGATGCTGCTGAACAGCCCCAAAACCGCAGAACTGCCACCGCCAAGGAAACTAGGTTCAGAAGCTCTGCCTGAGATCGAATTTCCAGTTAACAGGAGACACTGAGGACAGAGGAACTTATCAAATGACACCAGGAGGCAACCAGTCCAATGCAGAACGGGGCAAGTCCTACAGGGCAAAGCACAGAGTCTCCTCAACAAAACATGGCATAAAATAAGAGGGGAGAAGCTGTCACAGAGTCAGAGGGACACAGACCAAGCAGCAGCAGATGAGTAAAGCTTGTTTGGATCCGGATGCTAACAAGTCAACTGTAAAAGTTACTTCTTAGATTATTGATAAAATTTAAACTTGGGACAGACATTATGTAAAATTATAAAATTATTATCAATATTGCTAGGTGTACTAATGCTCTGTGGCTCTTATATCCTTAATTGTTCGAGATGCTTACAGACACAGTTAAACCTAAAATAATATACAAAAAGTAGAGGGGAAAAAAAAGAGAAGCTTCAAAGTGAAGATTATCAAAATGTGGATAATTACTTAAGGGTGGGTGAAAGAATATGAGGGTTCATTATACCTGTGTCTCTACTTTCAATGCCTCAATTTTCACAATAAAAAAAGGCTTCCTTCAAGCAGCCTGGGGAGAAGACAAGGCCACACAGGAAAGCAATTCGGCTGACGGCTGGGCTCTCCACAGAGCGGCGGGGGCAGAAAGACAGTGGGTGGCTGCACTGTGGACGGAAGACCATTAACAAACTAGAATTCCATATAAAACAAAACTACTTTTTACGAACAATGGTCAAATAAAGATTTTTCAAGCCAACTGAGAGAATTGACCACCATCAAACCTCACTAAAAGAAATCCAAAAATGTTCTTCAAACACAAGGGGAGGAAAAGCCAAATGGATGATCTAAAATACAAGAATTGATGAAATATTAGAAGGTATAATGATATCAGTAGCCAAATAAATAAATAAACAAACAAACAAACAAACTTCTGCCATGTGAAAATTCAAAACCACACTTATAAATAAGTTATGGATCAAATGAGAAATCGTAATGAAACCTGGAAAAAGATTTAGAAGTATGAAAACTATGGCATCTCAAAACTCAATAAGACACAACTAAAACCCTTTTTAGAGAAAAGGTTAAAGACTTAAACATATTAGCAAAGTAGAGGAGCTTAAATGCCAGGAGCTGAGTATCCAACTAATAACTGGGAAAAAGCATATTTTGATGAAGATAAAGAAAGTGGAAGAAAACATAATAAATAAGAACAGAAATAAAACAGAAAACAAAGATACAATGGAGAAGATCAAGCAAGCCAATGATAGTCTATTTAACTTGACAAACATTTAGGGGAAAAGGGGGTTACCAAGAGAAGGAAAGAGAGAAGGAAATTAGAAATATCACAGTGACCACAACTACGAACCCAGCAGAAACTAAAAAGGTAAGAGGCTGTCACACAGATAATGGCAGTCACCTTTACTCAAGTTCTCCCCACATCCTCTGTAAACTACGCAGCCAGCAAGGAAAGGTAATAAAATGATCCACTGTCCAAACCTACAGCATATGGGAAATACAAAGTACACAAGCTTGAACTTACACGTAAGAGAGAAAATGACCCAGTCAGGCACAAGCAGGGGTTGTGTGGAGGAGGGAGGGGACAGCAGGGTCTAGGGGATCGTGGGACACGGACACATCGACAGGTCTTTGTCCGTGGAAGAGGGACCCCACCCTAAGCAGAGGGTCCCTGAGATCAGAGCCCTGCTACTGGTAAGCACGCGGGACTGACCCCAGCAGCCTCGGGAAGACGCGGCTTCTGGAGCAAAAGGCACACCTGGAAGGGAGCAGCGCATACCAGTAGCTTTGTGACGAAGGGAAAGAAAGAAGCGAGCCGAATACAGAGGCTGCAGTTCACCGTACTGACAGAAGAGGGTGCTCTTGAGCCAGAGAGCGGCCCGGGCCCTTCCCTCTTCCCCACAGAATCACATGTAATTACTGGTCTCGGAAAATTCAACACGCTTCCTCGTTATCAGAAAATGGAACCCAACATCCTTACAAAGCTTCTACGAAAAGAAAACAGAAAGTAAGGATGAAACGTTTCAGCTAATAAAAAATACTCCACAAAAAAAACAACTGCAAAGCAGAGGAAAAGCAAACTACAACATAACTTTCTAACATGAATCAAATATAATTAAACCAGCAATTGCTAATAAGAAAAACCGCCACAAACAAGATGAAAAGCTCGAAATAAAAATGTATGGAAAACCAGGAGAAGAGAGATGAGAGTTGACCAAACTCATGAGAGAAACTGAAAAAGAAATCATCTGAGAAATGAAGTTAAAGAGAAAGACAGGCTGCCTCAGAAACCACAAGGAGTCCAAGGGAAAAGAGACTGGACTGAAATCATGGCAAGATGAAAGAAGACAGGGGTCAAATAAGCCAAGAGGAACAGTATGAAATAGGAGTGAGTTTTCAAAAGAGTCCGTGAGAAAGCGATATATAGAAGACAAAGTAGCTCAACACCATATAACTGTGACATCTGAAAAACAAAAGTAAAACAATGTAATAGAACTAACATTTAAGACTATAATCCCAGAATTTTTTCCTGAAATGAAATAGCACCTGTGAACTGATTTTTGATAAAAGCGCAAAAGAAATTCTATGAAAAAAAGGATCACCTTTACAGCAAGTGGCAACAGAACTAATGCATATCCGTGGGGGGGAGGGGTTACAAAAATCTACCCTCACCTCATGCCATATATAAAAATTAACTCAAGACTTGAGCCCTTAGAAAGATCCATCCCACTAAACACAACAAAAACCCCTAGGCATCCTATATAAAGCAAACGTAAGAAGATTCTGAAAGGTGGAGAGAAGCCAGAACAGTTAGGGACCTTGGGGCCTGAGGAACAACATGGCAAAGAGTGTTTCTTCTCTGGGTTTTCTTCTATGCCTCATCTAACCTTGGTGCAGGAGAAGCCAGCAACCCAGAAATCTCAGCAGGCACAGATTTGTAAAAGCCCCCAAAACCAGCTCCCCCTAATGACAGGACCAGGAAAGATGCAGCCTATAAAGACAGGAAACTTAGAGACAATAACCACTCTACTACAAACACCCCCGAAACAACGGTAGCTCTACCTTGGCTCATATGAGCAGAGGCCAAGTGGGGAGTGCAGACTGGTACCCTCACTAGCCTGTAATGAGGTGCCCCAAAGCCCCTGCCGGGGTGGGATCAGAGAGAGCCAAGTAGGGAGCAGAGACTTTCATCCTCACCCTGCGGGAATAAGACCCCCCAATCCATGTGAGATCAGTAAAGATCCCAGGGGTAACCCTGAACTGCAACCTCTACCCAGAAATAATGGGGCACCCCTTCCATTTACCTGCCAGAGTGAATCACAGTAGAAAGTCAGGACTTCACCGCCACCCAGAGGTAATGAAAGCGACCCCCACTGTGTCAGTGGAGGTCACGTGGGGAGCAGTAATGAGGCACTCCCACCTCTCTCAGGTAGCGTGTATGCGCGGAGGCCTGGCGGGAGCAAGGAGCCCGCTCCCACTGGGTGTGGGAGTCAGTGAAAGTCCAATGAGAAATGTGCTTTCACCTCCATCTGTCAGTAATGAGGCAGCTCACCCACCCTCCCCCGGCTGGAGGGGTATCACAGTAGGCCAGCTAAAACAGAAGACTTCCGTAAAACTCAGAGGTTTATAATATAATATTAAACTATCTAGGGCTCAATTAAAAAAATCATTTGTCACCAAAAACCAGGAAGATGTTAATTTTAATGAGAAAAGACAATCAACAGACACCAAGATGATACAGATGTTAGAATTATCTGAAAATAATTTTAAAGCACCATCATAAAAATGCTTCAGCAGACAATTAAAAACACACTTGAAAAAAATGAAAAAAAAAGAAAATCTCAGCAAAGAAATAGAAAATCATTAGCAAAGAAATAGAAGATATAAAGAATTAAATATAAATTTTAGAACTGAAAAATACAATAACTGAAATGAAAAACTCAGTAGATGGGCTCAACAGCAGAATGGAAGGCACAGAGGAAAGAATCAATGAACTGGAAGACAGAACAATAGAAATTACCCAATCAGAACAACAGAGAGAAAATAGACTGAAAAAAGTGAACAGAGCTTCAGGGACCTCTGGGACTAGGTCAAAAGATCTACCATTCATTGTCAACAGAGTCCTGGAAAGAAAAGAGAAAGAGGGCAGAGCTGAAGATGTATTTAAAGACAGAATGGATGAAAAAATTTCCAAATTTGGCAAAAAGACACAAACCTACAAATTCGAGAAGCTGAGCAAATCCCAAACACAATAAACCTGAAGAAACCCATACCAAAATACATCATAATCAAACTTCTGAAATATAAAGACAAAGAAAAAATCTTGAAAGCAGCAAGAGAGAAACAACAGCTTACCTATAGGAAGAAAACAATTCGAATGACAGTGGATTTCTCATCAGAAACCATGGAGGTCAGAAGGAAGAGGCACACGTTTTTTCAAGTGCTGAAAAAAAAAGAACTGTCAACCCAGAATTTACACGCAGCGAAAACATCCTTCAGGAAAGAAGGGAAAATCCAGACACTCTCAGATGAAGGAAAACTTAGAGAGCTTGTCACCTGCAGGCCTAAAAGAAATAATAAGAAAGCCCCTCTAAACAGAAAGTAAATTATGAAAGAAGAAATACTGGAATATCAGGAAAGAAGACAGAACAACAGAAGAAGTAAAAGTATGGGTAAATACAACACACTTTCCTTCTTCTCTTGAGTTTTCTACATTATGCTTGAAGCAAAAATTGTAACACACACTGATGTGGTTCTAAATATATGTGGAGGAAATAATCATGACATCTATACATAAGAAGGAAAAAGAGCTAAACCTACTATATTTCACTTAAACTGGTAAAATAACCCCAGTAGACTGGGATAAGTTATACATATAATGTAATACCTAGAGCAACTATTAAAAAAATACAAAGAGATACACTCAAAAGTACTACAGATAAATCAAGATGAAAT
Source organism: Potos flavus (assembly GCA_028534135.1). Lineage (NCBI taxonomy): Eukaryota > Metazoa > Chordata > Mammalia > Carnivora > Procyonidae > Potos > Potos flavus. The sequence continues at coordinate 77,224 of CM052892.1, forward strand.
TCTAAAATACATACAAGTAATATATTTTGTTTGTAATACAAGTTGTACATACACTGGTAATATACTTGTATTACAAACAAGTAATATTTTGTCCATAGGAGGAAAAAAATGAAAGAAATAAAAAACAGAAAGCATAAACAAAAATTAAACAGCAGACTTGTCATAACATATACAATTACATCAAATGTAAATTGTCTGAATATGCCAAATAAAAAACAGAACTAAAAAAGTGGATTAAAAACAGGACCTACTCATATGCTGTCTATAAGAAACTAACTTAAAATATAACCCTATAGCTTCTTAGAAAGTAAAAAGGTGAAAAAGATATACCATGCAAATATTAATCAAAATAAAGGAGGAGTAGGTATATTCGTATCAGATAAAGTAGACATCAGAGCAAAGAAAATTATCAGGGACAGAAAGACACATTACGCGATGATGAAACTGTCAACCTCACAGGAGGACAACAATTCTACATGTGCTCAGCAGCAGTGACGCAAAGTATGTGAAGCGAAACCTACAGAACTGAAGGAAGACATGACAAATCCACATTTCTGGTTGGAGACGTGAGCACCCCTTCCCAGCAACTGACAGGTCTACACGGAAAACCAGCACACGCACAGAACCCAACACCACCCTCCAGCAGGATCTAACGACACCGTAGACACCCACACATGTTCTTCTCAAGCATCCATAGATCACAGACCAAGATAGGCCATATCCTGGGCCATAAAACAAGCCTCAACAGGTTTAAAAGAATTAAAATCCTGCAAAGTACATCCACTGACCACAAAATAATCAAAGTAGAAGTTAGTAGCAGAAAGATAATAGGAAAATCTCCAAACACTTGGAAACTAAAGGACACACTTCGAAATAATCCATGAATCAAAGAGAAGCCTCAAGGGAAATTTTTTAAATGGAACTGAATGAAAATGAAAATACATCCAAATCTGCAGGACACAAATAAGGCAGTACTAAAAAGAAAATTTTTAGCACCGAACGTTTACATCAGAAAAGAGGAAAAGACTCAAATCAATAATTTAAGCTCCCGCCTCAATAAACTAAAAAAGGGCAAAATAAACCAAAAGCAATAGAAAGAAGAAAATAATAGAGTAGAAACGAAATGTGATTGTAAACAGAAAAACAATAGAAAAAAATCAGTGAAAAAGAATCTGATTCTTTGAAAAGACCAGTGAGATTAACAAACTTCTAGCAAGACTCACCAAAAAAAAAAAAAAGAGAGAGAAGTCACAAATCACCAATTTCAGGAATGAGACCGGGGCTGTCACTACAGATCACAAAGACATCGAAAGGATAATAAGGAAATACTACAAACAACTACACACACACACACACACACACACACACTTGACAAATTAAATGAAATTAACCAATTCCCTCAAAAGCACAAAGAAGTACAGCTTACCCAGTATGAAATAGATCACACAGCCTTGTCACTGTTGAGGACTGTCTTTTAATTCCAAAAGGATATGTTTCATTGGCAAATTCTACCAAACGTCTAAAGGATAATTAATACCAGTTCCACACAATCACGCCCAAAAAACAGAAGAAACGCTTTCCAATTCAGATTATGAATTTAGTACCACTGTGATACCAAACCCAAAGACAGCACAAAAAAACAAAAATGAAAGAAAGAAAAGTACTAAAGTCCCTCATGAATACAGAGGCAAAACTCCTTAACAAAATATTTAAAAACATGATTCAGTAATATATAGAAATAACTGTACACAACAACCAGCAGAGCTTATCCCAGGGACACGAGGCTGACTTAATATTGGAAGACCAATCAGTATAAACAACCATATTACAGAAGAAAAATGACACGATCCCATCAACTGATGCAGAAAATTATTTGACAAAATTTAGCACTGACTTAATGCCAAAACCCTCAGGAGAAAAAGGAATAGAGGGGAACTTCTGCAACTTCATAAAGAACATCTACCAACACCCCCCCAAAACGCCAAAACTAGAAACGACAGCTAACATCATACGTGACGTTGAAAGACTACATGCTCCCTCCTCCCACAAGATGGGACTAAGAGAAGGGCATCCGTTCTCACCACTGCCGTTCAATGCAGGGCTGGAAGCTGACAGTGCAACGAGGGGGGAAAAGGAAATAAAAGACACACACATCAGAAAGTGAAAAATAAAGTGTTCACTAGCAGATGACCTGATTCTTTATGCAGAAAATCCCGAGGAATCTACAAGCACCTGGGGGAAATACAAACCAAAATTACATAACTTCTTTAAAATCTGATGAAAATGAAGAATATCAGAATCTATAGCATACAATTAAATTAGTAATCAGAGAAAAATTCATAACCTTAAATAATCATGTAACAAGGGGCGCCTGGGTGGCTCAGTGGGTTAAGCCTCTGCCTTCGGCTCGGGTCGTGATCTCAGGGTCCTGGGATCGAGCCCCGCATCGGGCTCTCTGCTCAGCGGGGAGCCTGCTTCCCCCTCTCTCTCTGCCTTCCTGTCTGCCTACTTGTGATCTCTCTCTGTCAAATAAATAAATAAAATCTTTAAAAAATAATAATCATGTAACAAAAATTAAAGAATAAAATACGTAAACTAAATCTCTAACTCAGAAAGGTAATAAAGGAACAACAAAATAAAACAAAAACGCAAGAGGGAAATAATAAAGATAAAATTGGAAAGTAATAGGTTAAAAATCAAAATCACAGTAGAACTTATCAATAAAATAAAATACTGGTTCTTTTATGAAAACCTACAAAATATATAAATCACTAATCTAATCAAGAAAAAAAGAGGAGAACATAGGGGCGCCTGGGTGGCTCAGTGGGTTAAAGCCTCTGCCTTCGGCTCAGGTCATGATCTCAGGGTCCTGGGATCGAGCCCCGCATCGGGCTCTCTGCTCAGCAGGGAGCCTGCTTCCCCCTCTCTCTCTGCCTGCCTCTCTGCCTGCTTGTGATCTCTCTCTCTCTCTCTCTGTCAAATAAATAAAATTTAAAAATCTTAAAAAAAAAAAAGAGAGAGAACTTAAAATATGCAGGACAAAAAAATGATAAGGGGGGAAAACAGAGGAAATTTTTGAAAAAACTTAAGCCACTTCTTTGCCTAACTATATATACATAAATTGGAAAACCTAGATCGAATGATCATGTCTAAGGAAGTTGTAATCTACCAAACAGATCTCAGGACATAAGACATAAGTTTAAACAGACAATATCCAGATAGAATAGAAAAATCATCAAAGAACTGTCCTTCCCAAAGAAACCAGAGCCAGATGATTTCACGAGCGAATTCTACCAAATCTCTAAAGACCAAGCGATCCTAATGCTACCTAAACTATCCCAGAAAAGGAAAAGAAGAAAACGTTCTAATTCTTTTTGAGAATCAGTAAGAGGTATATCATATAGAACACCTTGGGTAAATTTTCCCCATAGAGGGCCCCTCAACTTTATAATACCCTCACTTCAGGAAAACACGCATCTCGCATTACAATGTTGTTGGGGTTTTTCTGGCTGACATTTACGTAGGAAAAATGTATACCTCCTCAAAAGCCACTATAACGTTTTTTTAAAGATTTATTTATGTGAGAGAGAGAGAGAGAGAGCTGAGGAGGAGGGGCAGAGAGAGAGGAAGCAGACTCCCCGCCGAGTGCGGAGCCAGACCCAGGGCTCCATCCCAGGACTCGGAGATCTTGACCTGAGCAGAAATCAGGAGTCCGCTGCTTAACCCACTGCCTACTCAGGCACCCCTCAATATAGCATTTTTAACCAAACAAACGTAGGGAAAAACTCTCAGCCAAGATTCCAAGTTCAGTTGGGTGACGATTAGAATTACGTGTGGAGGTTTTGAAAAGTGCGATGAGCTTCAGTAAAGGAGGCGCCCAAAGCAATGGCTTGTGACCAGCTATTTTAACTGCGGTGACCAGCGAACAATGCGGTAAGCGTTCTGTGTCCTGATATGATTGGTTTTTACTCTTCAGTGTTTAACTGTGCTTGAGTTATATTTTTTAAGATTTATTTCTTTATTTTTAGAGAGAGAGAGAGAGAGAGAAAGCACAAGCAGGGGGAGGGGCAGAGGGAGAGAGTCTCCAGCAGACTCCGTGCTGACTGCAGAGCCCAACACGGGGCTCGATCTCATGACCCTGAGATCACGACCTGAGCCGAAATCAAGAGTCAGACAGACTGAAGTCAGACTTAACCGACTGAGCCACCCAGGAGCCACAACAATGTTTTTAAAAATTGGGGATTTTGAGTACAACCGACTTTAATACATCATAATTTTTATAGTACATTATAATTTTCCCATTTAAAATAATAAGAAATGGCAACATAACATTTAATTTTCAGTAATGGATTAATGAAATTAAACATAAGGGAACTATACAGCATTCGTATCTAAAGCTTACGATACTTGAACGTAGGATAAGAAAGCTATAGAACACATCTCACTTTAAAATTTGCAATTAGGGCACCTGGGTGGCTCAGTTGGTTAAGCAACTGCCTTCAGCTTAGGTCATGATTCCGGAGTCCCAGGATCGAGTCCCACATCGGGCTCCCAGCTCCGTGGGAGGTCTGCTTCTCCCTCCGACCTTCTCTCCTCTCATGCTCTCTCTCACTTTCTCTCTCTCTCGAATAAATAAATAAAATTTTTAAAATATGCAATTATATGACTGATGAAGCACTGACCTCTATACCTCTGAAACCAATAATACGTTACGTTTTAATTAACTGAATTTAGATTTAAAAAATAATAAGTTAAATAAAATATGTAATATAATGATCTATAAGAAATACATATTTGGTCACTCAGATAACCACAATATATTTGTCAGACATTTGGCCTTCATCCACAGTTCCTGAGAATGCTTCAGAGCCCTCAAGGTGACACAGGTGTCCTGAAGGATGACTTCTGGACTCCACTCGGGGGTGGGGGCTGGCTGCCCGGAGAACAAGCCACAGGACTAAAGGGTTGAGACGCTCAGACTCAACCCCGAATTCCAGGGAGGGAATAGAGGCTGGAGGATGAATCGGCCAACGGCCAATGGCTTAGTAAATCAGGACCACAACAAAGCCTCCGTAAAAACCCGAACACTGGGTTCAGAGAGCCCCAGAGTTGGTCAACAGTTGCAGGCTGGGAAGCGTGGCTGCCAATAGAGGGCATGGAGGCTCCACACCCTTTCCCCAGACCTCGCCCTCGGCGTATTCACCTGGCTCTTGATTCTTATCCTTTTTCATAGCCTTTAACAACCTGGTAAACGTTAAGTGTTTCCCGAGTTCTGTGAGCAACCTAAAGAACTGAAGGAGGAGGTGCTGGAACCCCCAATGTGTAACTGATCGCACAGATGACAGCCTGGGGCAGCTGACTGGTGCCTGAGGTGGAGCGTGGGAGGCAGTCTTATAGGACTGAACCCTTAAGCTGGGGAACCCAATGCTATCTATGGGACGGTAGTATCAGAATTGAGTTGAATTCTCGGACACCCCACTGGTGTCTGAGAATTGCTTGGTACTGGGCGGACGGGCGGGGGACGCGTCCATGTTGGAATTGGGTCTGGGAACCCTAAAGGAATTGGTATCAGTAAAAAGCATCAACCCCAAAATCCTACATAAAATATTAACAGACTGTAACATCACAGTAAAAAATATGTTAACTGGGGCGCCTGGCTAGCTCTGTCGGTAGAGCATGTGACTCTTCATCTTGGGGTCATGAGTTCAAGCCCCACATTGGATGTAGAGATTACTTAAAAACAAAAATCTTAAAAAAAAATGTTAACAAAGTGGGGTTTATTCTAAGATTGCAAAGACAGCTCAATAGCAAAAAGTTCCTTACTATAAATCTCCAAATTTAAGGGGGAAATGTATGATGTCTAAGGTGCTGAAAAGGCCTTCAACAAAATTTAACATCTACTCCAGACAAATACTTCTTGAAATAGGAATTAATGGGTACTGTACCATGATTTCACTTACACAGACACAGACACACACACACACACAAACACATGCATACCTCTCAAGCCCAAAACCAGAATCTTATTTCGTACAGGCAGAAACAAGGTAAGGGTACCCACTAACTCCATTGTTACCTGATAGTATATTAGCCAGTGCAATCATGCAAAAAAAATTAAAAATTAAAAAAAAAAAAAAAAAGCAAACAGTGAGAGGTCCAAGATTGGAAAAGAATAGCTAGAACTATATCTGCAGAAGTTCTGAAAATATACTTGGGAAAAAAAATAAGAGTCAATGCTAAAACTAATATACAATTTGAGGGTTCAGGAGGTAGTAGGATACAAAATTGCCATATAAAAGTCAATAGCCTATGATTTTTGCCCCTAGCAGAAGCCATGACAGAAATCAAATTAACCCTTGCACCTGTAACAATCAGAAACAGTAGACATTAAGAGAATGAAAAGATAAGCTACAAACTGGTGGAAATTATCTGCAAACCACATATCTGATAAAAGACAGGAATCCAAAACATAGAAAAGAATCTTAAAACTCAACAGTTAGAAAACAAACAATCCAATTAAAAAGTGGGCAAAAATTTCTGTTCTCACACTACAACGGAATTAAACTAGAAATCATAACGGAAAGATAACTGGAAAGTCCCCAAATATGTAGAAATTAAACAACACACTGCTAAGTAAGAAACATGGGTCAAAGAGGAATCTAAGAGAAATGTAAAAATATTTTTAACTAAATGAAAATGAAAATACAACTTATCTGTTTACTGGATGCAGCAAAAGCAATGCTTACAAGGAAATTTACAGCACTGAATGCATATATCTGAGAAAAAAGATCTAAAATCAGTAATCTAAGCTCCCACTGTAGGAAACAGGCAAACAAAAAAAAACCATTAAAAGTAAGCAAAAGAAAAGACATAATAAGAATTAGAGCAGAGGGGCACTTGGGTGGCTCAGCTGGTTAAGCGTCTGACTCTTGATTTAGGCTCAGATCATGATTTCAGGGTCATGAGATGGAGCCAAGGTTGCCCAAGCTGGGTGTAAAGCCTGCTTAAGATTCCTCCCTCCCTCTCCACCCCTCCCCCTATCTGTCTCTAGCTCCAAAAATAAAAAAATTAAAAAAATTAAAAATTAAAAAAAAGAATTAGAGCAGAAATCAATGAAATTGAAAACATAAAATAAATAATATCAACAAAACTAATGCAACCATTTCTTTGAAAATCATTAAAAGATTAAAATCTATTTAGGCTAACTAAGAAAAAAAAAGGAAAACACAAATTACTAATAGATGAAATGGAAGAGGGGACATCGCTATTGATCTCATGAACATGAAAAGGAAAATAAAAGAACTCTATGAACAACTCTATGCCCACAAATTCGATAACGTACATGAAATGGACCAATTCCTTGAAGGACAAATCTGCCGAAACTCACACAAGAAGAAATAGACAATGTAAATAGGCTTCTATCTATTAAAGAGATTAATTTATAAGTTAACTACCTTCCGAAGTAGAAAGCACCAGGCCCAGATGGGTTCACTGATGAATTCTACCGAACATTTAAGGAAGAAATTATACCAGTTGTCAACAATCTCTTTCAAAGGACAGAAGCAAAGGGAGTACTTCCTAACTCGTTTTATGAGGTCAGCATTACCCTAGTAACAAAACCAGACAAGGCATTTCAAGAAAAGAAAACTATAGAGCAATATCTCTCATGAACATAGACGTAAAAATTCTTAACGAAATATTAGCAAATCAAATCCCAGAAAGTATAAAAAGAATTGTATACCATAACCAAGTGGGATCTGTCCCAGGTATTCAAGGCTCTTCCAACATTTGAATATCATTGAATGATCACATCCACAGATTAAAAAAGAAAAGTAAAAAAAAAAAAAAAGTCACTTGATCATATCAATAGATGCAAAAAAGCATCTAACAAAATCCAACACCCATTCATCATAAAAACTCTCAGTAAACTAGGAAGAGAGTGGAACTTTCTCAACTTGATAAGGACTATCTTCAAAAAACCTACAGCTCACCTCCTGCTTAATAATGAGAAACCTGAAGTTTTCCCACTAAGATCAGGTCTACAAGGCAAGGATGTCACCTCTCACCACCCCTTTCAACATCATGTTGGAAGTCCTTGCTAATGCAATAAGGCAAGAAAAGGAAATAAAACATATACAGATTGGGAAGGATGAGCTAAAAACGTCTTTGTTCACAGATGATGTGATATCTACATAGAAAATCCAAAAGAATAAAAAAAAAAAACTCCTGGCACTGGGGCGCCTGGGCGACTCAGTCGTTAAGCGTCTGACTTTAGCTCAGATCATGATCCCAGGGACCTGGGATGGAGCCTCACATCGGGCTCCCTGCTCAGCGGGAAGCCTGCTTCTCCCTCTCCCACTCCCCCTGCTTGTGTTCCCTTTCTCACTGTCTCTCTGTTAAATAAATAAATAAAATCTTAAAAAAAACAAACTCCTGGCACTAAAAGTGATTTTAGCAAGGTTGCAGGATACAAGGTTAACACACAAAAATCAATAACTTTCCTATTTATCAACAACAAATAAACGAAATTTGGAATTAAAAGTACAGTATCATTTATATTAGCTCCCCCCAAAATGAAATTCTTAAATATAAACCTAACAAAATATCTACAAGATCTACATATGAAAAACTGAAACTCTGATGAATGAAATCAAAGAACTAAATAAAGACGGAAATGTTCCTTGTTCATAAACAGGAAGAGTCAATATTCTCAGGGTGCCAGTTCTTCTCAACTTGCCCTATAGATTCAATGCAATCCCACTCAAAATCTCATCAAGTTATTTTACGGATATCAGCAAAATGATTCTAAAGTTTATATGGAGAAGCAAAAGACCCAGAACAGCCAACAATTCAATACGGAAGGAGAAGAACAAAGTTAGAGGACGAATGGTACCCAACTTTAAGACTCACTATAAAGTTACAGTGATCAACACAGTATCGTGTTGGTGACAGACAAGCAAATAGAACAGAACAGAATAGAGAGCTCAGAAATAGACCCCGGAAAGAGAGCCAACCGATCTTTGACAAAGAAGCAAAGGTAATCAGTGGGACAACGATCGTCTCCCCAACAACTGGCGCTACAACACCTGGACGTCCACACGCAAACATGACTGCAGACACAGACGCTACACCCTTCACGAAAGTTAAGTCAGAATGGCTCATAGGCCTAAATGTGAAATGCAAAGCGATGAAACTCCTAGAGGATGACCTAGGAGAAAACCTAGATGACCTTATTTAGGATGATCCTTTTTAGATACGACACCAAAGATATGATCCATGAAAGAAATAATGCATCAGCTGGACTTCACTAAAATTAATAAATTCTGCTCTGTGAAAGACAACGTCAAGAGAACAATTAGATGAGCCACAAATGGGAGAAAAAAATCTGCAAAAAACACAGCTGATAAAAAAAAGTGTTACCTAAAATTTACAAAGAACTCTTAAAAATCAAAAATAAGAAAACAACCTAATTTTAAAAATGGGCCGAAGATCTTAACAGACGAAGAAGATAACGCAGATTGCAAATAAGTATATAAAAGCAATTTTCCACATCACACGTCATTAGGGAAATGCAAATTAAAACAATTTGATACCACTACACACTTACAGAATGGCCAAAATCTGGAACACTGACAATACCAAACGCTGGCAAGGACGCGGAGTAATGGGAACGCTCATACGTTACTAGCGGTAATGCAAAATGGTATAGACGGTTCGGCGGTTTCTTACAAAACTAAACATACTCTTGCCATATGATCCAGCCTTTTACTCTTCTTGGTTTTTACCCAAAGAAGTTGAAAGCAAGTTCACACAAAATCTTGCACACAGATGTTTTTAACAGCTTTATACATAATTGCCAAAATTTAGAAGCGACCAAGATGTTCTTCAGTAGATGAATGGATAAACTGTAGAACACCCAGACAATAGAAATATTATTCAGTGCCAAAAAGAAATGAGCTTTCAAGCCATGAAAAGACATGGGAGAACCTTAAGTATATGTTGGTAAGTGAAAGAAACCGGTCTAAAAAGGCTACGTACTATATGGTTCCAATATATTGCATTGTGAATAAGGCAAAACCATGGTCAGTAACGACCTCAGTGGTTGCTAAAGTTGGGGAGGGGGAGGGATGCATAGGCAGAGCGCAGAGAACTATTAGGGCAGTGCAAATACTCTTTGTCATATTACAATGACGGCTCTCTGTCCTTGTACCTTCGTGCAAACCCATGGAATGTACACCACCAAGAGTGAGCCCGAAGGTAAACCACAGACTTCGAGTGATTACAATGTGTCAGTGTAGGCTCGTCCTTGGTGACAAACGCACCATCTGGTGGGGAACGTTGATAATGGGGGAGGCTATGTATGTGTGGGGGCACAGAGTCATGGGAACTCTCTGTACCTTCCTCTCTGTTTTGTTTTGAACCTTAAACTGCTCTTCAAAAAATTAAGTCTCAAATTTTTTTTCAAATAAGAAAATTAAAGTCAGCAAAAGGTATGAACGGTTATCTCACCAAATAAGACATACAGATGGCAAACACGCATATTAAGAGATGCTCAACATCATGTGTCATTAGGGAATTGCAGAATAGAACCAGGAAACACCCTTACATATTTACTAGAATGGCAAAAATACAAAACACTGACAATACCAGACGCTGGGGAGGAGGTGGAGCGAGAGGAATTCTCATTCACGGCTGGGGGCTTACCAAATGATTCAGCCACTTGGTTAGACTACCAGTTCTTCACAAAGCTCAACACAATCTTACCTTACAATCCAACAGTCATGCCCTTAGCTCTTTGCCCAAATGAGCTGAAAGTGTATGTGCATACAAAATCCTGAACGTAAATGCTGGTAACAGTTTTATGCATAATTGCCAAAATTTGGAAGCGACCAAGGTGTCCTTCGATAGGCGGATGGATAAACTGTGGTGTGATGGATAAACCCAGCCAACAGAATACTCTTCAGCACTAGAAAGAGATGAGCTATCAAGCCATGAAAAGACATGGAGGAACCTTAAATGCATATTGGTGAGCGAAAGAACCTAATCCGAAAACACTGTACGCTGTATGACTCCAGCCGTGTGGCCTTCTGGGAGAGGCGGAACTACAGACACAGTAAAAAGATCAGTGGTTGCCAGGAGTTGGGGAGGAGGGGCTGCGCCGGACTCACGGACAAAAGCCAGGTGGGAACCCTGGGCTCATCGTCGAGCTTAGCCAGAGAGAATCGGACCAAGGGGTTGCTTTCCAGGAGTCTGGGAAGACAGACCCATTAGTATCCACGAGAGCTGAAACCAGAGAATGGGCCAGGGCAAGCTCTCTCCCAAGGGAGCAGAGAGGAGGGGAGCCTGAGCAGCCAGAGCTGGCCACCTCCCGTGGCTACCCCCAGCACGGCACGCTGGCTCCCGGGCCCCAGATGAGAGCACCTGCGCAGAAGATGAGGGGCGCACGCACGCGCCTGTGCGCGTGGGCACATCTGCAAACACGGCCGGCATCGCGTGGCGCCTGGTCCTCTCGAGACCTACATCTTCGTCTGGCCTTGCATGGGAGCTCTCCCCCTCCCGCCGGGACGCTCTATCTTTGTGCTCACAAGCCGTCTGTGCATCTGCTACACACGGCGTGAGGGGACCATATCGGATCCCTACAGGTCTCTCTGTCCCTACTAGGCGGGGTGACCTGCAGACAGCAGTCTCTTGCTCGCCCCGGACCCTCAGTGCCTGCACGTAGTCGGGCAGGGAGCGGCTGCTCAATGAGGAACGTGGGACGGAGGGAGGGAAGGAGGGAGGGGAAGAAGAAAAGGGCTCAGGCCAAGGCCTGCAGGGACCTCAGAGCAAGGACCACAAGGCACGTGAGTTGTGGGAAGACCACCAGCTAGTTGCCAGCCCCTGTCAGGTACGGGGCCGTGGTCCGTAGCAGCTTTCACATAGCTAGGAAGAGTCATGACCGTCCTGGGGTCTTGTCTTCCCGATGAGACCGTCAGCCCCACGAGGGCAGCCCTGGTCCCACTCCCTCCTGCTGTCCCCCTGCACTAACACCCTGCCTGGCACTGAGCTGGGAACTTGCAAGTATTTTTGGAGGGGAGGACAACAGCACTTAAGTGACACGTAATAGTAATAGTGCTCCTCGGGGCCCCGAGGCAGATGCTGAGCACAGAGGACTTCCTCCCCAGCTGGTGAGACAGCTCCACAGGCATGCTCTGTCCCCAAGTGGCTGTCATGGAGGGGGCGGGGGAGAGCCAACCCGGCCTGCACAAGGTGGGGCCTGCCCCGCTAAGACGGGAGATACTCACTGGGAACAGCCGTGGTCTCCCCAGGAGGGCCGGTCAACGTCACCGGGATGGGCACGGTGGCACTCAGGTCCGAGGGTTGACTGCCCATCCGTGTGACATTCCGCTGATTATCTGCGTCCTCTGGCTGTTCCTCCACCTTCTGCAGACAAGTGCTGGGCAAGGCGTGCACGGGGCCCACACCCACTGGCCCACTGGCCTCCAGATCACAGTGTGGCTCCCTGCAACCAAGAATGCACATCGGAGTCTGATGCAGCCTCCCACCGCTATTCGGTCTGCAAAACCCAGCTGCTCCTGCCTCTATCCAAACCAGAGAAATCCCTGACCACTTCCCCTGCTACTCCGGCATTTCGTCTGGTTTTCATCACTTTGTACATCTCGGGGTTTTCAGGCTGACTCACCTGTCCGTCCCTGGCACAAGGCGAGGCAAGGCTGGCATCAGTGCGCACAGAAAGGGAACTGTGTGCAGCATGAAGACACCGGTAGGAGAATGCTTCCCTAAGCTCCTCCACCTAGAGCCCAGCAGACCAAGAGGCCCAGCACAGGGCTCTGTACAGAGACGGTGCCTGGACTGGGCTGACGCCAGCCTGTCCGCGGCAGTTGCATGAGTTCTGGGAGACTGCTGGCCTTCGCCTGGGGGCTCCTGTTACCCCGGGTTGCTCGCAGAGTCCGAGTCGGACCCCGGCCCAGCCAGAAGCAGGCTGGGTAGGGCTGCTGTGGAGGGGTAGAAGGCCCTCCAAGCAGCCTGGCCCTATTCCCTTCTACCGTTTGGCCCAGCGGCCTCCTCAGGCCTCCTTCAGGCTCTCCCCAAGTTGTTCTTTTCCCTGGGCCACTATGCTCTTCCCACGAAAATGGGTCCCAAACCAGCCCCAACAATCTCCCCTGGGCCCTCTTTCCTGCCTGGGTGCCTTAGAATAACGGCTGACATTCACTGAGCACACCCTGCTCTCCACACAGTTTCCAGCACGCTACGCCTCACCCAACAAGGCAGGATTGTCATCCCGGCAAGAGAGATGGAGACAGAGGGCAGGGGGACCAGCCGGAACAGGGGCCGCTGGGCAGCTCCGCACCCCCAACCCTGTGGACGCGGCCGCCCCCGCCCCCGGCCGCCGCGGGCACGCGCACTTCCTCACTTGGGCTGGTGGTTCCGGAGCTCCTTCTCCTGGTCGCGGTCCTCCACCTCGCCCTCCTTCTCCGCCGCCTCCTTGTCCGCATCCTCGTGCGAGGGCAGCGCCTTGTGCCGGGCCCGGTGCCGACGCGCCGGCTCCTCCCCGCTCCCGGCCTCCCGGGGACCGGCCCGGGGGCCGCCGCGGTGGCGCGCTCGCCGCTCGCCCTTGGCCCCGGCCGCGCCGCCTTCCTTGCCCTGCTCGGGCGCGTGCCGGTGGGCGCGGTGGCGCCGGGGCTCGCGCTCGGCCGCCTCCTCCGGGGAGCCGCGCCGGTGGTGGCGCCGGCCGCCCTCGGGGCCCGGGCCGCGGCCGCGCTCGCTCCGGGCCTCCTTGCTGCGGCTGCGGTGCGGTCGCGGCCGCTCTTCCCGGGCCCCGGGCTCCCCGCCGTCGGCCTTCGGGGCGTCCGCCCGGTCCTGCTCCCCCGCCGCCGCCTTGTCGCGGTGCCGGTGGTGCCTGCGCGCCGGGGGGTCCGCGCCCTCCGCACCCTCCGGGCCCTCGGGCCGAGCCTTGCCTCCGGCGGGGACCCGCGGCCCGTCGCGGCCGAGCTCCACCACGAGCGGCCGGTCCAGGTGCGTCTTCATGTCGGGCCGCAGGTGGCGCGTGGTGGCGTAGTGCAGCCTCTCCTCGGGGTCCATCTCGCTGTACAGGGCCTCGCAGCTGGCCCTGAGGTTCTGCAGCCGCAGCTGGCTGGCCCGCTGCTCCCACACCGAGCGCGCCTTGGCCGAGTTCTGCGGCCTGCTGTGGGGAGACCGGCGGTGAGCGGCGGCGCCCGGGCGGCCTCCCACCGCTCTGCCCCGCAGGGAAAGCCACAGATGGACGCAGCGATGGAGGGATGGCAGAGTGGGCGCAGGGGGGAGGGGGGAGGGGTGGCGGGAGCCCTCCAGACCCCTGGCGACCGGTGCCCAACAAGGAAGGGTTACCCAGGGGAGCGAGAATTCGGCACTGCCCCCACCCCACCATGATCCCACAGACTGTGAGAGCACCAGCCTGCCGGTGGGGAGTGGGGGGCTCAAGGCCACCCTTGAGCAGGTGCACAGGGGCCCTTGGCCAAGGGGTGCAGGGCGGTGGGAATGACAGGCACCAGCATGAGGTGGCAGACAGGCTTCCAGGGCAGGCGGGCTGCTGGCCGGGAAAGCCAACAGGGAGCCGAGGGGGGCCGTGTCAAATGGGGCAGGACTGAGGAAGAGGCAGGAGGCAGGGAGCCCCCTGCAGCCGCCCTGGGGGGCTGACCTTGCTGCAGCACGGAGCCGAGCTGCCGGGGGAGGGGCTTCTAGAAAAACAGCCGCTGGGGCCTTCTCAGAGGCCCTGAGAAGAGGCGGGTCCTCAGGAACAGGGTAGATAGCAGCCCAGGGAGCAAAGGGCCAGGGGCAGTGGCCCCTTTCAGGGCCAAAGGGTAAGCTGGGGCCGCTCGCTAAGGTGGTCAGCCCCATCCAGGCAGCCGCCACTCGGCTCAGTGACCACTTGCTCCCAGGAGCCCAGCAGTGCGGTCCGGGGCGAGAGAGGCTCCCTCCCGTGGTCCTCAATGCCCTTCTCTCTCCAGGCTCCGCAGAGAGCCCCTTCCTTCCACCAGGGCAGAGGGGAGCCCTCCAGCACCAGGAGCGGCCTGTGCTCCGGGACCACCGTCACTGCACAGGCCACCAAAGGTTTGACCAGCCCCCAGCCTCGCCCACATGGTCACAGGTGGGGCTCCCCAGCCCAGGGTCCATGAGAAGCCCTTTGCATTCTGGAATCTCTGCTGAATAAGGCCTCCAAAGGAGGTGACCCCAGTCCCACCTTGGCCAAGCAGGAACCTCAGCGGAGGCCAAAGTCTCACCCTTCAGCCTCTAGAGGTTTCTGGACCCGCCAAGGTGGGGCATCTGTGTGGTTCAGAGCCACACTGTGGGTCGCAGTGCCCATCTCCTCCAACTCTCACAATGACCCCTTGTCCCTAATTCACGGATGAAGACACTGAGCCTAGAAGGCACGACTCCTAGAGGGCCCTACTGACGGCCTCTGGTCACTGACGGAGCCAGGATCAGACGCGTGCAAAGGCAAAACAGAAAAAAGGTCTAAAGGGGTGAGGCTGTGGCCAGACCCCCACCGCACGACAGCACTGAGTCACAGCCTGAGGGGCCGCAGACCAGGCCCAGGCTGGACAGGCCACCCGCATCAGGGCCCTGGGCCGCTGAGCACCATGCTGACCTGCAAAGCCAGAGGCGGCCAGGTGCGGGGACAGCCCAGTGCCTGCAGCTGGCCTGCACAAAGTGTGTGATGCCGAATCCGGCCCCTTTGGAGGGGAAGTCCCGGCTCCAGGGCGGGGGGCCATGTCCAGGGCACTGCCGAAGAACACGACGTCTGTCCCTCACCTGGGAGGTAGGCAGGCAGGGCAATGCCTGGGGAACAAGCATCAGCCTCTCTGGCCATCTGCTAACCGACACCATCAGCTGCCTCGCCAGGCCCTGGCTGGCCTCCTCTGAGCCACCAAAGCTGCCCTTCCCTGCTCCCGGGGACACCTTGCAACAGACCCACCTCCTTCTGTTTCTGTTCCCTAGACTTCAACCTACAGCCCAGGGAGCCTACCCATCCCAGCCTGGCGCCAGAACAAGGGAGCCGACTGCGGAAATGCCGAACCATGTGAGATGGGTGACGGGAGCCCACGAGGGCCGCCGGCCAGTTCGGCCGCCTGACGCAGGCCTGGACGCAGCGCCTTGTGGTCCGCAGGGTGAGGGCAGGTTGCAGCCTCAGCCCTGGGGCCGGTTCCCGGTCAGAACAGGCAGTGACGACGGTGGGGACAGCATGCGGGCTGGGAGCGCAGGCGAGGACGTGCTCCTGGTGACCCGACCCTGACTGCAGCTCCTTCTCTCCCAGAGACCAGCCAAGCTACACAAAGGGGTGACTTGTCTGCTAACATAGAGGGCGCCGCGGGGCTGGCAGAGCCCCCAGAACTTTCCAGGGGAGCCAGACACGGAGCGGCTGGGCTCACACGGCCCCTCTAGGCCCCTGGGGCCCTGTCCTGCTGGGTCTCCCTGCCTCTTTGGGCCCTAACAACACCTGAAACTGCACCCACCCACCACTCGGAGATGTCTGGCTTCCTCTGAGTCCGCGTAGCAGGCCTCCCCCTCCCTGTCGCTGTCCCGCCCGTGCTCCGTCTGGCTCAGGAAGTCACGTGGCCACCCCCGGGCTCTGCGGCTCTCCACCGAGCTCACAGGCAGCAAGAACGTGAGAGCGAGGGCCGGGACGCCATCTGACACACGGTGACAGTAACCCAGACCAAGTCCGTCTTTGGAAAAGCTCTTTAAGGGGTCCCGTGGGGAGCTGCTCCCAGTGTCTCGACCCCGGCTTGCTGGTCGAGCCCTACTCGGCCCCACCCAACCCAGGCCCCGTGGACGCCTGCAAGGCCCCAACAGGAGCCTCCGTGGCACGGCCCTGCTTCGGGTCTCCGGGCCGAGAGAGCCGCTTACGCACGCACAGCTGCCGGTGCCGGGAGGCAGCCCTCGCTGTGACACGGTCAGTTCCTACGTCCTCGCCTTCCTCCAGCCTGTGAATCAGTCATCCGGGACCCAGCGTTCCCACCCGGTGAGACACCAGGGCCCCAGAGCCTGTGAACAAGCCCTGCTTAGCTCTGGGCCCGCCGAGGCGGGAGCACGTGGCTCAGGGAGGGCCGGAGCGCCCACGCCACTGCGACCCAGAGAGGGCGCCTCGCTCCCCCGCCCAGGTGGGGGACCACGCCTAACCACTCCGGAGGCGTCCCACCTGCGGCAGTTGGCCTCGCCCCGGAGGCAAGCACCCCAGGACCACCTCCCCAGGCAGACGGGTGTCACCTCCAGGAGGGACACGCTGGGGTTTCTGTGGCTCGGCCTCTGGCTGGTCTAACGTGACAGCCGCTCTGCTCTTGCACAACTTCCTAAGGATCACAGATACCTCCCCTCCCGAGTCAGAAAGGGATGGGGCCGGAGGACCCCGTGAATGTCCTCAGTGCGTCCGCCTGAACGCTCTCCCTCGTGGGAAACACAAGGCCACCGCGCCCACGGGAGCCCAGCAGCGGCCGCCTCAGGAGAAGCAGGAAAATGCCCAAGACACCGGAGAGGCGCCGCGGGGACAGACAGCAGACGAGAGGACCGGGAGGGAGCGGAGGAGGGGCCGAGCGCAGAGTCTGACGCCTGTGAGCGGGACTCGGGACCATCAGGGAGCGTGCCCACCGTCCCCCGCCAGCTGCAGAAGGCCTTCCTGGAGCTGCCCCGGGCAAGGGGTCGGGGTGCAGAAGCGGTTGGGGCGGGGCAGGTGCCGCGTGTGGGCGCCGTGAAGCCACAGAGGGTGTCATGGCAGAGCGACTCACGGTGAGTTTACGCTGGAGACAGATGAGCTGCGAGACACGGCGCCCCGCGCGCGCCTCACAAAACTGCACATGCAAGAGACAAAACAAAACAGAAGTGAGAAACCAGACAGGGCTGCCAGGGACACAGGACACGTTTAAGCCACGTCGGGTCAGGGCACAGGCTGCGGCAGGCATCTGGGCAGGAGGCCGGGGACACGTCCATCAGAACGGGCACCAGCTGGGACCTCGGGGTAAAAGAGAAGTTGAGAAAGAAAGAGCATCGGGCGGAACAGTGACACGAGAGAGCACGGCGCCGCCGCCATGGCGGGAGGACAAGAAGCTGCGGTCTGGGGGCCCTTCCCCACGGCTCGGCACCCTCGGCCCTGCGCAGGGCAGCACCGCGTGTCCCTGAATTCCGGACGGCTCTCCCCTGCCACTGGGTGTCCCCTCCCTCGGGGCCGCGGTGGGACGACCTACGCGTTTGCCTTGCCTCGGAGATGCAGCAAAGCCAGCTGAGGCAGAACCCTTACCTTCGGGCTTCCCCGAGCCCTGCCGCCTGACCGCCCGCTCTGCCCTCGCCCGCCGGGGTCCCGGGCCCCTCGGGCTCTAAGCCGGGCACCGCCAGATCACCATGCCCCTCCCAGCGGCACGCAGGCCACATCACCGACCCGCGTCCCTCGCTGTAACTCCAGCCACTTCGCAGTGACTCTCTGGAAGCTCTCCCAAAACCGACGGAGAAACCAGAAATCTCTACAGTCGTTGCCCTTTGAGGCAGTTCCCCCAGGGGAGGGCCACGCGGCTCCCCAGCTCCCCCTCCTCAAGGCCAAGTGTGCACACCTCTGTGAGGGGCTCCGAGCTCCTCGTCCGCCCGCAGGTCCCGGGAGCGAACGGGTGTGGGTGTGTGTGTGTGAGAAAGAGTGTGCAAATCAGAGTGCGGCTGGGTGTGAGTGCATAGGAGTGTGCATGTAAGTGGGTGGTGGGTGTGAGCGTGTGTGGCAGTGAGTGTCGGGGGCCGAATTGCGCAGCCGCGTGAACCGCGTGCGTGAGTGTGTCACCAGCAGTCAAAGCCCCGGTGAGGAGAAGGGTGACCGAGCACAGAGAGCCAGGAGGGCCGTGTCAGCCTGAGCGTCCCTTCCCTCCACGGAGCCTGAAGTGGCCGTCACCGGAGGCCGCGGCCCAACTCCAGGGGACAGGGACAGCCCTCTGCGGAGGCGGGCACCCCGTCCCCCAGGCCCGGTGCAGCCGCGCGGGGCCTGGGGAGCCTCTCGAACACCGAGGGCACTAAGGGCCCCCGGGCGTCCGGGGCGGCACGGCCTCTGGACCAGTCCTCCCGCTTCACGGGCCCCGCAGCACGGCTCCGGGGGCAGGTCACGGGGAGCGTTTCCTGGGGCCTCACTCACGCGCACCAGCAGCGGGAGAACAGAAACAGCTGGGAGGGTGGGGGACAACCGGCGGCGACAGATGCCAGGAGCTCTGAGCCTCGGCTCCGGCGCTCACGCAGGAAAGCCACACGCCCAGAGCTCAGGCCTGGTCCTGGGGCAGGATGTGCAGTGAGCACATGAGGCCGACCGCCCTCTGACGGGGCGCACGGAGGACACGCCACAGGGGACAAAGGCCCAAAGCTGCACCCCCGGAGAACTTGCCTGAGGAGGGGGAGCACAGAGGCCAAGGCCGGCACACAGCCGGGCTGGCACAACAGGAAGGAGCGGACCCCGAGACCAGGCCCCACCGCGAGGGACAACACCTGGGCCTCCCTGGGAGCTCCGCCCGGGAGCAGAGAAGCGCCAAGGTGGTGGTCAGGCCAGCAGCTGGGGTTGTGACAGCCCTGGGTCTGGGTGTGCCCGTCTGCAGCCTCGTGCCTACAGAGCAGTGTCCCCAAATGAGGACGGGGGCCGAGGAAGAACACCCAGACCTGTCCCGGTGGCCAACAAGTCTCCACGGTTGTGCTGAGGGCCCAGCACCTTCCGCCCGGAGCTCTGGGCCCGATGGGGACAGACGCCCTGCCCTACGCCCCGAAGGCGCGGGCCGCTCTGGTCAGGACGGCGCCCATGGGACAGCGCGCTCCCCTCCAGGAGCAGAGAAGGCAAGTGCTGAACGGAAACCCACAGGCCCAGGAAGAGGTCAGAGGCTCGCCAGCCCCCACTGCTAAAGCAGACCGCCAGCAGCTACAAATGCAGGACAAGGGCCATCTGCAGGGTCACCACGGCCTCCTCCAAGCAAGCCCAGGACCACGCCGACCAAGTCACTCGGCCAAACAAACCCCGGAGACAGCCGAGCACTGAGCCCCCAGCAGCTGTCACAGTAATGACCACTGTGTCCTCTCGGCTCCCGCCCCAGGGTCAGCGGCCGCCTCTAGCTTCTTCCCACCAGAGCCAGTGCTTCCTGCTCAGCTGAGGGGCAGGTCCTCTGCAAAGGCCTTGCTGGAAAACAGGCCATCCCCCTGGGGACCGCCGGACAAGAACGGGGCCGCCGTGACACACACTCACACGCACACACGTGTACTCACACACACGAGCAGACACGGGCCCTCGATCACACCCCCTCTCCCGGCCAGCATGCACACTCAGTAGCCCGGGCGCATGTGTCACCACGGCTGGACCTGGGGAATGGGGAGAGGGAGGGAGACCGCTGGACCCGCAGGGGAAATGGGACGTCCGGGGTGGGCAGACGTGGCACTGAAGAGCAGTCCCCCGCCCCAGGGCACGCAGCCTGGCCTAGAGAGTGAGCTCCCAGCCAGAGGAGAGCTCCTCTGTGCTCTCTCACGGTCACGCGGATACCAGGCCAGACGTCCTCCCTGCCCCCCGCGGGGGACCTCCCCCAGGACACGGCGGCCTTCAGCCCGCGGCCGGGCCCTCTGTCTCAGCTCTGAAGGCCCTAATACTTCCAAACGTGCTTCTGCAACGTGCCTGGAGGCTCAGCTGAACCTTGGGGTGACCAGTCTCCCCGTGGAAGGCCCTGCCTTCACCTTTTGTCGTCCCCGAGGTTCCCCTAGACCTCTGTCCCCGTACTGAACCCTTGAGGACGTTTCGGGAAAGTGCATGAAGTCTCTTGGGCTGCTGAAGTACCAGCGCAAATCTTTTGGCAAAAATACATCCCTAAAACGCTGAGTACAAAACAGACATATGGACACCTTACTCCCGACGCACAGCCTCTGCCCTTCAGGGGCCTGGAGCCACCCAAGACTGCTGAGGACCGAGTCAGAGCCAGTCCGACCCATGAAGGGAGGGCCACGCACTGCCACGCCTCGCTCGGGGGAACGGGGAGAAGCCACGGGGCCCGTCCTCGCGAACCGTCTGCTCACAGGCTCCTACGCGGGGGACCCATTCCCTCGCATCACGGCTCCTGGAGGCCGTGTCCTAAGAAGCTCAGCCAATGCAAGGGATCCGGGGGAAACCCCCAGAAGGAGCGTCCTGCGGAGGACCCAGCCGCGCGCCTCTGCAGCGACCCCCGCCACCTGCCGTCCGCTCCCAAGAGCCTTACGCAGCAGCGATGGAGATGTTGGCAGCAGACATGGGACTGACTTCAGCCACTTCTTTGGCCTTCTGCAGAGCAAGCTTCTGATTGGCTGCTTCTTCCATCTCCTCCTCGTCCTGTTTGAACAGACAGAAGCGTGCTGCGTCTGCTCTGACGACATCCGCGCTCCCTCCCGTGGGCTCTGCACCCGTGGGCCAGCCGGCAGCTCCTGCGTGAGCGCGATCCCCCCACGCTCCAGCCCCGAGAACTAACTCCACACGAGCTCTCTGGCGGCCGTCGGGACCCCCTTCTATGCCTGCTGCTCGGGGGGACAGTCCCCAAGAGTCTTGCTCGATACCCCTCACCATGGAACATCTCCCAGGGTGCCCACAGCTGGAGACGTCCGCCCCACCTGTGAGCTCCAGCCACAGGGACCCAGCCACTGCCTGCGCGTCTGTCCCACAGCGTTTCCGACTCGGCGCTGTCAAAATGCGAATCCGTCCCTCCTCTCCTCCCACCTGCTGCTCCTCCGCCCCAGGAGAACCTGTCCCACTTGAACAAACCCTCTGCCCCAGAGCTGTGAGCGAAGGCGAGGGGCAGGGCCCTGCACCCTGAGCCTAGGTCCCGGCCCCGCATCGCTCACGGGAATCGTCACCAGGAGGGGGTCTAGCAGGGCCACCTCCTAGCCTTTGCGCTCTTCCTACGTGGACCTGTCAGGTCACGTGTGTCCACCTGTCCCCAGCTGTGGCCGTGCAAAGTCCCTCCCTGTGTCCGCCTGGACAGCCACTGACAGTGCCTGTGTTCCCTCTACCACCAAGTTCTGGGGGAGGGCCCCGCAGCTCTCTGACACACGTGCACATACCCTGCCTCTGCCCCCCGTGGGAAGGGCCGAGCACATCTGGGCAGACCCTCTGGCTCTGACCCCAGGTCTCCAGGCAGAACCAACATGCTCTGCTCCTGCGACCTGGACGAAAGGTCCGGGCAGAGTCCGTGGGCCCATGGAGGGAAAGTAAGGCCTCCGTGTCATCCAGCTAGACTGCTGAGACCACCATTATTTCCCCAAATACCCCAAGCCCTCCTGGCTTCCACGGAAGGTGACATTCCCACTGTGGCCCAAAACGTCCTTAAATCTTCTCCCAGAGGCCCCCGAATGGCAAAAACTCAGACCCCTGGTAGCTGCCTACTGCCTTCCCACCAGCAGGTCTGCAAGCTTCAGGCTCCGGAGAGCAGGCAAAGCTCGCTCTCCCACAGAACACCTGTCAAGGTCCTTCTTCAAGCTACGGATGCCTTCCTGGCCCACAGCCCTCCAGGGCAAGGGGTGAGCTTCCGCCAACTCCACTGAGTTTATTTCCACTTTGAAAAGAATGTGATGCTGTAACACGTTGTGGGACCCCAAAGGAAGGACAGCCGGCCCAGGAAATGCCCCCAGCCAGACACAGCTAGGTCTCCACCTGCCCCCACTCCCACGTGAGGGGAAGTCCTGACAAGGGCAGTTGGCCCCAAGGGGCCATCGCACAGGCGTCTGTGTGTGGAGACAGGGCCCCAAGGACACGGCCTCCCCGGTGTGTCCTCACCGCGGCACGGCTTGAAGAGAGAACTTCAGGCTCAAGCTCACCCCTGCCCCAAGACAGCTGGTGCCCAGACCACCAGGGCTCCTGGGCACCCCCAGTTCATGGGGTCCCGGAAATCCGGACACCAAGATGTGCTCTGTGGACGCAGGGCCCCCGCCCCAGCAGCCCAGCCAGGAGCCAGGGACTGTCACTCTCCAGCCACGTCTGGATGGCCGAGCCCGTCTCGCCCTGGCTGACGCACAAATGAGCAGGCCAGAGGGACTTGCGCACCCTCAGAAGGCAGCAGCCAGAGCACGGGAGGTTCTCTCTACCCACAGGCGCCGCCACAGCCCCGGCCAGGACTGGGAGAAGAGGAAGTCTGAGCAGAAGCAAACGAAGACACACGACTAGGCCTGCGTCCAGCGGGAGCCCTCCTTCCAGAGAGTAGGGTGGGGGACCCTGCACAGCCTGCACGGTCAGGAGCCCCGCGGCCGACGGCGGACCCATCCTGCACCTGCCCTGCTCGGGGAAGGCCCGCGTCGGGCTGGGCCCCAGGACAGCGATGGTGTATC
>CM052892.1:100639-114299 GCA_028534135.1 Potos flavus
GGCAGGCGGCGGGACCCTCCCCACCAGGAACCGGGCTCGTCGAAGCAGCAGGCTGAGGCGGAAGCGCGGGAGAGCCAGCCACCCCATCGGGGAGCAGGCAGGGGGCCGTGTCCTCGGGAAGGAAACCACAGGGGAGGACGTGTACAATCATGGCTCCCGCCAGGCTCCAGGACGAGAGACGAATGTTAGAGGCCGCCCGCCGGGCCCCGCGGGGAGCAGAGGCCGTCCCGCTGAGCCACAGGCCCGCCGACGAGGGGGCGGCAGCTGTCCCTGCGGGCACCAGCCTCCGAAGACAGAACTGCCCGGCTCGACCGCGCAAGCTCAGGACTGACCCCAGGGGCCCCTCGCCGCCCGGGGACGAGCACGGGGGACCCCACGCCTCCCTTCACGGTCTCCACCTCACGTGTGCCTCCGGCTGCGGGGACGCCTGCCACTTCGTCCGGCACATCTCCTGATACACGTCGTGGTCCTTGCCCCCCAGGCCGGTCCAGTCTGCCCCCCACTTCTCAGGGCTCTCTCTGGCCGTGGCTTCTCCAGGACCTGCCCTTCCCGCCCTGGCGTCTCTCACGCTTCCTCCGCACCATCGGCACACCTGCGCGGCAGCCTAACTCCCACCTGCCCGGGGCCTTGAGGAGACCCCCCGGGCAGTGGCCGCACGGGTCCTTAAGCCTGGACTGGCCCTCTGCGGGGCTCTCTGGACCCAGGCAGCGGGACACAGGCGGCCGCCCCCACCCCCGGCCCCTCCTGGGCTGCGGGCCATGTCCCCACGCACGCACCTTGGTCAGCTCCTGAGCGTTGGCGAGGTTGTCCACGGCGATGGCCAGGAACACGTTCAGCAGAGTGTCTGGTTGGCTCCAGCTAAGGAAGGGAACCTTCTGTCCCGGCCCCAGGCCCCCACAGTCACAGCCCAGCTTCCCCCGGTCCTTCTCTTGGTGGCCACACGCCCCTCCAGTGCCCTTGCTCCGCTGGCCCCTGTCACCCCCACACAGAGTGGAGCCCCGTGGCCAGGGCTACCGTCCCTTCCCACAAGCTCCCGTCCCATGCACCTCGGGGCACCGCCGGTCCCCAGAACCAGCCCGTCCCTGCACTCTCTTCCCGTAGACCCAGGCCCCCCCCATCACCTTGTCCCTCGGCACTGCCCACATTTGGAGCGGGGCAACGTCAGGCAGCACCCGTAAGCCCCAGCCCGGCACCGGGGTGCAGCAGCCACGCCGTCTCAGACCCGGCCGGCGTCCTCTGGGGCACAGTCACCCCACTCAGAGCCCTGCAACGGAGCTCTTCCCCACGGGCCTGGGGATGCACCCCCCAACCCAGGTGCAGCCGTTCCCACCAGGGCCAGGCTTGAGCAGCCGGTTGGAGTGAGGCCGGCAGCGATGAGTGGGGCTGGTCAGACCCAGTCTGGCAGGCAGACGCCCCGAGACTCAAGGGGACCCCCGTGCCCAGGTATCACCTCCTAGGCAAGGCTGCTCGGGACACCGAGGCTGGGGGCCACCTCCCTGCACTAACCCTGAACCTTCCCACACCTGGAGAGCAGGTCTACGGCCGGGACCTGGGGCTCAGGGCCCGGCCAAAGAGATGCGCAGAGGCAGAGGGAAGGAGGCCTGTAGGCCAGCACGAGGCCTGACCACGGACACGCCCGGCCTGACCGTGCAGGGTCAGCATGAGCTGTGATGAGCTTCAGGCCACTGCTCGGTCTCGGGGGCATGGGGGGGGGCGGCACCTCCCGCTGGGCGGCACTTACTCCCCACCCCTACCCCCACCATTTCAGGCCAACACTGCAGGCCCCTTCCCTCTCCGACAACCCAGGCGGCCACTTCCGGGTTTCCTGTCAGCCACGCCCAGGCCCCACCCACCTGCTACAGTGAACCGAGCACTGCCCCACCGTGAGCCTCCCCCCCCCACTCCTCCTTGCTGGGCCTCCTGCCCCCCCAGGAGGCGGGGCTCCCTGCCCTGGGGTCCAGGGCTGACAGAGGGTGCGGCCCTCTGAGGGAGGCCAAGAGAACAAGGCCTGCAGGGTCGCGGGTCACTGGCCGGCGTGAGAGCCAGCCAGGCAGGGGCAAGGAGGGGCCGACAGGGTCGGGCGTCCGGTGTGCATGCGGGGAAACACGGCAGAGCCGCCGGGCAGTCTGGGAGCAGAGGACTCGCAGCTCCGATCTTTCTCCGGGCCCTGCAGGGTATTACGGCAGCGGGTCTCAGCGCGGGGTCCCCCGGCCGCGGGGTCGGCACCAGCGCTCCCCGGGGAGCCCGTGAGCCTTACACTCGAGGGCTGGAACCCGTGTGCCGACCACCCTCGGGGGCTCTGATGTACAGACAAGTCTGAGGACCCGAGCGCCCCCTGCTCAGCCCGAATTTCCCTCCCGGGCAGAGGGCCCACAGTCACGCCTCCCCTCTCCTGGCCTTCAACACTCCTCCCTACATCCTGACCCTGAAGCCTCCTCTTCCAGGCGGCCGGCCTGAGGCAGAGCTGCCACCAAGCTGCTGGGCTTTCCCTGGTCCCAAAGACCACCGTCCAAGCCCAAGGTCCTGAAACACGAGCCCAACAGGCTCCCAGCACCGGAAACCTTGCTTCGTATTTCTCTGCAGGTGTGATATTTTCAGCAGGAAACAGTTTCTTAAAAGCCCAGTGCCGAAATTTAATTACTGAATTAAAGTGGGCCAACAAAACCAAACCAAACCCTCGGCTGTGGGTGTTCAAAGCCCGCATCTCCCCACAGCATCCCTCGTGCCCCTGCCCCAACCATCCCGTCGCCTCTGCGACTAGATGTGCAACGCATGCCCCCATCAGCCTCCGGGTGCCCCATCAGCCTCCGGGTCCCCCATCAGCCTCCGGGTGCCCCATCAGCCTCCGGGTCCCCCATCAGCCTCCGGGTCCCCCATCAGCCTCCGGGTGCCCCATCAGCCTCCGGGTCCCCCATCAGCCTCCGGGTGCCCCATCAGCCTCCGGGTCCCCCATCAGCCTCCGGATGCCCCAAGCTCAGGCTGCCTGGAGCACACTTGCCAGTTCCCCTGCAGGAGGAGGGCGAGGCAGGCCCAGACCAAGCACTAAGCATGCTGCACCCCAGCCCCAGAGAAGGATACAATTTCCAAACAGCGTCAGGACAATGAAGTAAAAGGAGGAGAACATGCCTTTGCTGACTCCGCCTTGGGATTCGATCCCGTGGTACATCACCGCGTTCCAGTCCTCTCCCGTCAGGATCTGTGGGGGGACAGCACCACGGGGCACGCCTGCCTGACCACTGGCGCCCATGGGCACACGCAGGTGCACGCTCTGGGTCGAGATACGGCTGTGTGCCTAGAGCCCAGGGGCGCACGTGCCCGCATGCACGGGCTGCCAGACGACGGTGCTTCTGGAGGGCAACGCGGCCCACAGTCCTCCAGAGAAACTTCCAGAAAGACACAGCTGCTGAGCTGGGTCAGACCCCGAGAGATGAATATGCCCTAGCTTTTCGGCCAAAAACGGAAGGGAGCGCCAAGCCGAAGGAAAAGGTGAGCAAAGGCAAGGAGGAGAACTGTAGCTATGAGCTGGAGAAAGGTGGCTGGGCCATGACGTTACCGTCTGGGACACAGTGGGTCCAGCAAAGACAGCGTCTGAACGCAGCCCCTGCCCTGTCAGGAAACACGTCTCTCCTTGCTGCCGAACGTTTGGAAAAGCACAAGAAAACATAGCAGACATTCACGCGTCCACCGATCAAAAGGGACACTGCTCACATCTGTCCCGTGGGCATCGGGTCCCACTGGCCGTGGTCACTCCCGACAGACGACCCCCACCGCACAGGCCCCTTCAGGCCGTGCACCCACGCTCCTGGCCGGCACCTTCCTCCTCCCCAGGGTTTCGCCGCTGAGTCTCTCCGCACGCACGGAGGGTCTGCCCGCACCTGGGACAGCCGGGCGGCAGGCCGCGTGTGCCTCGGACCTCGCGAGGGGCCTCCGAGCGACGCTGCGGTGGACGCTGCCTCTGGCTGAGGGGCGAGAGGGCCGGCTGGCCAGGGGCCGCCCGGTCTTGCTCGCGCGGGCCGCCAGAGCTCCGTGAGAGCCCCTGCTCGCTCCCGCCCTCCGTCCGAAGGGGCCACCGGAGATGATGCCAGCTTCTGCTGTGTGACCGGGCGCCACGCCTCCTAGAAATTCCTCTCCGTTCGAAGGCAGTAAAAATACTCTTCTGTGTTTTCTTCAAACCGCTGTGAAGTTTGCTTTCTCACGGTCAGGTTCGTAACCCTACTGGAGCCTGGGGTCAGTTCCGCGGACGCGTGGGGGTGAAGACGGACGATCTGCCCGGCGGAAGCCGGCTTTGACAGACCCACGTCTTAGACTCTTCCGGGCCCTTCTGCCCGCGGAGGCCGGCCTGCTGCCGAGCCCGGCCGTGCTTCTGGCTGCTCCGGCCTGCTCCCCCGGGCTTGAGTCCTCGTATCCCAACCTCCCGCCGTAGCTTCGGGAAAACCCTCACACGCGGTGAGGCCACCCCGCCGTCCTGAATCGTCCCGGCGGAGTTTTCCACGTCGTCAGTGCGCTGAGCTCCAAGAGGTGGAATCAGAACAGACGCCTTTGCCCGTTTCGGGCCCCGTCCGTTGTAAATACACCCCGGGGGCCCAGATCTGGAGGCCCCCTGATGGCGAGTCGCAGTTTCCCCCCCTAAAAGTCTTACATACTGTGTGTGGATTTCTGGGTGTCTTATAGCTTTTGTTGCCTCTGGAATGAACTATTTCATTTTAATGGACTTTTCCAATCGAATGGTTAAGTCGCAGGAAAGCTACATTTTTGGACGTTGACCTCATGTTCAGCAGCACGAGTGAACTTTACGTCCTTGGCAGACTCACCTTATAGCTGCGCCAGGCCCAGGGCAGGGCAAGAGCTCTGCGGGCCCTCGTCTTTAATGGTTAGAGCGCTATCCGGGCTTTTAATTTCTTCTTGAGCTAATTTACGTGTCTGAGGTTTTCCTGTAACAGTGCGTGCTTCACCTTAGTTTTCAAATCTCTGGCCATATTTTTGGGGATTTAAAACAATTCTCCCTTTCCTGCGGATGTGCCTCCCTTCCAAGCTCTAGTTTCCATCTGTGCTTTTTCTCTTGGCCAGTGTTGCTGAGATGCCGTCTACTCTTGCCGACAGCAAGCTTTTTATGATTTGGTTGTCTTGGTGTTTTAGTTTAGTGTCACTAATGTCTGCTTATTAACCATTTTTTCCTGCTTTCAATTTTTCTTTTCTTTACCTGTTCTCTTTTCTACATTTTTAAGATGAGTTAAGTACATCACTAGTTTATTTCCAGTCTTTCTTTTATTTCAATGATTGCATTTAAGATTATAAGTTTTCCTCTAAGTATTACTTCCGCCTCATTCCGTAAGTTTTGATGTCATTCTTCACTTCTAAGTATTTTGTAAGGTCTGTTGTGATGTCTTCTTTAGGTCGGCCCTTCAGCTTTCAAATCTGGGGAAGGTTTTAAATAACTTTTTTACACACTTGTCTGTTTACATTCAAGAATGTGCTCTCTAGGATGACAACTCTTCCATATCTGTAGGAATTTCCTGGGTGACTTAACAAGTGGTCAGTTTCCATGAACATCCTGTGTCCCAAATGAGGACGGTTCTGTTTGCCGTCAGCTGGGTGAAGGGCTCCGCAGACTCAGCCTCATCCTACGGTTCGACAGAAACGTTTCACAAACCTCGTGTGAGACGCGGACGTCCTCGGGCTTCTCTCCGTTGCTTTCGGGGTGCTGGGAGGTCATGCAGGTTCACGATCGCTGCCTTCCTCTTGTTATGGGACACACTTCTTTATTTTTACCAAAGCTTTTCTCCCTTAACTTGAATTTTGGCTGATGTTAGTATTATACCAGCTTTCTTGTTGATTATTTCTACTTATTACCTTTTTGTATCCTTTGGTTTTTTAATTCAGTCCTCTTTCAAACACGCAGGAAGGAATGGATAATTCCCAGCAGACCTCCGTGTACCCACTACGGGGCTTGAGAGCGACGCAGTCCAAGGGAGGAGGCGTCCCCCGGGGAGCCCGCCTGCAGCCCACCCCCCAGCGCACGGCCCCTGAATCTGGTCCTCCTCATTCCCAGGCAAGCGTCTACATTTTCATCCATATTTAAATCGTATCATACGCTGTGTATTATTCTGAATCTTACTTTTTTTTTTTGCTTAATATATTTGTGAGACTCACCCAAGCTAACACATTTAATTCTAGGTCATCCATGTTCCTGCTGCACAGATACGACAACACCCTCTTCTTCTCCATCCTTGTGACAATGGCATTGCTGGCGACTTCCGGTTCTTTGCTCTTCTGAGCTGCTACGCTGTCTCCCACGCGCCCCCTCGTGCGGGACGCACTCCAGAGCAGACACGACAGGAACCAGGCGCATGCAAGTCCTAGCTATTAGACTTGATGACATCACTCTACCCCTAGCGGGGCCACCAGCCCAACAGCATCGAGGAAGCTCCATTTCTCCACATCTCCTCTAAAACTTGGTATTAGATTTCCTAACTTCTGCTCAACGGACGGGTGGAGAGGTTGTCTCATGGTGGGTTTAACTCCAGCAACATCGGTGATAGTTCTCACGGGTTTATTCATCAGCCGCTTCCTCTCCTAGAGATGCTTGTTCACACTCTGCCTTCCCTGTGACGTTATTTGTCTTTTCTCTCTGATTCGCGGACGTTCTTGCTGTCCTGGGCACTTCGGTCGTTCTTCTAATACTGTGGAAATGTCTTCTCCAGGGTTATGACTTTCTTTAAATCTTTCGTGGTGTCTCTGATGCACAGAAATGTCTATTTTAAGTCAAATTTGTCAATATTTTCCTTTACGATCTGTGCTTCTTATACCTTAAGACGAGTTTCCCTACCTTTAGTACCATTACAATTCTGTACACCTTCTAAAATTTCAGATTTGCTCTTCACATTTAGGTCTTAGTCTACACAAACTCATTTCAAATATGGAACAAAGTAGGAACCCAATTTCATGTTTTGCTCTGTGGATAACCAAATTGTCCCATGCCACCTGCAATCACAACACTTGAGTTTTCTGTGTATACAAATATTTTAGCTGTGACTATTCTTTCTTCCTTGTCAATCCCAAGAAATTGTGTTTCATATTTTCTTGTCCTGCTGCATTAAGGACACTGTTACCAGCATAATCTGCTAAGTTTTTACTTGAAAGGAGTGTTGGGTTTTATCATGTGATTTTATCTTCTTAGAAAAAGTGTATGATGCACATTTTCAGACATACATAGAGCGCACTTCTAAGTATTTTATAAGGTCCTCATCCCCCAGCTTCCATAGTGAATGAATCTCCTGAACTTGTCTCTCCTGCCCTCTCACTCTGTGCCATGGTCTTGCTGGAATCACATGTTTTTTCTGATCACATGGTTTTTTTCCTTCCTTAATTGGCTAAGAAGATGAATTACATTAATAGGCTTTCCAATGTTAAGTCATCTTGCATTTCTAGGATAAACTCAAGTTGATCGTAAAGATAATTTGTTAATTTATAAGCATATCTAATTTGATTAGTTATTACTTCCCTTCTCTCTGTGTTTGTGATCACAACCTGAGACCCCCACTGACCCCCCGTCTTCTTCACATGAATGCTAACCTTATCTTCTCGCAGCAGGGAGAGCTCAGTCACTGACTCCTGCGGTGTAAGCAGGCCATATGGCCTCCACCTCATTCTAATGTGAACGTCTCCTTCCACGGAGGAGCACAGACCCCAGGAGCGTAACATATGGCGCGTGTTTCCAGAGTATGCACGCGTGACCTCATGCCCACCTCTCTATGCACTGACGACACTCCCCTTTCTGAATATGCATCTGAACCCTAAAAGAACCCCCCCCCCCAGGAGTTATTCCCTGCGATCTCCTTATTTACTGCAAATAAAAGTTTCCTTGGGCTGTAGTCTCCTCCCGAGTCACCAGGCAGTAGACCCCCACTAGCTCGGTTAGGGTTTTTTCATCACGGTTTTTCTAGACTCATAAAGTGAGCTGGGTACCTTCCTTTTTGTCTTCTCTGGAGTCGTCCGCATACAATTGGAATAACATCTTTCTTAAATTTTTGTAGAATTCACTCATAAAATGAGCAGAACATGGTGGCTTGGGTAGGCAGATTTTTAATCATTCCATTCCTGAAATAGTTCAGGTCTTTCATTTCTCCTTGGGTCAGTGGAATGTTATTTTTTCTCTTCTAAGTCGTTGGCTTTACTAAACATGTAGATGTCCGTGGTGCTTTCGGCGACCGGGGGGCAGGGGGCGGGTAACCTCCCGTATTTGCACTTGAACACGTCCAGGTCCCCCTCGCGCTTGAACCTGGCTCTGCAGAGGGCATGCTGGGGTCACGGGGGCTGTCCCCCAGGGTTTCAAAGCTCCCTCCCCGACCCTCGGCCATCGCACTGTCATTCTTCTGTGGGGAGTCTCTTTCTAGAGTTGTTTGTAAGGTTTTCTCTTTATCACGACGCATCTAGGTTTGACATTACTTCTGTCCCTCCTGCTCACCCCTCAGGCTCGGCTGGGGCAGCGCTGCGCCCTCTCTCGCACCCGACGCGGGAGCTGCGCCCCCAAGTCCCTCCACACCATCCGGCTCACCTCCTTCCTTAGGTCGTGTCCAGGGTGGAATTTACCCTTTACTTTTCTATTTAAATAGCAATAGTTTTCACTCCTAGGGTTTCCACTTAGTTCTTTTCCATATTAACCTATTCTTGGTTCTCAGGTACTTTTCTTTCATAATGTTGGGTTATGGGTCATGGTTACAAGTTCTTCCTCGAACGCCGCGTAGACCTCAAGCACGTTCGGTGCAAAGTCACCTGCCTGGTCCTCTTGTCCCCGTTTCTTCGGGAGCGAGCTCACTTCCGACTGCGGGCCCACTTCGGCGGGGTCAGTCTGCACGCTCACCGTGAGCGGGTGTCGTTTTCTTCCTGGTCACACGCTCTCCCTCCCCTTCCAGCCCTATCCAGAAGCAAGAGGGAGGGCCATCCTGGGGCCTCGGGCCGTGGCCCAGCACCGTCCGTGGAAAGTGCAGGCCTGGCCAGCCCTCTGCCCCCGCGAACTTCTCGGCCTCCTCCAGCCACAGTCACCCTCTCTCAGCTCTGCTCCTCTGTCCTCAAAGGGCCATGCACCTTCCCCAGCCCCGAGTCGGGCAGGCCACACGACACGGCGATGCTTCCAGCCCGCCTGCCTCGCCCGGACCACATCCCAGGGGCCCAGGTCTCTGCATCTCTCCTCACTGTTCCATCTCCAGCCCACAGTTTGTTTTCTGCTTGGCTGGCTCCTTTGAATTTCTAGAGGTATTCATTATCTTACTGCCAAGTTCTAGAGCAGAGGGGATCTGAGGTCCAAACCAGAGCATCATCTGGCCAGAAGAACCCATGTTTTCCTCTAACTTTGACTCCCTCTTCCCCTCTGTCCCGCACCACCACCACTAACCCACCACACTCCACCCCTTTCCTGCAACAAGCAGAACAAAGCAGAGCCCTGCCGATCACGTCACCTGCCTGCTTTGGGAGCCTCGGGGACAGCTCCGGCCGGGCGAAGGCGCTCGGCCTGGCCCGGAAGGCCCATCCAACCTGACGTCCACCAGGCCTTCTGCCACAGGCCCTATGCCTTCGCTGCCCCGACCCTACTCCTCTTCCTGCCATGGCGTCTGGAACACATTCCCGCCAAGCCCCCTCGCCTGACTGTCAAGGTCCCACAGGGCAGCCCTAGGGCCCCACCCAGGAAGGAGCTCCTTCTCAGCACTGAACCGATCGCGCCGCACACGGAAGGTCACAGCCACCCTCTGCTAGAGGCCCCAGCTGGGAGACCGAGGTCAGCCCCAGAGGCCAGGGGCTAAGCGGAGCCCCCGGCCTGTACCCACGTGGCCCGCTGGGCTTCCCTAAGAGTCATCCTGGGCAAAATAACAACCCGCCCCAACCTGCTCAGTCGCAGGCATGGCATCCAAGGAGGCTTCACGAGACGGAAGCATCTGCCATTACCCTATCGGTGGGGCCAGGCATGGCGGGCACCCGGGGTGCTACGGTAAGGGGACAAACGGCTGAACCAGGAGAGTCTCCAAGAGGGAACCCCCGAGAGGGCAGGGATGGCCTGAGTGACAAGGTATGCATCGCAGGGGACTTGGGCCGAGAGCCTCCGCGTCCCCAGGAGCCGTGGCGGGAGCCTTCTCCAGACCCAAAAGAGAACTAAAGGACCCCTAACCCTGACAGACAGGAGGGAGAAGCATGGGTGCTCTTTGTTGTTTCATTCGCAGAGGGTAAGACAGCCGGGACTCCAGGTCCTAGGGGCTGGGAGAGAAGCCGGCGGCTTGGAGCCCAGTGGCCACAGGACCCTTGAGTCCGCCAGGGAGCTACACATGCTTCTGGGGACCCAGCTTCTCTCCAGACCCAGGCTCTGGATTGGATGGCAAAGTCCCAGGGACTGGAGACCTCCCTATGCTCATCTCCCACTTGTTCCCTTCTGTGTTCTGGAAAGTTCTGTCTGAAATGTTGGCTGTCCTGGGCGTGCAGACACTGACAGGGAAGGCCGCCTTCCCCGTACTGGAGAGCCGAGCGGGCCAGGCGTGTGCCGACGGCCAGGAGCCTTACCTGGAAGACCGTGAGAATGGCTGCAGGGAAGGTGTCAAAGTTCGTTGTCGGGGTCTCATCTTTAAAGTTGAACCTGAGGGAAACAAGAAGCCTGGGGAGGAGGCTGCCCCATCAGGGGCCAGGGGACCGGGCACCTCGGCTCGCGACGCCGTTCCAGGCTGGGGCGGGTGGTGTGCCCGGCGCCATTGTCGCCCCGGGGGAACCTCCAGGCAGAAGACAGGTGGAGGGGGCCTGGGCAGCGCGTCTGTTCTGAGCTCTGCCTCCCCGGTGGGGCCCCAGCCCCGTACGCCCCCCGGGGCCACTTACTGTCCCCCGAACAGCTGCATGCCCAGCAGAGCAAAGACCACGATGAAGAGGAACAGCAGGAAGAGCAGGCTGATGATGGACTTCATGGAGTTGAGCAGAGACACCACCAGGTTCCGCAAGGAGCTCCAGTACCTGCCGGGGCAGGTGGGCTCCGTCCACGCCCGCCCGCCCGCCCGCCCGCCGACGCCCCTCCCCGGGGCTCCCACGGCCACCCCTGCGCCTTCCGGGACCTTCTGAGCCCCGGGCCCCACCCCCGGAGCCAGCGCTCGTCTCCAGAGCTCCAGACTCCTCCGCTGGGGGCCCCGGGGGGCGGCAGAGGCCCGTGTCCACTGCAGGACTCGCCCTCATCTCCCGAACCTGCCCGTCCCTCTGCCTGGCGGAAGGGCCCCCGCTCCCTCTCCACCTTCCCGGGGCCTCCGCGCAGACCAAGGGGAGGAGCAGCTGCAGCAGGAGGTAATCGGCCACGGCCTGCATCCAGCAGGGGCTCAGTGCTGTGATGGGGGCAGTACAACCCGGTGTGAACGCCCCTCCCCCGAGGGCCCCTGACACAGTGTGGGTGGGGGAGGGGCACTGCCAGACCATTTCCCGGGCGTCCCGCAATGCTCCTGGAGGCCAGAGACCAGCCTCCGGGCCCGTCTCATGCGCCGCGACCCAATGGCACACAGGCCCCACTGCCGTCCGTGGTAGGCTGGCTGGGAAGAGCCCACTCGCTGGGTGCCTGGGGTCCCTTGCCCATGTCTGGAGAGCTCCTCCCCAGAAGAGGCCGGGGCACGTGGCTTGGCCTCCAGCAGCTCGACGCACACGGCACCCCCGCATCTCCGCACGGGGGTCCCACCGGCCTGGGACGGTGGGCAGGACAGACAGCAGTCCTGGGCCCCCGGGTCCTGTCCTCCCAAGTGCTGACGGCGCAGAGGCCCACCTATCTCCCATGGGTTCTCTTACAAGGCACTTGAGGGTTCATGGAAGATGGGCTGCAACTCTGGAGAAGCCAGCCCACCTCAGGACAGGGGCGGCCTGGCTTCCGGAAGGAAGCAGAGCCCCTCAAACAGCAGGCCCCGCGAGCGGGGTGAAGGGAGCACCCGCAGTCCCCTCCCAGCACGGGACACGACAGAGGGCGGGCCGCGTGCCCCACGAGACGCCCGGCAGGGTTCGTGGACCCAGCTAGCCCCAACTCTTGCCCCAAACTCTCCTGCAGGGACACCATCGTGTCCTCCAACGGTCTCGGGCTGGGATTTAAAACAGATTGAAGAGACCAGAAGAACCCCCATCTACCCTGGGAGATCCGTGGGGCTCTGAAAGGTCACTGGACGGTGACCTAGAGCCCAGGGCCTGGCGCACAGGCTCACTGCTGACAGCTCCGCTCCTTGGGTCCTGCAGCTGTCAGGGCTGCTGGGAGACGGCAGGGAAGTCGGGCTGGACGTGTTTGGGCTACGCACTCATGCCACAGGGGTCTGAGATTCAGGGTAGGTGCGGTCCCTGCTGTGCTGCGCGTGCCCACCGCCCCGACCCGCTGAGTGGTGAGACGGCTCTGGGGGAGGTGTGCCCCCTCTTCGCAGCACTGGAACCCTGGCAGAGGCCCCGCACTGGCGCAGAAGCAGCACCCCTCCTCCGCCCTGGGCCGCAGCCCCCTCGGGGGCAAAACGGAGCAACTGGCGTCAGGGTCACATAATGGAGCCAGTGGGATAGAGGAGAAGACGCAGGCCTGCGGCTGTCCTCCTGCCACGGCTTCCACAGGACACGGACCCCAGCCGGCCTGGGAACGGAGCTGCGGAGGGACCGAGCCAGCTCAGGGCAGAAGGTCAGAGTCCGCCGAGGCCTCCCTCCCTCCCCGGGGCTGCAGGGGAGGGGGCGGGCTTGGAGCAAGATGATAGGAAAAAACTTCCATCTGATCGTTTCTTTTTTCTCTGCTGACGATGAAGCAAAGTAACCCTTTGAAAGCTGAAAGATGGGACTGCTGGTTTCAAAAGAGGGGACGGGACGAAGCTTCGGGAAGCAAGCTAACTAGAGAGCTGGGAGTCCTGCAGGCAGCGCTGAGGCCCGTCGGGGACCAGCCTGAGCACAACGCGGCCCCATGGCCGAGACCACCGCGCGCTGGGCGGGCGCTCCGTGCTGCCTTCTGTTTCGAAGCCAATTAAAGCCTGAACAGAGATTCCGGACAGCTGAGTTCAAGGCCAGCACCAGGCCCTCCTGGGAAGACGTGTGCGGTGTGGCCCAGTCTCAGACGCGACCTGCGCCCCCCGCCCCCTACCCGGCGCACGCGAGTAACGTACTTCGTGACTTTGAAGATTCGCAGCAGCCGCAGGGCCCTGAGCACACTGATCCCGAAGGAGGTTCCTGGCTTGATGGCCGCCCAGACCACTTCGAAGATGCTCCCCACGATGACCTGCGTGGGGACAGGCTCCGCCTCAGGCACACGCCCGCTCAGCCCACACCGGCACCTCCGTCCATCCGGAGCGGCTGGGATCACGCCGGAAGACCTGCACACACAGAGCTCCCGCCGGCCTCGGGGAGCACCCGCCCCCCAGCACGCCCACCCTGGACGCACCACGGGCACACGGCCGGTGGAGCGAGGGTCGGTCTACTGGTTTCCCGGCCGACCAACTGCAAATCAGACCAGCCCGCGGCTCTGAGAAACTGGTGACTGCGTCAGGACCCTGGCCGCGACCGGAGATCCCTGCACGGTCTCCTGCTGGTCCACTACCCGGCACGTCTGCTCGGCCAGGGGCACCGGGCACGGGTCCCCCCACATCCACAGCCCCCTCTGCATATGTCTCCACGCCGAACACACGTGCATCGTGGAGAGCACAGC
>CM052892.1:114799-144515 GCA_028534135.1 Potos flavus
CGGCGCCCAGCTCACCGGCCTCGAGGCTGGGCGTCCAGCTGAGGGGGTGAGCGCCTTCCTGGGAGTCTCCTCCCCTGGCCCCCAGGAGCCCCTCTCGCTCTTCAGGGCAAAGGGAATAAGGAACTCGGAGGGCAATGCCTCCGCTCTGCCTTTTCTCCGCGATAACGTCGGCGGCCACCAGGGAGACCAGGAGACGCCTGTCCCCGCAGCCCACCCGGAGGCCGGGTGAGAGCAGCGAGGTCGGTCAGGTCTGCAGAGGGGCGAGCACAGAGCGGCTCAAGAGCCCCAGATGTGGGATCAACCGAGGCTACAGCGGACGTGGCCGACGTCTCCGGCCTCGGCTTTGGTGTGAAGAGAGGACAGCCTTCCTGCCCCTGGGGCGGGGCCGGTCGCCGGGCTGGCGACCATGGCCACGGGGCTCTCGTCCCTGCCCCGGTGGCCCCCGGCTGTGCTGGGAGTCCTGGCATGGCTGGGTCTGGGAGCCGCATCGCCCCGAGCCCCGGGGACAGATACAGCTTGGTTTGAGCCTGGACTCAGAGCTTCTAGAAGCAGCACGGCCCAGCAGCTCTTCCCGTGATGATGGGCCTGACCTCAGCCTCTGCCGACCGCACAGCAGCCTCCGGCCCCATCGGCCTCCTGAACGCTGGAGGTGGGGTGGGTCTCCAGGGCACTTACGCGGGAGCCCCGAGCCGGCCGGCACAGCCCTGGGGCCGGGCTGGGGGCACACGCGCCCCTGAGCCCCGGGCGGACGCCCGGCAGGCGCGGAGTCTAGCCCACGGCCAGCTAGGGCCCGGGCCCTGGCACGTCCCTCCCCAGGGGCCTGCCGTGACTTCCGGACGGGCTCTGCCCAGGGCCGCGGCATCGCCGGTGCGAGCGTACTCGAGGGTCTCGCTGGGCACACGGTGCTAACAGTGGTCACCTACCATCCAGAGGCGACTTCTCCTCCGCATTCTTGTCCTCCTCAGCCAGCATGACTTCCTCTGCGAGCGAGACACAGCCTCAGGTTGGGGCCTTCCCACCGCGACCCCTGACCAGGGCTCGTCCCCCAGGAGCACAGCAGCGCGAAGTGCCCTTTGCTTCTCAGCCCTTCCAGCCTCAGAAGCCCGTGGGGCTCGTGGCTGAGCCTCCCCTACTGGGACAGACACCCTCCTGTCCCACGGGCAGTGCCCACGAGGGGCGCCTGGCCTCTTTCCAGGCTCACGTGGCCCTCCCGGGAGCAGCCGCCCCACTCGCCCGGCTCCACGCAGACAAGGTCCCTAAGGAGGCCCGGCTGTGCCCCGGAGGCAGGGAAGTACGCCGGCCAGAGCTGGGGGGCAGTCAGAAAGCCCCGAGCCCACTGCAGAGCCCAGCGCGGGCTCGGGTCAAGGGAACGGCTTGCGTCTGACAGGCAGAAAGCAGCCCTCGGCGAGGCCATGCCGGAAGCCTCCCCTGAAAAGGCCCGTGTCCCCAGAGCCGTGCGGCCGCCTGGTGTCAGGACGCGGGAGAGCTGGAGAACGCGCTCCCCTCTCCCAGGCTGGTCTCATCCTCCCCGGGGCCGCTGACCGAGGCCGGGCCAGGAGCACGCCTGCCGCCCCCGCTTCTCACCGGCCTTGAAGATCCACTCCAGGTACCCGTTGAGCTCCCGCTCGATCTGCTGCTGCCGGCGAAGCTTCAGGAAGGCCCGGCGGTTCTCGACCCTCTCGCGCTCCTTGGCAAACTCGCTGTGTTGTGCAGGGGCCAGAAAAGGAAGCAGCCGGAGGGAGTGTGAGCACGGCCAGCAGCCCCGGGCCGCACCCGCCACCACGGCCTCCTCCAGCCCGAGCCCCCTCGGAGGCCCAGGTGAACCCTCCTTCCTCAGGCCCCTCCGGCACCCGGGGACAGCACCTCAGTCCCCAGAGGGCGAGAGCAGGGACGATGCCACACCCCTGCCCAGAGCCGGCCGAGGCGCGCACCCCGCAGACCTTCTGGGCGAAAACAGCCCAGAGGCCTTCCACTTTGTTTCTCCCGCCGGTTCAGACCCAGAGCCCTTGCTAGGAGGGGCAGGACACACAGGAACAGAGCGAGAAGGGACCGCG
The DNA here is from genome assembly GCA_028534135.1 of Potos flavus. Classification (NCBI taxonomy): domain Eukaryota; kingdom Metazoa; phylum Chordata; class Mammalia; order Carnivora; family Procyonidae; genus Potos; species Potos flavus. The sequence goes on from CM052892.1 coordinate 116,854, forward strand.
TGGGGGCGAGCCAACGGTGAAAGGAAAGCATTGCAAAGCCACCTCAGCCACACCTGGGAGGCTCGCGACGACCAGGAGCGCGATCGCGGCCCTCCTTGGCCCTCAGCAGCCCAGCCCCAGACTCCCAGACAGGCTTCTGGGCTCGCACTGCCGGAACGGGGCCATCCACACACGCAGGCCCGCAGGCGCGCCCACGCACGCGCACACAGCACCCAGCGCGGCCAGCCTCTCAGGCCAGGCCCCCAGAGGACAGGCAGGCACGCCCCCGCCGCCAGACAGCAATGTCTGTCCTCAGAGGAGTGGCCTGCTTCTCCTCCAGGAGAAGCAGCTTCTGGGTGGGGTGCAGCGAGCCCGGCAGACCTCACTCCTGGCGCACAGCCCCGGCAGGAGGGAGAGCTCGGCTCTGGCCAGCGCTGACCCAAGCTCCTGACCAGCGTCCACCAGGGCCTGAGCCGTGGCAACCCTGGCAATGAGAGGAGCCCGCTCCTGCCTGGACCCCTCCCACCCCTCGCACACCCCGCATCGGCAGGGACCCGGCCCCCCGCCCCTCCTCCCCTCTCTACCCAGGCTCCGTCCCTGGGCCGTGATGAGGGCAGGAGGGCCCGGGGTGCAGGGCTGGGGCAGCGACAGCCCCACGTGAGTCGGTCCGAGAGCCACCAGCAGAAACTTGCTGCAGTGATCCAGGCCCCGCACAGCCAGCTGCTTCTCAAACGGCAGCCAGCAGCGGGCCTGTGCTCGCCAGGCATGCGTTCACACTGCTGAGAAAAGCCACAAGAGGGATCCCTGCTCCTGACCCTCTGGGATGCGTTGGGGGGGACGGCCCGGGGCATGAGGAAGAACAAGGCTGAGGGGCTGCACGCCGGCCCCTGCAGCAACCGATGCACAGACGTGGCCGAGCCGTGGCCGGTTGGAGCCCCGTGGGGCCAGCCCTCCCCGGGCCAGGCTGCAGATGTGGCACCTAGTCCTGGCTGCCTTGGAGTGTAGCCAGCGTGGGACCCACCTGTTAGGCGCTGACCGCTGGCTTTGGGGACCTTGCCATGTCCAAGCCTGCCCAGGCCTGAGAGAGAGCCCTGGGGTCGCTCTGCGGGGCCTGGATGCCCGAGGGACGACTCAGCCAACGCTAACTAGGAAAACGATCCCATATCACCCCATCCCCAGAGGCCGGGACGCTCACCGGTGGGAGAAGGGCTGGGAAGCCACCAAGTCCGTGGCCCTGCTCAGTGAGGAGCCCCACGGCCCCAGGTCCCCAGTTCTTTCTGCACATTCTTCAGGGCAAGCCACCCAAAGACGCCCTGAGCAGGCTGCTCTCCCGACTCGCCACGAACCCACTCATGTTCCTACCACCTCCCCAGTGTGCACTGCCCTCAGGACAGGGCCCACGCTGCACACGGGCCTGCCGTGTGCCGGCCCCAGCAGCCTCTCCCCCGCACACCCTCTGATTCCAGCCCTGAGCATCCTTGCAGGACACGCTACACCCCCAGGGCACCTCTGGGCCCCCTCCCCAGCTCTTCTCCGCCCGGGAAAGCCTCTCCCCTCCTTTGCTGAGTTCCCTCCTGGTCTCCCTCTGAGTCTCAGTGGAAATGCCCCTTCCCTAGGCGATTTCTCTGAGCTCCAGGCCTCCTCCGGAAGCCCCGTGCAGCTCAGGCCATGCCGTCCCTGCAGACTAGAAGCCGTGGGTCCACCTCGCCTGCTGCGCTGTGGCTGTGCCTGGCCCTATGGATGCGCTTGGGAAGACATGCTAGTGACACACCCCTCACGGGAGAGGACTGGGGCCGAGGACCTTTCCAGAGCCAGAGCACACAGGCCTCAGCCCCCAACCGCTGTCCTCTCAGTGGCTGCTCTCTTCCAGGCCCCTTGGGTCCGCCAGCCTCTCCCCGAGCCCACCTCGGGGGCCCTGGGCCTGAGCAGGAAACTCCAGGGTGGGCAGGATGGAGACCCCCCTCTAGCCTCCCCGGGGGTACGATGCGCTCTGTGTGGGCACAGAGCGCCGGCCCGGCCCGCCCCACACAGCTTCCTCGGACTGATGCGAGGGCGAGATCCCCAAACACCAGCCCCAGCAGTGCCCCCAAGCACACAGCGCTTCTGTCGCCGCTGGCCCCGTGCAGGACAGGCGAGTACAATGTGGGGTCAGGAAACACCGTTCTTCAGGAGGGAACCCCAGCCCCTCACCCTCCCTTGCTCGCTCCTGGAGGAGCTCAGCACAGAAAGGCATCTGGAGAGGAGGAGCCCGCCAGGGCTCAAGGCTGGGCTGGAGGGCCCGGCGACCACTGCAGCCAGCACACGGGGCCGCTCCATCACGCTCCAGTGTAGCAGCAGAGGGACCCTCCAGGCACCGGGGCTGCCCCCAAACCCCGCCACGGGCCCAGGGGAGCTCCAGCGGCAGCCCCTCCCCCATCGTCAGGGGACAGGGTGGAGGCCAAGGGTGGGCTAGACGTAAGGAGGCCGGGGCCAGGGGATGGTGAAGAGAGAGGTCAGGACGGCAGCACAAAGGAAAGGCTGGCTGGCGCTCAGGGTCATAGGAGGGACCAGCGCAGAGAGGGGCCGTGAGGCCAGGCCTGCCCTCGGCTCCCCCACGTCACACGTGGCCACGTCTGCTGGCAGCGTCGGCCCCATGGCCCGAGGACACAGGAGGGCAGGCAGCGCACGAGCCGCAGGCCTCTTACCCGGAGAGCACGCCCAGCACCAGGTTGAGCATGAAGAAGGAGCCGATGATGATGAGGGGGATGAAGTAGAGCCAGTTCCAGGTGTTGCCGGCTGCGTCATTCGTCTGCAAGCGGAGAGGACATGAGGGGAGACGGGTGACGAGACCCAGGGCCCCAGGTGGAGAAGCGCCCAGGCAGGGACTGTTCCGGGGTTGGGGGTGCGGGCAGGACCCACAGCACTTTCTCTGAAGCTGCCTTGGAGCTCTCAAAGGGCCAAGGACAACGAGCGCCCCTGGTCGCTGCCCAGCGAGATGGAAAAGCCAAGGCAGGCGTTACTCCCACGATTCCGGGAAGGCTGCACGCCCAGCCTCTGCTTGGACACCTGCCCTGTTCTTCCCAGGCTACCGGACATACCAGTCAGCTCTAAAGGCATTTCTCCTGAAGGGAGCCCCGGGGCCCCCAGCCCCAGTCTGATCTTCTGTCTGCAGCAGTCTCCACAGCTCAGAAGCCGTGAGGCCCCATGCCATATTTCCCTCGTATCAAGAGCAAGCCCGCAAGCCCCCTGTTCTCACCATGTGCCTGGCTTAAGCCAGAGGCCAGCATGCAGGCATGATCCAAAAACCGAATGCAAAGAAGGACATCGCTCCCAGACCGTTTGACTGTTATAGCCTGGGTCTCATGACATAATACCAAAAGTGTTCAGTTTTCAGCTGAAACTCATTTGCCATGCCAAGAACCAGAAAAAGCAAAAACTGAATGAAAAAAGACAATCATTAGATGCTATGATGGTTAATTTTATGTGTCAATTTGACTGGGCCACAGGGTCCCCAGACACTTAGTCAAATATTATTCTGTGTGTTTCTGCAAATGTGTTTTTGGATAAGATTAACATTTTAATTGATAGAGTAAAGCAGATTGCCTTCCATAAGGTGGTGGGCCTTATTCAATCAGTTGAAGGTCTGAATAGAACAAAAAGCCCAACTCTCCTCCAAGTAAAAGGAAATTCTCTAGTAGACTGCCTTCAGACTTCATCTGTACCATTGGCTCTATTAGGTCTCCGCCTGCTGGCTTTCAGACTGGAACTGTACCACCATCTCTCCTGGGTCTGGGAGCTGCCAGCCCAAACTGCAGATTTGGACTCGCCAACCTCCATATTCACAAAAAGCCAGTTCCTAATAATCAATTGATCAATGTCTTTCTCTGTTTTGATACATATCTACAGACACACACATACATGTATACATCTTATTGGTTCCATATTTCTGGAGAACCCTGACTGAAAGAGGTGACAGATGACACTAAGATGACAGAGATGATAAAAGTATCTGACAAAGATTTTAAAGCAGCCATCATAAAAGTGCTTCCAAGAGTAATCATGTACACACTTGAAACACACTCAAAACTAGAAAGTCTCAACAAAGAAATAGTATCAGCAAACAAGTAGAAGATACAAAGAAGAACCAAGTGAAAAACTTAGAGAAGTGAAAAGCACAATAATCAAAATAAAAATCTAAATGGAAAGGTATAACAACAGAATGGAGGTGATAGAGGAAAGAATCAGTGAACAGTAAAAGAGAACAATAGAAGTTACCCAGTCTGATAAGCAGAGACAGACCCAACTTTAAAAACAAGAACAGGGGCGCCTGGATGGCTTAGTTGGTTGAGCATCTGCCTTTGGCTCAGGTCGTGAACCCAGGGTCCTGGGATCGAGCCCCACATGGGGCTCCCTGCTCGGCTGGGGGGTCTGCCTCTCCCTCTCCCTCTGCCTGCTGCTCCCCCTGCTTTTGCACACGCTCTCTCTCTCTGTCAAATAAATAAATAAAAGCTTCATAAATAAATAAATAACAAAAACAAACAACAAACAACAAAACAACAGAACCTCAACAACCTGTGGGACTATAACAAAAGATCTAAGATTCATGTCATCAGAATAGCAGAATACAGGAGAAAGAGGAGAAGATGAGAAGTATTAAAAAAAAAATGCCTAAAAACTTTCCGCATTTGTCAAGAAACATAAACCTACAGATTCAAGAAGTTAAACAAACACCAAACAAGATAAATCCAAAGAAATCCACAATAAGACATAGAATAGTCAAATTTAGGAAAACTAAAGACAAATTACTGAAAGTGGTAAGAAACAAATGACACCTTACTTACAAGGGGAAAACAATTCTTCTTCTTTTTTTTTTTTGTTTTTGTTTTTGTTTGACAGAGAGAGAGAGAGATCACAAGTAGGCAGAGAGGCAGACAGAGAGAGAGGGGGAAGCAGGCTCCCTGCTGAGCAGAGAGCCCGATGAGGGGCTCGATCCCAGGACCCTGAAATCATGACCTGAGCCAAAGGCAGAGGCTTTGCCACCCAGATGCCCCGAGGGGGAAAACAATTCTAAATAATCCATGGGTCAAAGAAGAAATCTCAAGGGAAACATAAAAATATATTGAACTGAATGAAAATGAAAATACAATATATCAAATTGAAGGGCATGGCCAAAGCAGTGCCAAGAGGAAAATTTATAGCACTAAATACATAAATTACAAAAGAGGAAAAGTCTCAAATCAATAATCTAAGCTTCCACCTCAAGCAGCTAGAAAAATAAAAAAAGAACAACATAAACCCATATCAATCATAAGCAAGCTTACATTTATAAATAATAAATGTAAGACCACAGAGGTGTCTGAGTGTCTCAGTTGGTTAAGCATCCAACTCCTGATCTCAGCTCACATTTTGATCTCAGGGTTGTGAGTTCACACCCCACATTTGGACTCCAAAAGAAAAGAAAAGGAGGAAAAGAAAATAAAAGAAAGGAAAAGAGAAGAGGAGAGGAGAGGAGAGGAGAGGAGAGGAGAAGAGAAAGGGAAGGGAAGGGAAGGGAAGGGAAGGGAAGGGAAGGGAAGGGAAGAGAAGAGAAGAGAAGAGAAGAGAAGAGAAGAGAAGAGAAGAGAAGAGAAGAGAAATAAAAGCATAAATCAACAAAATTGAAAATAAAAACAATAGAAAAAATCAATTTTTTAAAACTGGTTCTTTAAAAAAACCTGTTAAATTGACATACCTCTAATAATTCTAAGAAAAAAGGAGAGAAGACACAATTTATCAATATCATGAATGAAACAGGGGATATCACTACATAGACCCAGCAACCATCAAAAGGTTAATGAAGGAATACCACAAACAACTCAATGTACATTCAACAACATGGATGAAATGGAGCAAGTTCTCAAAACACGCAAACTACCACAACTCATCCAATATAAAATAATTAAGTTTAATAGTACTATAATTATTAAGGAAAGTGAAATTTTAAAACTTTCCCCCTAAAAAGGACAGACATATTGATCAATGGATTAGAATTGATGACCTAGAAATAAACCCTTACATTTATGATCAATTGATTTTTTTAACAATGATGCCAAGACAATGCAATGGGGGAAAAAACAATCTTTTCGACAAATGGTGCCAAGACAACTGGATATCCACGTGAAAAGAATGAAGGTGAATCCCTATCACCTACCACATACAAAAATTAAATCAAAATGGATCATAGACCTAAAGACAAGAACGAAAACTAGCAAACTAAAAGAAAATGCAAAAGTAAATCTTCATGGGCACTTGGGTGGCTCAGTTGGTTAAGCGACTGCCTTCAGCTCAGGTCATGATCCCGGAGTCCTGGGATCAAGTCCCCCATCGGGCTCCCAGCTCCATGGGGAGTCTGCTTCTCCCTCTGACCTTCTCCCCTCTCATGCTCTCTCTCAATCTGTCTCTCTTTCTCTCAAATAAATAAATAAAATCTTAAAAAAAAAAAAAAAAAAGAAGAAGAAGAAGTGAATCTTCATGACTTTGGATTAGGTAATTAATTCTTAGCTATAACCCCAAATGTACAATGGTGAAAATAAAAATAGAAAAATGGGACTTCATCAAAATAGAAATCATTTGTACTTCAAGTAACACCATCAAAAAAGAAAAGACAACCCATAGGATGTGAGGATGTATTTACAAATCATATATGTGATAAGTGTCTAACATAATATATAGAGAAAAATTACAGGTCAATAGTAAAATGACGAATTAACCAATTTTAAAATGGGGAAAGAATCTGAATATACATTTCTCCAAAGAAGACATATAAGTGGTGCAATAAGCACACAAAAGATGTTCATTATCATAAGTCATTAGATGAAACGCAAATCAAAGCCAAAATGAAATATCATTTCACTTCATGGTCGTTTGGTTAAATTTAAGTTAAATTTTAACAAGATGTTGTCGAGGATGTGGAGAAAAAGGAACCCTCGTGCACTGTTGGTGGGAATGCAAACTGGTGCAGCCACGATGGAAGACAGTGTAGAGGTTCCTCAAAAAGTTAAAAATAGAGCTACCCTACAACCCAGCAATTGCACTATGGGTATTTACCCCCAAAATTACAGGAACACCAATTCAAAGGGTTACATGCCCCCCAATGTTTACAGCAGCATTATTTACAAGAGCCAAGATATGGAAACAGATCAAGAGTCCACTGATGGACGAATGGATAAAGAAGATGTGTGATTGATATATAGATAGATAGATAGATAGATAGATAGATAGATTATAGATAGATAGATAGATAGATAGATAGATAGATAGATAGATAGATAAAAGAATGAAATCTTGCCACTTGTGACAATATGGATGGAGCTAGAGAGTATGACACTAAGTGAAATAAGGATAGAAAGACAAATACCATATGATTTCACCCATATATGGAATTTAAAAAACAAAACAAATGAGCAAATGAAAAAAGAAAAAAAAAGAAATGGAAACAGAAAGACAAACCAAGAAACAGACTCTTAACTCTAAAGAACGAACTGATGGTTACCAAGGGAACATAGGTGGGGGACAGGTGAAATAGGGGATGGGGATTAAGTAGCGCACTGGTCATGATGATCACAGGGTGATGTATGGAGGCGCTGAATTACTATATTGTACACCTGAAACTAATAAAACACTGTAAAAAATAACAGAAATCACTTATAACCTAAATGAATGAATGAATGTTTTAAAAATTAAATTTTAATTTTACTAGGATGCTTAAAATTAAAGAGACAGACAATACCAAGTGTTGATGAGAACATAGAGAATTTAGAACGCTTGTGCACTCCTGCTGGGATGCAGGGTGCTGCAGCCACTGTGGAAATCAGTCTGGCAGCTCCTCAAAAGGTTACACACGAAGTTACCACGTGATCTAGCAATTCCATCACTAGGCAAATACGTAAGGGAAATAAAAACATATTCCACATAAAACTTGTGCACATTTGTTCATAGTAGCATGACTCACAATGTAAAAAAATTGGAACAACCCAAATTTCCATCAACTGATGAAATATAAACAAAATATGGTATATTCACTTAATGGAATCATATTTGATAACAAAAGCAATGAGACAGTGACACGTGCTACAACATGGATGGACCTTAGAAACACAAGAGTCGACATACTGTATGATTCCATTTATAGGAACTCTCTGGAATAGACTAACAGAGACGGAAACACATTAGTGGTTGCCGGAGGCTAAAGGATGGAAGAATGTGGAGTGCAGAGTGACTGCTAATGGACACACGGTTTCTTTTTTAGTTGACAAAAATCTTCAAAAGTTAGATAATGTTGATGGTCACACAACCCTGTGAACATACAAGGGCCATTAACTGTATATTTTAAGTTGGTGAATTTTATCGTATGCGAATTATATCTCAACAAGTGTTATTTGAAAAAAAATCCATAAAAGAAATCTCTAGACCCAGACTATAGAATTCTACCAATTCTCTAAAAAAGAAAGAATACCACTTACATAAATCTCTTCTAGAAAATGGAAGAGGAGGAACTACTTCCTAATTCATTTTCTAAATCTTATATTGCCCTCATACCAATATCAAACAAAGACAATTCAAAAAAGAAGGAAATTACAAACCAAAAGCTCCCATGAATATAGATGCCAGAATCCTTAATGAAATATTAATAAATCGAATTAAGCAATATATAAAAATAATTATATACCATGACTATGTGGGGTTTATTCCAGGGATGTCAAGCTGTTTCAAAATTCAAAAGTCAATCGATGTAATCCACCATACTAACAGGCTAAAGAAAAAAAATCACATTATCATATGCAGAAACAATATTTTATAAAATTCAACACCCATGCATGATAAAACCTCTCGGAAAAGTAGGAATAGGGGAACTGCCTCAATATGATAAAGAGCATCCATAAAAAACAAAAAAAACCTTGTAGTTCACATTGTATTTAACAGTGAAAAACTGGGCAGCGCCTGGGTGGCTCACTGGGTTAAAGCCTCTGCCTTCTGCTCGGGTCATGATCTCAGGGTCCTGGGATCGAGCCCCGCATCGGGCTCTCTGCTCAGCAGGAAGCCTGCTTCCCCCTCTCTCTCTGCCTGCCTCTCTGCCTACTTGTGATCTCTCTCTTTCTGTCAAATAAATAAATAAAATCTTAAAAAAAAAAAAAACACGAAGGAGAAAATCTTCAGAATTTAGGACTAGGCAAAGAGTTTTTAGACTTGACCCCAAAAGCCCAATCCACAAAAGGAAAAATAGATAAACCGGGCTTTATCAAAATAAAAAATGCTTGTTCCATGAAAGAACAGGTGAAGAGTATGAAAAGTGAAGTTAACGGCTAAGAAAAAATATTTGCAAACCCCGTATCTGACAAAGAACTAGTTTCTAGAATATATAAAAACTCCACAGTGAAATACCAATCCAAACGGACTGTGGACAAAAGATATGAAGCGAGATTTCCCTGAGGAAGATCTATGAACAGATATACGAATGCTTACCACCATTAGCCATTGGGAAGCACAGACTAAAACGCTTACCAGAACGGCTGACGGGAAAAACAATGACAACATCAAATCCTGGTAGGGATGCCACATTTTTCACAGACCACTCACTGGTGGGAGTGTAAGAGAACACAGTCCTCTGGGAAATTTCTAATTTCTTAAAAAAACTAAACATGCAACTACTCTACAACCCAGAGATTGTACTCTTAGGCATTCATCCCAGAGAAATGAAAACAGGTTTGCACAAAAAACCTGTATACAAAAGAGTAGAGCAGCTATGTTCTCATCAGCCCCAAACTGGAAACAATCCAGACGTCCTGTAACGGGGAGCGCTGGGCAGAGTGTGAGGTCCACCCCACCACGGACACCCGGCAATCGGGAGGAAACCCCAAAGAATCATGTGCGTGAAAGTGGCCAACACCAAAAAGCGACGCGCATATGGTTCCCTTCACTAACCTCCTGGAAAGGACAGCTATGGCGCAGCGGTGGCTCCCGGGACCGCGTGGGGAGCGGGAGAGAGAGGTGGGCGTGGCTACGGGAGGGCTCCGGGGGTCCCCACTGGGTCAGGGTCAGCATTCCGGCTGCGGTACGAGCCCTCTTGTGTCATTAGAGGACGTGGGATCTCCCCGCGGACTCCCTACAACTGCGCGCGCCCTCCCGCGTCTCGAACGACGCTTACGTTTGCAGGAACGGCCAGTCCTCGTCGCTCCCGGTCCCTCCCGCTCCGCCTCCTGGGAAACGCCTTGCGAGAGCGGACTCCGTCGGGCCTCGTTCCGCGCCGCCTTCTCGGGCACATTCCCGGGTTTCGTCCCCGCCTCGGACGCTGCTCTCGTCGCGCTATCGGCATCTTTCTCAGCCTCTCGGCAACACCTGACTTGGTGCGCCGCTTCTGAAAACTGTCTTCTTGGCTCTGCTTCTGACCCAGCTCCCGGCGGTGCCCCTAGCCCGCCTCGGTGGCCCCTCCTTGGTCCCCTCTGCCAGCTCCTTTCTTCCTACTTGGCTTCTGAATGTTGGAATTCCCCCAACAGCCATGCTCGGAGAGGGCTCCGTCTTTGGCCCTCTTTGCTTCTCCTTCCACACTCTTGCCGAGACGGTCACATCCTCTCCGCGAACGCTGAGCACTGCCTATGCCCTCCGTCACCCTCGGCCCTGCCGTGCCCTCGGAGCTCCCCGTCACATTCCCAGCTGTGTACTCGGCGTCTCCCCTGCGCGAAAGTAGTTCCCGGAAACATTCTGCGGCCAAAGCTGGGTCCCCGGGCTCCGCTACCACCCACGGAAACAAAACTGCGCAAATGTCTCGCTCCCAAGTCTCCCTTCGCAAGGACAGGCTCCACCGTTCCCAGGGGCGGAAGTCACGTCCTCCTGGTTCTTCCTTCCCTCACAGTGCAGGTCGTCCCCGTGCTGACGGCGACACGCAGCCTTCGCACCCGTGTCTCTGGACGCCCTGTCTTCACAGCTGATGTGATCACAGCTGATGTGACAGCGGACACACGCGGAGCCCTACGGACCTACTCACAAAGCACCTTCACTGCCCCCCTGTCGTCCCTTTGAACATATTCGTGCTCCTGGACAGAAATGTGCGTGAGTCCTGTGACTTCTGATAACTCCTGGGTAACGGAAAGCTCTACGGTCACTTCAGGTAGAAAATAGTCTCAATGCAGTAATGAAGGGTGCCGTCCCAGCTGGCGATGAAACTATCCGACATGTTTGCAGCGAGAGTATCTACTCTTTCGGCTGGCCGCCTGCACGGGGTCGGAGGCGTGGGCCCTCCTGGCCCCTTCACGCCGGTTCCTTTCCTTCTTCCTCGGCTTGCTGTTGGGTTGCTGACCCCACCCCTGTCCATGCAGGGGAGGGACAGGCGGGGGGACAGGCGAGTTGCGCCGTGCACGGCGCTGCCCTGAGACCATCGTGTCTGCCTGGGCCGGACGGCCTGTCCTGCCCGCCTGTCTCTCACAAGGTGCCTCCGTGCGATCTCTCAGGACCCCACCTGACGTCGCTTACTTTCCGAAAGGCAGAGAACTCCCCCGCCGCCCGCCTCCGCCGGTTTTCAGCAGAGTCCGTTCTGAACAGATGTTCTCTGCTCAGACTTCCTCATTCCCCTGCTCAAAATTTAAAAGGCCTCCGGGCTGCCCCGGGCCACAGCTGGTCCCCGAGAGGCACCCTCCTCCCGTTCCCAGCACCCAGTATGCTCTCCGTCTCCCCCCGACGGCTCCTCCCTCGACGCACAGGCACCGTCTTGGGCCTCCACGCCAGCGAGCGCGTCTGGAAGGGCCATAGACACCGCGCTCATGGGCTGGAGGAGAGGGCTGCGCTCGCTCTCCAAAGAACCCCTGTATAAGCCCCGTCTGATTGACAACAGCGACCCCCGTCAGTGCGGAGAGTGGACGCAGACCCTGGCCCCTGCCCTGGGCGCCGACCTCACGGCTCAGCCCTGTCGCGGTGTCCTGGCCCCTGGCCAAAGCTGCAGACCCAGCCCCAGGCCCACAGCACCTGCGAGTCTGGCTTCCGGACCCCGCCGGGCCTTGCTTTCCCTGCCCCCCGTCCTCCTTCGTTGTCTCCAAAGCACTTGCCGTTATCAGGCCTTCTCGGAAGTCCTCCTGCTCACCACCGGACGAGGGGCGTCTCGGGGAGGGCCCAGAGAACGGGTCCCAGGGAAACACGTGTCTCGTGAGTCCCGCGCAGCCCCTCCCCCACAGCGCAGCGACCCACCCGTCTGAGTCACCTGGGCCGAGGGCCAGGTCCCGGGGGGCCCCCCGAAAGCCACAGAAACCTGTCCTAGCAGTCCTTGTTGAGGTGGGGCTGGCGGGGATGTGGCCAGCTCAGAGCTATTTTTAGGGTCTGTCTTTGGGCAATTATTCTTTGAGTGGCGGCAGGAAGAGAACAGCCAAGCCCCTCACAACGCTTTGTGCCCGTTCCTGCTTCCCTCAATCAAACAGGCACGACTCCCGCTCCGAGAGGGATCTGGTTCAGGGGACACCGGGCCAGCTTTTCCTTAACTCCTTGCTTCCCTGTGCCGGCACAGTGAGCATCCACCAAGCATTTGCTGGACACCCAGCCCCGAGACTCAGCTGGGTCCCAGGGACCCCAGGGAGAAGGCACAGAGCAAAGGGTCCCACTCTGTCCCTTTCCTCCCATCCACCGCGCCAGCAGACTACGCCACCATCATTTCGTCCCCAGGCCCCTCGAGGCTGGGAGCACAGGGCTCAGGGGCTTGCGGCCCACACCCCACGTCGGCGTGAAGTGTCTCGTACCGCCGGGCCCTCCACCCAGCGCCCACGCACGGCTCGCCCTCGCCATCGGCGCAGCGATCCGTCAGCTCTCCCCTGCCCGCCAACCCTTCCGAGGGCGCCGGCTCGTGTGTACCTTCCTTCTCGACCTCCCAGAGCCCCTGGGGGCCTAACTTAATGGTGCTCGTGCCCTGGGGCTCACGGGGCTTTAGGGGGTGGAAGGTAGCTAGGGGGTTCGTCACAGAAGACAGCATTCTGCTCCAGCCTCCGTGGTAGAGTCCCCCAGGAAGAGCTTCCCAGGGAGGGGACGCGGGAGCGAGACGGGTCCCCCGGCGAGGGCCTTAGACCAGCTTCTGCCAAGGGCACCAAGCCAGACTGCCCTGTATGCACTTGTGACGGGCCTCTCATGGGCCAGAAGTTCAAGAGGAAACAGTGCCAGAGAGACGCAGGAGAAGACACAAACGTGCAAGACACACACTCTGAGCCCGCAATCCCAGCGTCGTCAGAGAGGTCTCCCCGCGCGTTGGCTCCGTCTGCGCCAGGCAGGCTCGGGACAGCGGCCCGACACAGAGGCCAGCAGACCTCCCTGCCCCTGACTCCAGCCAGATAACCCCAGCAGGGATGGCGGAGCCAGTGGCTCCCAGCAAGCCGCCACCAGTCCTGGGGCCCCGAGCAAATTAAACAAGCTCTCCTCGCCTCGGCTCCCTCCTGGTACGATCGGCTCCTCAGATGACTCTCCCCTCCCGCCGGGCCGAGCCTGCAGCGAGCCTGAGGGACCACGCTGCGGCCGTCTCGACCGTCAGCGGCACGAGCGTCTCGGACGTGTCCGCCCGGCCCTCGGAGTCACTCTCATGCGAGAAGCTGGCCTGGAGCCTCTAGGACCAAGGTCAGGAGTGTGAGTGGACGGCGATGACCGTGGGCCCTTGGCGGAGCATCTGAAGGAAGGGCCTGGACGTCCTCCCACGGTGGACGGAGGGGCGTGGGGCTGGCAGAGGCCCCTAGGTCAGAGACATCGCCCCAGACGAGACCCGAGGAGCCCCAGGGCCGGGGCACAACTCACGTTGTAGAGGATGTCAGTCCAGCCCTCCATGGTGATGCACTGGAAAACCGTCAGGATGGCGAACAGGATGTTGTCGAAGTTGGTGATGCCGAAGTTGGGGCCTGGCCAGTACTCCCGACATTCCGTGTCGCCCTCACACAGCCGGGCTGGGGCCTCCTTGCCGCAGGGGAAGTCGCCCACTGGGTCTGGATCTGTGAAGAGACGAGCGGAGCAGACCCTGAGCCCAGAAACACCAAGTTCTCCCACGCCTGCTGGGGTTCCTGGGCTGCGGAGACCTCATCACGGGGAGGGACGGGGCGGGAATCGAGCACCAGTGCCAACCCTCCCTCAACGTCCCCCCATCCCTCCGTGCACCGGCCCTCTCCCCGTGCCCACAGTCTGCCTTCCCCGGAGCTCAGACCGACCCTCCCCGGAACTAGCCGTCAACCTCGCCCTCTCGGCTGGGACCTGCCCCTCGTGGCTTAAACGCGCTCGGGACTTACGCGCCTGAAAACCAAAAAAGACCAAGTCCTGACATCCACTTCTCCCTACCGCGACGACCCTGACTTCTCCTTCCCCTCAGACTCAAGGCACCCCCGAGCCCTCTGACCTGCACAGCTGCCTGTCACTCCGGGGCCACCAGCAAGCTGCGGTCAGCCATGCGGCCCTGCTCCCCGGCAGGTCGGCTCAGAGCGCCGCCAGCAGGGGCCCAGAGGGTGGCTGGCGGGCACAGCGCCCAGGCCTCAGGCACGAGGCACTACCGCCAGCCTTGGTAAGAGGTTTTTAAAAGTCAGGAATGATTGCGATTTTCGTACGAGCTTTCTCGGCATCGATCCAGATGATCATCGGGTTGATCTGCCTCCCTGCAAAGTACGCCCAGACCCCGACGCGTTCTGACCACCTCCGCCAGAACGGCCTGGCTGCAGCCGTCATCTCCCCGGATTGCGGAGCTAGCCTCCTCCAGCCTGTTTATGCCTCGCTCGGAGCCCTCCGCCGCCTTCTCGACGTCTCTCGGAACAAGACTCCCAGCGTCCGCCACAGCCACGCAGCCCGCGTGATGTCCCCTCTGCTCCCGCCGCCCTCGTGCGGTCCCTGTACCTGGGGCTCTCTGGCTGAGCGGCCGCCCAGCAGCCCCTCCCCCCGCGCTCTGATCGCTGCTCGACTGTCACCTCATCCCCTCGGAGAGAGGCCGCCCCAGGCTGGTGTCCGCGAAGCAGGCTCCCCGGTCATTTATCGCAAGTCCTCCTTTTGTTTTTCCTAGAAGTTACTAGGACCTGTAATCATCGCGTTCCTGTGTTTGCTCAGGCGTCCGCGCTTTCCAGGTGGTGGCGCGCGTCCCCCACGGGAACAGAAGCCCCCCACTCGCCGGGCACCCGAGCAGGGCCTATCCCAGGGCCAAGGAGTCCGAGGGGCGCCGCCAGGCCTCACCTGTGCTGTTGGGGAAACAGGCCTTGTGGAATTTGCCCATGTAGAACTCGAGGCCGATGATGGCGAACATGAGGATGGCGAAGAAGAGGAGTAGCCCGATCTGCAGCAGTGGGACCATGGCCTTCATGATGGACTTGAGCACCACCTGCAGACCTGGGCCAGAGCAGCCACGGCAGGCGGGTCAGAGCGGAGCGGGCAGTGCCGGGGCTCAGGGAGGGCTCGGGGGGGCACACCCGCTAGAGCCTGGGCTGGGCAGCTCTGGGGGTCCGGGGCACGGTGCTGAGCAGGGCGCCCTCCAAGTAGGGGACGGAGCACGGGGAAGCATGAGTCTTGGGGGGACAGCCTACGCTTGCAGGAGACCAAACACGAGGCTTGGAGGGAAGGGGACGGAGCAACGTCCCGAAGTAGGGGAGAAGCGGGGTGTGGGGTGTTGGAGCGCGAAGTCTGGGGGAGAGATGCGGACTATGCAGGACTCTGCGGGGGGCGAGAGCAGGGAGTCCCCAGGGGAAAAGGGACGGGTGCTGGGAGGCAGAGCAGGAGATCCTGGAGGCCGAGAGCAGGAGATCCCGACAGACCCCATTCCTTAGGGACGGTGAAGCAGGGGACCCGCCCCCGGGGAGCACAGGTGCGTCCAGGCCAAAGGAACCAGCACACGGGGAGGCTCAGCCCCATGACCCCCGTCCCGCCCGGCCCAGCTCCTGGACGCAGGCCTGAGCCTTCGCCTGGCAGGGTCCCGGGGCAGAACGGGGGCGTTCCTGCAGTGGCCTCAGGGGGACACAGCCCTGGGTCCCCGCCCCGCCCCCCCGGGGCTCTGAGAGAAACCCGACACCAAGGTAACCCTGGCCGTCCTTGAGCAGCGAACCCAGGAGCCCGTCTTAACCTGGCCTCGGCTGTCCACGGCCCTGCCGAGCCTGAGCCAAGACGGGGGGCCCTTGCGGCCTCTGATGTCTGCTCAGGGACCCTGCCCACCACCCTGCTCAGTCTCTTATGTGTACTTCAGTCGCAGAAAAAGCAGCAAAGAGCTGGAGATACAGCAGAGGATGTGAGGAGAAGCAAAGCTTCCGACTGGGGAAGCCAAGTCAGGGCAAGAACACCGGGCCACTCGCCGGGCTTTCGCCGAGAGTTCAAGGCTTCCTCACGCCTGGTTCCCAGGGGTCAGGAGCCCTGAGCCTAGAGTCACCAAAGCCGAAGGGGCCCTGGCTAGGGCCTGAGTGTGTCCCCGGCCGTGGTGGGGCTCAGGGACGAGGTCGGGGACCCAGGGAGGCTTGGGCCTAATGGCTCTTGCCAGACTCACTCGGAATCCCAGACACCAGCTTCAGGGGCCTGAGCACACGCACAGCCCGCAGGGTCCGCAGGTCAAAGTCCGTGCCCGCCGTGGCCAGGATCCTGGCAGGAAAGAGAAGGGGGGACTAAGGCTTCCATACTCAGGCGAGAGAACACACGCCCCACCCCCCATGTCCTTTCTCCCAAGAACACGGACACCACGTCGCCTGTGTCCCCTACTGTCCAAACACAGGGCGGGCACAGGGTATGGGACTTGCCGGGCAGGAAGACGCAGGGACCGAACTCAGGCGTCCCCACGGTAATGGTAGCAGCGGCTGTCTCCAGCGTGACCGTCCCTCCAGCTCGAAGCGTTCACCCTGAGAGGACGCCTGGTCTCTGGCGGCTGGCCTGGCCTCGAGTCTGGCCTCCGGCTAAGTCCAAGCCAGAACCAGGCCCCCAAACCAGGCCCGGCTGCACGACAAACAGCCTCACAAGAGGTGGTGAGGCGTGAAAACGGGTAAAGCGGAGGCCGGTTCCTGAGCAGACCCCACACACGCCCTTCTCCCCCTTCTCTCAGGGGCACGGCGGGGGGGCAGGGAGGGGGGACCCAGGAATTCCATCGTAATCGGCTCTGTTAGCAGAAAAACATATTCCAGTGTCTTCCATTTCAAAAAACAGAAGATCTGAGAGCCTCCTCTCAGCACAGCACTTTTCTCTGCTCCCTTCACACCAAAGCTCAGTCGGGGGGTCAGCCCTGGGTCTCCCACCGCCTTCCCCTCCCGTCCCTGCTAGGCTCGCACCCGCGTCATCCCACCGAAATGCTGTCGCAGCCTGTGCCTCGGAACTCCGGGGGTCACGTCTCCTGCCCTAGACAGGTCCTCCTCCGCCCTTTGGTCAACTCTTTCATTTCCCTCAAACGCCCCAGGAGCCTCTCCAGGTCTCGACGGCCGCCTTCGCCTTGTGCACCCGACTCGGGAAGTGGACGCCCTGGGGCTCACTCCCAACGGGATCTACCCCTTGGCTCAGAGAGCCACAGAGTGCTGACCGCTCGTCATCGCACGTCTTTAACTCAGATCTAGAACTGAGGACTCACACATCCAACTGCCTTTTTAACATTTCCACTTGGATATCAAAAAGGTATATCAAGCATTATATAATTAAAGAACTATTTTTTAAACGTTAAGGTTTAAAAGTGTTGAAATGTACTTCTTTCAAAAGTTCAGAGCTGTTCCATGGTGGTGACTAAGCTTTGATTCTTGCCCCCAGCCTTGCTTCTTCCCCAGTCCCACTCCGCGAGCCCTGCTCGTCACTGGTATCTCAGTCAAAACCAGAGCTTCACCCGAGTCCTCTCTCCCCCTCACTCTTCCTGCTGTGCACCAACAATCCTGAAGGCTCTGCTCTGAGAACGGGGCCCAGACTCTTGGCGAAGAAGGCTCTGTGCCCCCTGCTCGAGACACACGGCAGTGAGAATAGAATTTGAGATGCAGCCACGGTCAAAGTAAGGTGAAACTCTCAGTGGAAAAGAAAAGAAAGGCAACAAGAAAATATCTATTCAGACCAAAAGTCCAGAGCACATGAAGAAACCCAATGCTATGAGAGACTTTCAACTGTCAAAACTGACCACTGGAAGATTTATTTTGTTCTCATGAAATCGACAGATTATGAAACAAACACAGCCAGAAACGGGTTAAAGACGAGCTAGTTTGGTCAATAAACAAATAGTTATTGAAATAATATCAATTATAATAATAATAAATTACACTCTGGGCTGAAGACACAATTTGAGAGCATTAACAATTTGGAAAATAGTACAGAGGCTAGTACTGAAGAACTCACTCACAGACATCAAAAAGCCAAAGAGGGAACATGAATGAGAGAGAAAGTGAGCAAAACGGAGGTTAGATCATATGCCCAGCACACATCCGGTGTGAGCTGTGGAAGAGAACAGGGGAGATGGTAAAGAAGCGACATTTGAGGAGGTAGCAGGTGAGAAACTTACAGAATTAAAAATGACGTTTTAAATTCAAAGTGCACTATGAGTACCCATCAAATAAAGAAAATACATGCAACTAGAAACAGGGAGGAACTGCAGAACAAGAAGCATGAAAAGACAGCCTTAGAAGATATCAGAAAGAAAAAGAAAAGACAAGATATCTAGATAAAAAGGAAAATTAAAAGGAAAGAAAACATCACTTTGGCAAAAATATGTGCCAGAAAACAATAAGTTATACCTTCAAAGAGCAGCAGAAAGTAATGGTCACCTTAGAACTTTATATCCAGCTAAACTGTCAATGAAGAGTGAGGGCAAAATAAACATATTTTCAGGGGTGCCTGGTGGCTCAGTCGTTAAGCATCTGCCTTTGGCTCAGGTCATGATCCCAGGGTCCTGGGATCAAGCCCCGCATCAGGCTCCCTGCTCCGTGGGAAGCCTGCTTCTCCCTCCCCACCTCCACCCCCCGCTTGTGTTCCCCCTCTCGCTACCTCTCTCTGCCAAATAAATAAATAAAATCTTTTTTAAAAAACATATTTTCAGATATAAAAGAAGTCATGACCCCAGATTCCAACACAGTCAGACAGTCCAGCAAAGCTCCCATCACAATCTGAAGGACTGAATACCAAAATGCAGTAAGGCTACATAAGATTAAAACAAAATTAGCAGCTTTGGGGCTCCTGGGTGGCTCAGTCACTTAAGTGTCTGACTCTCGGTTTCTTCTCAGGTCATGATCTCAAGGTCATGAGATCGAGCCCTGACTTGGGCTCCATGCTGGGCCTGGAGCCTGCTTAAGATTCTCTTTCCCCCTCTGCCCCTCCTCCCACTCATATATGTGTGCTCTCTCTCTCTCTAAAATAAATAAGTCTTTTAAAAAAATTAGCAGCCTTGATGTATGATATAGTTCTAATTTTCTGTATCTTTCCTGTCTCATCTATCAAACTCTGCTCCTAACAAATAAAGAACGTAGCCTTTTTTGAGTACATGGGAATATCTTTAAAAATTGCCCATGTCCAGGGTACCTGGGTGGTGCAGTCATTTGGGGATCTGACTCTTGGTTTCAGCTCAGGTCTGATCTCAGAGTCTTGAGAGGTAGCCCCGCGATGGGCTCCGCTCAGTGAGGAGTCTGCTGGAGTTTCTCTCCCCCTCTCCCTCTGCCCCTCCGTGCCTTGAATAAATAAATAAATCTTTTTTTTTTAAGATTTTATTTATTTATTTGACAGAGAGAGAGAGATCACAAGTAGGCAGAGAGGCAGGCAGAGAGAGAGGAGGAAGCAGGCTCCCTGCTGAGCAGAGAGCCCGATGCGGGGCTCGATCCCAGGACTTCAAGATCATGATGTGAACCGAAGGCAGAGGCTTTAACCCACTGAGCCACCCAGGCACCTCAAATAAATCTTTTTAAAAAGAGAGAAAATTGCCCATATCCTACAGCACCAAAAAAGACTCAGCAAATTTCAAAGAATTAGTAAAATACATTATCATACTTCTGCTATTCAATAAATGTATTTAAATGAGAATACAACTATAAAAACACACTGTAAAAGAAAACTCATACGTATAGAAACCCTCAAAATGCAGAACTAACTAAAGAAGTAAGAAGAGAAATTACCAAATATTTAGAACCCATCAACAACAAAAATACTACATATTACCATGTGTGGGGTTCAGTTAAAGGGATGTTTAAGGGGAAATTTACAAACTTAAATGATTTTATTTTTTTAAAGATTGAAAATAAACTAAGCACAGATATGTCTCAAGAATCTTAAAAAAGAACAGAAGAGTAAATTTACAGAAAAGAGAAAAATGGAAATAATAAAGGTAAGCGTAGACACAGCTCAATCAGAAAATAGAGAAATAACAGAAAATTGAATCTGAACGTTGAAAAAAATGAACAAGCTTCTGGCAGGAATCATCAAGAAAAAGAGAGTGTGCACATATCTGAACACACCTATACACAGATGCACACATGTACAAAAACACATGACACTTGCATGCAATTGTATGTATGTACACACACGTATACATGTGTACATTAATGTATTCACATAGAGGGAACATAACTGCAGACAGGAGAGATTTTTAGAATCACAACAGAATATTATTAATAATTTTATGCCAATGTTAAAATTTTGGTGAAAGGGATATATCCCCCCAAAATGCAATTTATCAAAAGTAACTGAAGAAGTAGAAAACCTGAACAAACCATGAACAATTGTATTAGTTTTCTATTGCTGTGCAAAGACTTGCTACAAAGTCAGTAACTTGAAACAGCACCTATTAGCTCACAGCTCTGTAGGTCAAGTCAGGGCACACTGCATCTAGGTTCTCGGCTTGGGGTCTCATAAGGCTGAGATCAAGGTGTCGGCCAGTTTGTATCCTTATCCAGAGGCTAATCTAGGGCGAGGCATGCTTCCCAGCCCCTTCGTGTTGTTTGCAGTAGGTATGGAGTCCCACTGTCTTGCTGGCAGCTCTTGGCTCCTGGCGTCATGCTCAGGTCCTCGCCGCCTGGCTCTCGACAGTCCCTCTCACACCTCTAAACGCTCTGATTTTACGAAGGGCTCAGTCCCTTTAAAAGGATCGCCTAATTAGGTTGCTCCTTTTTGGTTAACTCAGTCTGCTGTTTAGGAAACTAATGGTGGAAGTGATATCATCTCCACGGTCCTTCCCACACTCAAGGGGAGATGACCACAGGCAGGGATGGAATCCTCGGGGCTGTCTCAGAATTCTGCCTACCAACACCATTTATAAAACTGAAGTTGGGTTCAGGTTTCCTCTGGCAAAACAACAGATCCAGACAACTGTACAAACGAGTTCTATGAACATCCAAAAAACAGATAATTTCTATGTTATACAAACTGCTTCAGAGAATAAAAATACAAGAAAACCTCCCCAACACATTTTATGATCCTAGTATAATCTTGATATCAAAACTGGAAAAGGACAAGAAAATTTTATACATATGTCAATTATGAACACAAATCTTAAATTACAAATTAGAATAAAACTCAAAAGTACATATTTTAAAAGTATATAATGGCAGGCTGAGTTGTCATAGGAACATAAGAATAGTTCAATAGTAGAATAACTATTAATGTACTCCACCACATTAAAAATCAAAATAGAAACCATGTCATCATGTCAGAAATTTCAGAGAAATTATTCAATGAAATTTCAATATCATTAGATAAGAACTAGGGATAGAAAGAAAAATCCCTTAAACTGACAATATGTGTTAGGAGCAACCCTCTTTAAATGTAGGAAAAATACAAGTATACTATTTAGGATCATATGGAGGTCCTAGCCAAGGCAATAAAAAAGAAAAGATATACATATAAAGATTCAAAAGGAGAAAACAAACTGTCATATTCACAGATAATGTGATTTTTATACAGAAAACCCAAGAGCATACACAGAAAACCTGTAAGAGCTAATTAGAAAGTTCAGCAAGTTTATGTAATACCAAATAAATATTCAAAAATAGATTGTGGTTTTGGGGCACCTGGGTGGCTCAGTAGGTTACGCGTCTGCCTTCGGCTCAGGTCATGATCTCGGGGTCCTGGGATCGAGTCCTGCATCAGGCTCCCTGCTCATTGGGGAGTCTGCTTCTCCTTCTACCCCTCTCCCCTGCTAATGCACACTCTCTCTCTCTAATAAATAAAATTTTTAAAAACAAAATAGATTGTTTTCACTTACAATTAAAGAATACAATTTTTAAAAACTATCGTTCTAATGGGCCTGGAATTAGTGGTGATGGCTGCACAGCTCTGACTAGACTGAAAACCACTGAACGTTACACTCTAGAAGGGTGAGTTTCATGTTGTGTGGATTATATCTCAATAAAGCTTTCATAAAAATATAGTTCGTAATAGAAACAAAATCAAAAGTATCTAGGAATAAACTCAATAAAATAAGTATAATATCTTAATAATAAAAGCCACAAAACATTCTTGAGAAACAAAGGGATAATAAAAATGAATCATATTAATAGATGAGACAATTCAAATCATTAGATGTCCCTTTTCCCCAAATTAATCTACAATTTCAATGCAACTGCAATAAAAATCTCAACAGATCTCATATGTAGAAAACTCTAAATTTATTTAAAAAAAAAAAAAATCCACCAAAAACTACCAGAACTAATGAATTCAGCAAAGTTTCAGGATATAAAGTCAAATCAAGAAAATAAGTTGTATTTTATAGGGGCGCCTGGGTGGCTCAGTCGTTAAGCATCTGCCTTCAGCTCAGGTCATGATCCCACCAGGGTCCTGGGATCGAGCTTCGCATTGGGCTCCCTGGTCAGTGGTGAGTCTGCTTCTCCCTCTGCCAGTCCCCCTGCCTGTGTTCCCTTTCTCATTGTCTCTCTCTCTGCCGAATAAATAAATAAAATCTTTAGGAAAAAAATTATATTTTATACACTTGCAATGAACAAACAAAAAAGGAAAAATTCTGAATCCGTTGACAACAGCATTAAGAAAGAATGAAAAACAGGAATAAAATTAACCAAGGAGGTGAAAGATTTGTACACTGAAAACTACAAAACATTGATGAAGGAAATTAAAGAACACTAAACAAACTTAAAGACATCCCATGTTTGTGAACTGGAAACCTTAATATTATCAAAATGTCCACACTACGCAAAGCAAACTACAGATTCAATGCAAACCCTATCAGAACTCCAATGACATTTTTTGCAGAAATAGAAAAATTCATCCTAAAATTCACATGAAATCTCAAGGAACCCTGAATAACCAAAACAATCTTGAAAAAGAACAAAACTGAAAGAGTCACACTTTCTGATTTCAAAACTTACTACAAAACTACAGTAATCAAAATAATGTGGTACTGAAATAAGGACAGACATATAGACCCACAGAATGAAATAATAATGCAGAAACAAATCCTTGCACACACAGTCAGTTGGTTTTCAGAAAGAGTGCCTACATCATTCAGTGGGGAGAAGACAGGCTTTTTACCAAATCAGGCTAGGAAACTGAATAGCCACATGAAAAAAAGTAAGTTGGACCGTTATCATATATACAAAAAGTAACTCAAAATGGATCTTTGCTTATCCAAATGGAAGACCTTAAACTATGAAACTATTAGAAAAAAAATAGGAGAAAATCTTCATGGCATTGGATTTGGCAATGATTTCTTGGATATTATACCAAAAGCATGGGCAATAAAAGAAAAACACATCGGACTTCATCAAAATTTAAAACTTTTGTGCCTCAAAGGGCCCTATCAAGAGAGTGAAAAGACGACCTACAGAATGGGAGAAAATATTCACAAATCATTTATCTAATAAGGAATTAATATCCAGAATACATAAAGAACGCCTACAACAACAAAAACCTAATTTAAAAATAGGCGAAGGACTATTTCTCAAAAAAAAAAAAAAAAAAGATACACAAATGGCAAATATGTACATGAAAAGATGCTCAACATCACTAACCAGAAGGGAAGTGCCAATCAAAACTACACTGAGACACCACTCACACCCATTAGGAGGGCTACTGGTGAAAGAGAAAGAGAAGGGAGAAGTGTTGGAGCGTCAGCGAGGCTGCGGAGAAGCCGGGCCCCCGCGCTGCTGGAGGGGCTGCAAAACGGCTCGGCCGCGGTGGAGAACCGGACGGCGCTTCTTCAAGGAGCTGAACGGTGAACGAGCCCGGGATCCAGCGACCCCACCTGAGGTGCGCACGGAAGGACCGAAGGCAGGATCCGACACGGACTTGTCGGGCCGGGCCCACAGCAGCGCTGCTCCCGGCAGCCGAGAGGCGGAGGGGAGCCAAGTGTCCACTGACGGACGAAGGGAGAAGCAAATTACGGAACCGCCACGCACGGGGTATTAGCGAGCCTCACAGAGGAAGGAGATTCTAACCCAGCACGCAACACGGGTGAGCCCTGAGGACGCGGTGCCGGTCACAAGGAAACAACTACTGCTGGATCCCACTCGCACGAGGTACTTGGAGCCATTAAATCACAGAGACAGAGAGTGGACCGGGGGCTGCCAGGGTCGGAGAGGAGGGCCGGGGAGGTAGGGCTGAACGGGGACAGAGAGTGGCCGGGGGCTGCCAGGGTCGGAGAGGAGGGCCGGGGAGGTAGGGCTGAACGGGGACAGAGAGTGGCCGGGGGCTGCCAGGGTCGGAGAGGAGGGCCGGGGAGTTAGGGCTGAACGGGGACAGAGTTTCAGATTTGCAAGGTGAACAGGGTCCTGTAGATGAAGGGCAGTGCTGGTCACACAACTCAGCAAGTACACAGAGCACCACTGACTGCACACTCAGCAGGGGCTCAGATGGCAAAGTTCGTGCTCTCTGTGTTTTGCCACAATTTTAAAAAGTAGAAATTAAAAAGAGGCCTAACTGTAGAAAACTAACTCTAAACCTTTGAAACAAACAAACAAGGAAACAGTTCTACGATTGGAGGTAGGGAGGGTTTCTAAAGAAGACATAAACATCCGAAGCCATAAAGTGACGGCTTGATAGATTTGACCACGATAAAATTTAAACACTAACATGGAAGATCCTATGGAGAAAACGCACATAACTGACAAAGAATGTCTCCAGAATGTAGAAAGAGTCCCTACAAATTCATATTAAAAGTACAAATAACCAGTCAGAAAAATCAGCAAATTGCAAAAGAGGAAAGAAGATGCTCGAAACCACTGGCAATCGGGGAAGGAGATGTCATCCATCCCCAGGTGTTGCCGCGTCACAGCCGAGCGATGTCGAGCATTCTGCGGGCAGAGGAGAGGACTGGAGAACGCTGTGGGAGAGCATTTGGCTACTTCTAGAAAACTTTAAAATGAGCATTGCTGTGACTCAGAAAACCACTGCTAAGTGCCTCCGAGACACGTCACACCAACGCTTGCCGAAGTGCGTGCGGCACGTTCACAGCCACGCTGGTCCCCAGCGCCAAGAGCCAAAACCCTGCCACTCGCACCAGGACGAGGGAAGCCACGGGGCGTGCGAAGGCGACGCAATGTGATTCCGCGTGAAATCCAGACGGGCACGTGAAATTAGATAAACCTGCACGTATTAGCACAGAAGACGTTTAAAACAGCGTGAGGGCGTAAAAATGTGGGTTGTGAAGTGATGACGCATCCGGACGAAGACGTTCACACGAGCACAGCGTACAGGGCGCGTGCATCCGGACACACGAGGTACAAGTCGGAACACTCACCCTCGCCCGCTGGCCTCACAGCCACAGACCAGGACAGGTGCGAGAGCCAGAGGGGACTCTGACTGACGGAGGGTCTGCAGGAGGACTCGACGCTCACTGGAGTGCTTCATTTCTCTAGAGAAATCTCCCGATGCACCTGCCGATCGGCAGGGGGAGGCAAGGGAGGGGCGCCCGGCAGGAGCCCCAGGAGCGGAGTCTAGGCTGGGGACACATTCCGCTGCCGAAGGGCACCTGGGACGCTCCAATGCTGAGAAGAGACAAAACACGCAGGAGGGACAGGAATTCTTCCTTCGCCCGTGGCCGTCTGTCCACCAGGCACCACGATCCCCACCGACAGACCCTGAGACGTCAGTAAAAGGACCTCGAGGCAGAGCCAGCCAGAGAAGTCCCCTAAGACACGGAAACTGCTTTGACGTGTCGGCGCTGTTGTGGTCATGGGACAGGAAAACAACTTTCTGGTTTTCAGTGAAGTTTCCAAAGGTGTTTAGACCCAGGCAAGACGTATCCGCAACATCAAGAACCCTAAGAACACAAAATCTACCCATGATAAAAGAATTACCGCCAAAGGCCACCCGAGTGCTCTGAGACCCCCCAGCGCTGAGGAGAGGGGCGCCTACTGTGGCCTCAGCCTCAGCCGACAAGGTACCCCAAAACGAGCGGGAAGTAAGCCTCAACTTCATCTGTTCTAAGATGACGGTCTCCTCAGGGGGTGAGCGGATTAAACCCCTGGGAAGACGTACAATCAAACACAGACATGGTTACGAAAGTCAAACTTTCGGGGCGCCTGGGTGGCTCAGTTGTTACGCATCTGCCTTCGGCTCAAGTCATGATCCCAGGGTCCTGGGATCGAGCTCCACATCGGGCTCCCTGCTCAGCGGGGAGCCTGCTTCTCCCTCTCCCTGTCCCCCTAATGATGTTCCCTCTCTCGCTGTGTCTCTCTCTGTGAAATAAATAAATAAAATCTTTAAAAAAAAAAAAAAAAAGAAAGAAAGTCAATCTTTCTCCATTATATTTGGGGTTATGATGAAGAGAATTCGTCTGAACACACCATCCCGAATGTGGTTATGTCTAGCATCACATTTGCCCTGTAGTTCTAACTTTATAAATGTAAGAGAAAAGTTTATTTAGACGTGTGATTTCAAGTTGAAAACTTAATAAATTTGTAAAAATATTGGAACATTTTAACAAACTTACGATTCTTAAAAACAAACAAACTTATGATTCGACATCTTTACACTTTATCGGATACACAACACTTAAGTCCTTACGAAGATCCAGTTCCAGCAAATTTATAAGCGAAATTTTAAATGTCTGACACTAAGTTTGTGAAATGGGATAAAACATTATTTAGAGTCACCTTGAAAGCCACTGTGAAAAATTGCTAAACGTAGGGGCACCTGGGTGGCTCAGTGGGTTAAAGCCTCTGCCTTCGGCTCAGGTCGTGATCTCAGGGTCCTGGGATCAAGCCCCACATCGGGCTCTCTGCTCAGCGGGGAGCCTGCTTCCCCCTCTCTCTCTGCCTGCCTCTCTGCCTACTTGTGATCTCTCTCTCTGTCAAATAAATAAATAAAATCTTTTTTAAATAATCGCTAAAGGTATAAATATAATGTTTTGTAAGCTGAACCTAACCCTTTTCTCCATGTCACCGAGAACTCGTCGGCACACGTCCCCGTGAGTGTGTGGTGTCCAGCAGGACGTCTCGGGTTACCTCTGTTGGGAAGTGACCACCACGACAGGTCCAGCTAACACCCACCGTCTCGGGGACATAAATGTAAATGACCTGTGCGGAGCCCGGCCTCGGGGGGTGGCCCAGGACGGGGGGATGAGAAGCCCCGTGGGCAGCTCCGAGGCCACTCGGGATTGGAGGCCCGCTGGCCAACGGCCTCACCTTGAACACCTGTGGGGTCGCGAGGGCCCCTAACTTCAGCTTCTGCAGAGGACAGAAACGGCACGGGGCCTAAAGGGAGAGGACAGCGCAGGGAGACCAAAAGCAACGACCGAGAAACAGGCCCGAACAGCCGCCCGCAGGTGCGGTCGCCCCGCCTGCACGGAGGAGTCGAGGCTCAGAGACAAC
>CM052892.1:145015-184665 GCA_028534135.1 Potos flavus
TGCATACGGCGGGGGCACACACGGTGTGCGGCGAGTTTTCCTCCAAGGCGAGTAGGACACGGGTCCGATCAGCCGAGCAGAGGCCGGCATGTACGGAGTCTGTGTGTTTTTCTCACTTGGGGAGGTTACTGGAGTTCGCGCTCCAGTCACTGAAACTCCTCAACACAAGGGGACGCTGGGCTGCAGGCCGGGGGTGCTGCCTGATGTCGGCCCGGGGGCGGCGGCCGCGGGAGGGTTCGCGGGCTGCAGAGGGGAGACCGGCCCGGACCGTGGGCCCGGGAAGGGGCGAGCTGGTCGATTGGGGGGAGGAAGAGGACCGTTCCCACTGCTCTACTTTCTCAGTGAAAGAAGCAACAAGGAGACCCACTGAGAGGGAGGAGGTCGGGAGGCAGAGGGGCCGGTGGAAACGCTCGCCCGGAGGACGAGGAAGAGAATCCGCTGGGGGCACGTGGTGGCAGTTCCGAGCTGAGCGGGGTGCAGAGGGAAGCGTCCTGGGGAGCGAGGAAGTCAGGAGCGGCCGGAGCCTGTGACCCTCGATGACACTCTTCTTCCTCCCTGGGCCTTCCGGCTCACCTGTCCCGCCCCCGCTCCGGATCTGTGCTTCCTGCTTCCCAGGCCCCTCCTTCCCTGGCAGGGTCCCCAGCCCCTCACCCTCTGTCCTAGTCACAGGCAGATGCCCCCCCTGCACCTCCAGGGCACCCCGTGAGGCCCCAGCTGCTGAAGGTCACACGCTGGACAGGCGGGGGTCACCGCCGTCCCCCGAGGAAGTCTTCAGGGGTCGCCGCCTTGGTTCTGCCCCAGGCTCGGCGACAGCGTTGTCATCGGGCTCCACTGTCCTCGGCCCCCTGCCCATTCTCGGAAGGGAGAGGCCTTGCCCCCTTCGCCCCACTGTACCTAGACGCCTGGCTCCTCCGCAGCATCCCCTGCAGACGTCCCCTTCCTTCCTCCCGGTGCTGCCAGATGCCATTGGCGTGAACGCTGCGTAAGGGTCAGGTGCGCAGTGTGACGACCCGGCACACGCGTGTATCGAGAACGACGACCGAGGTCAGCTGAGCTCACGCGTCCACCGCCACACCCAGTGCCCTCTCCTGCCGTCGTGGTGGTACGAAGGCTTCATCAAGGTACCTGGAAGTTTATTCCTGTGACCAACGTCTCCCCATTTCCCCGCCTCCCAGCCCCTGGCACCACGGTCCCGCTGTTTCCGCGAGTTCAGCTTTTCCAGACGCCACGAGTCCGTGGATCATACAGCACTTGCCTTTCTCCGTCTGACGTACTTGGTTCAGCGCAAGGCCCTCGAGGGTCACCCGTGTTGTCACGGGTGGCAGGATTTCCTTCTTTTTTATGACTGGACTCGGATATTTCATTGTACGCGTGTCTCACGTCGTGTCTGTCCTTTCATCCGTAAACAGACTGAGGCTTGTTTCCAGGTCCTGGCTGTTGTGGATAAAGCTGCAGCGAACATGGGGTGCAGACATCTTTCCAAGACCCCAGTTTCATTTCCTTAAATATATACCTAGAAGTGGGATTACTGGATCATATGGTGGCTCTATTGTTAATTTGGGGGAAACCTCCATCCTGTTTTCCAGAGCGGCTGCACCGGTCTGCATTCCCGCCAACAGTGCACGAGGCGCCCCTTTCTCCGCATCCTCGCCGACACCTGCTGTCTCCTGTGTTTTCAGTCCTAGCCGTCTTCATAGATGTGATGGCTCACTGCGCTTTTGATCGGCACTTTTCTGACGATTAGTGGTGCTGCGGACCTTTTCATGTACTTGTTGGCTATTGGTATATCTTCTTTGGGAAAATGTCTGTTCAGGTCCTTTGCCCATTTTAAAATTGGATTATTTGGGTTTTCTTGCTTTTGAGTTGTACACATTTCATATATATTTTGGATACAGACCCCTTTTCAGATATTTTCTTCCACTCTGTAAGTTGCCTTTTCATTTCGTTGATGGTTTCTTTTGTTGTGCAGTTTTTTATTTTTTCTTTAAAGATTTTATTTTATTTTTTAAGATTTTTATTTGTTTGAGAGAGAGAGAGACAGGGAGAGAGGGAACACGAGCAGGGGGAGTGGGAGAGGGAGAAGCAGGCTTCCCGCTGAGCAGGGAGCGGGATGCGGGACTCGATCCCAGGACCCCGGGATCATGACCTGAGCCAAAGGCAGGCATCTAACCGACTGAGCCACCCAGGCATCCCAGATTATTTTATCTATGTCTATGAAAAATGTCACTGGAATTTTGATAGGCATTGCATTTAATTTATAGATGGCTTTGGGTAGAATGGACATTTTGACAATATTAACTCTTCTGATCCATGAACACAGGAGGGGTGTGTGCGTATGGAAGGGGGTGTCTTTTCATTTATTTGCATCTTCTTCAATTTCTTTTATCAATGCCTTATAGTTTCAATGTACAGTCTTTCATCTCCTTGGTTAAACTTATTCCTAAGTATTTCATGTTTTTGGTGCTAATGTAAATGAGATGTACCCCCTCTTCTAGACTGCACCTTTGCCACTACGTCTTGGGTTCCCATATGGGGACTTGAGAAGGGGGACCTAAGAGGAATTTTCTTTGGTTTTTGTATAAATTAATATTTAACTTTTCGAGTAATAAAGGCAAATAGGACAGGAAGCCAGGAGCCCTGGGCCCCTCAGGGGTCACTGTGCCGCCCCTTTCGGATTTAGTGCCCTGCACGCCCCTTTGCATGGCCCCCCTGCTCTTGGCAACCTCCCCAATCGTCCCCATATTGCTATTTATGTTTTAAAATCAAACAAGAAGTATATGCAAATGATAAAATATGCATAAGGTTTAAATACCCCACCAACCAGCTTAGGAAAGAGACCCAGAACACCCAGGAAGCCCCTCCGGGCCCCTGACCCACACTGCTTCCTGAACTTGATGCCCGCCCTTCTCTCCCTCTGCGTCCCTGCACAGTATCTGTCCCGTTCTCCCTGTGTTGCTAGAACTGAGCTGTGCATCTCCTTCTGCAACTTCATTTCCACTCGATACTCTGGTGTCATTTCACACATCTGTGAATCATCTGTTGTCATCACATATATTAGTCTGTCGTACAATTTGTCCATTTTACTTGGATGTAGACATGCTACTTTGTTTTCTAGGATTTCAAAGAATTCTCCACTAAACATCTAATATAATTCTCCTGGCATATGAGCAAGAGGCTTCAGGAGACCCAAATCGAGGTGAGGGATTGCCACGCCACGGGACAGGATCTCGGCCTCGTTGGGAACCCCTAGATTAGTGTCCCGAGGGTACGACTGATGCTCCTTCAGCAACCCCTCAACACTCGGGTATGATCAGGACAGTATGTTTGTCTATCCGGTGGGCATTTCAAATATCTCACTATGGCTTTTAATCTGCATTTCCTTGATTACCCATACAGCTGGGCAGCTTCCCCTATATTTCTTATCCATGTATGACCCCCTAGATCAAATCACTCGTTCAAATCTTCATCCACCTTCGATAAGGTCATCTTTCTCTATATCTACTTGTAGAAGTTCTTGCACGTTCTTGTACGAGCCTGTCGCTGTAAGTGCTCCAAAACTTTCTCTCATTCATGATACACATGTATTTATTACGATGTAACCTAAATCTACCCAATTTTTCCTGTATGCTTTAGGATTTTTGAATCATAAGAAATTCTTCCTCAGTTTACTGTTGTGAAGATGCTCTCTTGGAATGTTATTTTGGAATGTTAAGAGTACATTCTCCTATATTCTCTCCTAAAATATGTACATTTGCTTCTTGCATTTTAAACCACATGCAACTAATTTTTCTGTATGATGTAAGGCAGGAATCCACTTTCATCTTTTATATAATTAAATTGTCAGAACACCGTTTGTTGAAAGGTACGCTTTCCCCACTTCAAAGCCAGCTTCTTCATGTGCCAGAGTTGTGTGCATGTGTGGGTCTGTCCCTTGGGCCCTCGGTCCCCGCGGACGATGGCTCTGTCTCTGGGCCGGCACCACACCGTATTCGTTACTAAAGCTCTACAATAAGGTCCGTATCCCTAGCTGGTTTTCTCCTCTAGGAGAGTTTTTGCTATTCTTGCTACTCTTTTGTCTATGTAATTTTTAGAATCCACTTGTCAGGCTATACAAACAAATACAATGGGCTCTTGACAGGAATTGCACAGACTCAAAAGATCAAGTGGGGGCAGTGCCTGGGTGGCGCAGTGGGTTAAGCTTCCGACTCCTGATTTTGGCTCAGGTCATTACCTCAGGATCGTGAGAGTGAGCCCCACGTTGGGCTCCGTGCTGGACGTGGAGTCTGCTTGGGACTGTCCCTCCCAACCCCCAGCCTTTCTCCTCTTGCTCCAAAAAAAAAAAAAAAGATCAATTTGGGGAAAACAAACATCCTTGTGATATTGAGACTTTCAATGCATGAGCAAAATATGTATCTTCATTTATCTGAGCAGTCTTCAGTTATTTCAAAAAGTTTTATCATTTTCTCCATAAATTAGGTCCTGCATTTATATGAGCTTTATTCTGCCATGCTTTACATTTTTATGCTATAATAAAGGATTCCATTTTTAAAGTCACATTTTCTGTTGCTCATATTTGGAAATGCACCTTTCTTTGTATATTGATTTTGTATAAGCAACATTGCTAAGTTTTCTGCTAAATTCTACAAGTTTGTTAGATTTGTATTCTATGTAGATAATATTGAAAAAATAAGTTCATTTCTCCTTTTCCAATTCTTGTATCTTGTGTTTCTTTTTCTTATCTTCCCATGCCAGCTGGTACAATGATGTCCCAAAATGTGACAGTGGGCACACTGTCTCATTCCTCATCTTAAAATACTCTCAACCTTTCACCATGAAGCATGTTTGCTATGTCCCTTATAAAAAGTAGGTGCCTTCATCAGATCAGGAAATTCTCCTCTAGTCTTAATTTCTAGGAGTTTTGATCACGACCAAATGCCTTTTCTGCGTTAGCATGGTCCTCTGTGTTTTCTCCCGCCCCCTAAGACAGTGTCTCAGAGGGACTGATTTCCTGAAGGGAAACCACCCTCTCAGCCCGAGGGGAGGTCCGACTCGCTTATGACTGATTCTCGTCTTCAAGCGCCAGTGAGGTTTGCTTTACTAACAGTTGTCCAGAGTTTTCACAGCTGGTCTCTGAATGACAGCAACCTGCAGATTTCCTCCTGCCCCCATTCCTACCAGAGTTTGGTATCAAAGTTATGCTGTCCTTTCAGTGAGTTGGGGAACATTTCTAGAGAGAATTTGCACTTTGGAAATTCAGTAGAGCTCACTGGCCAGGAATGATGTTTTCTTTGTGATTCTAATCACCGATCCTCTATCTCTAAGGTTATAAGACTGTTCAGATTTTCTATCTCCTCTTGGGTCAGTTGGATTCGGCTCTGTTGTTCTAGAAATGTACTAACCCCAAGTTCTTCATATCGCCCTTTTCGTCTATGTTGTATCTATGGCTGTGTTTGCTTTTGAGTCCCTATTATTACTTACGAATTTTCCTCTCTCCCTCTCTTTCTGGAGGTTTGCTATTTTTATTAATCTTGTCAAAGAATCAATTTTTGTCTTTACTGATTGTCTCTATCATATGTGTGTTTTCCTATTTCATTAATATCTACTCTTTATATCTCCTCTCCTCTCCTTTGTTTTGGGCTTATGCAATTCTTCAGGTGGATGATTAGCTAATTAATTTTCAGCCTTTCTTAAAAGAAACATACACAGGACATTATTATTATTTTACACAGTTGTAGCTGCCATGAAAACAGGAATCCTCAAACTACAAGAAACACGACTCACAAGGGGCTCGGCTGATGCGCTCCAAATCGGTCACAGCCTTTGTGCGGTGGCCACACTTCTTCGGGTCAAGACTCCGAGGTGGCTTTGCTGAGCCCGTCAGACGCTCAGTGATGGAGAGGCTCCCACCCAGCCTCTGTCACTCTCGTCACTAGAAGTCAGAGCTGCGTCTGTCTGATGGCTCCCCCCAGCCCCCCCCACTGCCTCTCAATTTATTTCCAGTAATAGTATCTATTGTCACCTAATACCATCTAATAAAATCCTGTACATTTAATCCCACCTGCATCATGAATGAACTCCGGAAGCATCAAGCTATCTGAAAGAAGCCGATATCAGAAGGCCCGACCCCACGATTCTAGCGTGTGACCTGCTGCCAGAGGAGGGAATCTGCAGGGACAGGAAGGAGCCAGTGGGGGAGGGGCCGCTGGGGAGGGACCGATGATAGGTGTGGGGTTTCTTTTTGGAATGATGAAAATTTTCTGAAATTAGATACTGGTGATGATTGCATTTTATTGTGAATTGGTAAACTTTACGTTAGTGAATTTTACTTTATAAAAGCTTTTAAATAAAAAATGCAAGTAATTCTAAAAATAAACTATCAGGTCCCTTCCACCCCCTCTCTTCCGTGTGGCCACCTTCCTACCTGATGGACCAGTGCTGGCTGCTCTTTCGGATTAGCTTTGTTTACAAATTTGTCAACTTCTGCCTGTCTGTATTTTTAAAAATCTCATCTCTCCAGGGGAAAACAAAGCTAATTTGAAAGAGCAAACAAAGAAAGTGATGAGAAACAGAGCAGGGAGAAGAGCGATGAAAGAGCCGCCCTAACAAGGGCGAAGGGCAGCAGCCTGTGTGCCCCGGGAGCGGCGCCTGCGACTCCTTGAAGGGCTCTGCGTTCGCGGCGCGGCAGGCGTAGGTGCGGGGCGTCTGGCTTCCGGGACCCGCCCTCACTCCGCCGTCACTTCCAGCTTCGGATCTGAAGTGAGGGCCGTGCGACGCTCCCTCTCTCCCGAACACTGACCGGCCATTGTGGGGTTACCGGCTGGCCCCGGTTCAGTCCTATTGTGTCTCGGGGAGCGGGGTGGCCTGAGGAGGGGACAGACACGGGGACCGGCTGTGCGCTGCAGCAGGCCGGACCCACACAACCCTGACCGAGCAAGTGCGCCACCACGCACGACATGCTTCACGCGCCTCGCGGCAGTCACGGTAGTACCGCCACCCGCGGTCACAGACCACCGTGCCAAACAGGAGAGTGATGACGAATCTTGAAATGGCGCGAGAGTTAGCAGAATGTGACGCCGAGGCGAGAGGTGAGCCGCTGCGGCTGGAAGGCGGTCCCACACAGCCGCCGGAGCAGGGTCGCCGC
Organism: Potos flavus; assembly: GCA_028534135.1. NCBI lineage: Eukaryota > Metazoa > Chordata > Mammalia > Carnivora > Procyonidae > Potos > Potos flavus. Next base: position 152,157 of record CM052892.1, read on the forward strand.
AGGCCTCCGACCCGCGAGACGCGCAGCCTGCAAAGCACGACAAAGCCAAGCACCGTCAGACGAGCGCGCCCGAGGGTTTCAGTAAACCATCCAAGAGAGAAACAAAAAGAAACCACTGAAAAACTGAGCAGACAAATGAAAAGAATAATAAATGGTTAGTTAAAGCAAACGTAGTAACACCATCCTGGGGTATAAATCGTAGGGAGTAAAACGTCTGACAATACGACGACGGTACGGGGAGAGGAATTACCGGGCCGTGACGTTCTCACGGTAGATGTAAGAGGTAACGTACATAACAGGGTTCGATGGAACATTCCGCGAAGGTGGGCTGTGCTCAGCGGAAGACCATACTGTGAGCCCCAGAGCGACCTCTAAACAACCAACAAAGGGGCAGCTACTAAGCCAACTGAGGAGACAGAAAGGGTTATGGAAATACACATAATACGAAAGAAAGCAGGAGAGAAACAAAGGAACGCAGGACAGATGAGATAAAGAGAAAACAAGTAGCAAAATTGGCAAAGTCAAATTTCAGAAAACGGATTGCTACCAGGCTGGAGGCAGAAAATCTGGATGGGCCGCAAAGGAAGAAGTGCTCCTGAGGGACAGGACGTGTCAAAAGGAGACAGAAGCAGCCCTGAAAGAGTGCCCGGCACGTCCGGTCTCGGCCACTTCCAGCACCCACACAAGTAATAGGAACAGACTACAGCCCACTGAATAGAACAGGAAACCGTGAGTCCGTACGCCTACAAATAAGTTGAAATTGTGGTGAAGGATGGGATCTTCGCGTAGCCTCCGAGTGCCTTCCCACAGAACGGGCATGAACTGCAACGGGGAAACTGAGACGGCGGTGGGGGAGGCTGGCCGCCGGCGCGGGGACCGAATGACTGAAGGCAGCTTTGGCAGCGCGCGGGCCAAATAGGACGCAGGGCCCCCTGCCGGGGGGCACTGGGAACACGGTCCCACTCCCGCCGTGCTCCCGGCAGAGACGCACAGCCTACTCTACTCCAGGCACCAGGACAAATCCAAATCGAGGGTGTTCTGCACGCAAGTGGACGGTAGTCTTCCCAAGTGAGAACCAAGGAGACACAACTATTCCGGCCTGAAGACGCCTGAGCGCGGCAGGGGGCCGGCGGGACCCACGGCTCCGGTGAGCGGGGCGGGGTCCACGGGAGCGGGCGGCACAGGCCTGGTGCTGGTCACGCAGGAGGACGTCCTTGCAGGGGCGGCCTTGGCGACCTTGGAGGGTCAAGCCGGCCGGCCTCACGTGGTTCAGAGAAGCGAGGCTTTTTCCCGTCCTGCGGCGCTCCTGTGCGTGGGAGTCTACCCGGCATCTTTGGCGTAACATATATTTGTAAATAGTGAGATGACGAAGTGCATGCTGTTTGGGTCCAACTATAGAAGGTTCTAGAACAGGAACTGTCCCTCCGTACTGACCAGGGCGGACCAGCTCCCCTGCAGCACGGTGGGGAGGACTTCAAAGAGGCCAGGGGAAGTCTGGGGGGAAATGAAGGTGTTCCTCACATCTAGATTGCGGTGGTGGTAATTACAGGGGCACCGACATGCGTCAAAATTCACGGAACCCTTAAAACGAGTGCACTTTATGATACGTGAATTACATCTCGACAAAGTTGATTTTAAACGTTAAAAAAAAGCCCAAGAGATTTTTGTTGTCGTTAAGTATTTACATGCTCTTTCTAAAACTTACATAAAAATACAAAGGCCCTTGGGCGCCTGGGTGGCTCACAGTTAAGTGTCTGCCTTCCGGCTGAGGTCACGAGCTGAGGTCAGGATCCCGGGCTCCTGGGGAAACTGAGGCGGGGAGTCTGCTCCCCCCTCCGCCCCTACCCCTCTCCCCGGCTCGCACTCTTGCTCATTCTCTCAAACGAATAAATAAAAAATCTTAAAAAAAAACAATACAAAGGTTCTAGGATAGCTAAAAGAGTCAAAGAATCACCTTGAAGAATAAGAACGATTTGGAGTATTTACACCACTTGTGACTCTGAGACTCAAAAGGAAGCTACAGGAATAAAAACATCAAGACGGGCAAATACTCAATGCGACACAACGGCGCATAAATGGAGTCCGCGTGCACAGGCCGGTTATCGTTCTACGAAGGAGCCAAAGCGTCTCAGTGGGAGACTCAACGTCTTTTAAAAAGTCAGGTAAGTGCAGAACGAGCGGATGCCATCAGACAGGAATGAGGCTTGGTCGGAACCTCCCTCTTCCTGCAACCGTTTACTGAAGACGGATCACACGCCAAAACATAAAACCTGAAACTAGAATGCTTTAGAACGGCAGATGACCTTCCCGAACTTGGAGGACAGAAAAAACCCCTTTCCCCCACCCAGAAAAGAGACAGCGAACTTGCCCAAAGTTGTCAACTTCTGCTCTTAAGAAAACGAACACAAAGTAACAGACTGAGCGCTTCCGTGTATCTACAGCCCGCAAGGGGCTCGCAAGGGGCTCCTCCGCTCCCAGTGGAAAGAGTCCAACTAGGAAATACGCAGAAGGCCGAGGACTTTGCAAAGGAAGATCTACGCACGGACAGCGCGGGCCTGGACAGGTGCTCAGCCTCAGTGACGGGAGCACAAATACAAAGCACACGCCACCGCACCAGCGCAGCAGAATCCGACGAAGCGCGCTTGCACAGGCCCGTGTGGAGCGGCACGGCCACAGCGAACCCGCGGCCGGGGATCGCCCCCGACCCACGGACTCAAAGGCTCACCAACCGACTGAAGCCGAAGGCTCACAGATGCCCGACTGACAGCAGCCCCGGACCAGAGGCGCTAACGTTCGCGCAGTGGGGGACGGGTCAACACTCTGGCGCGTCCGTCCTCCGGAATTCTCGACAGTAAACCAATGCAAAACGGGGCAAGAGAAGCTAAGAAACGGGGTAACCCACAGCATGGCTCTGTTTATATGAAGCTCCACAAAAGGAAAAAACTAGTCTATGGTGAAAGAGACCTGAACAGGAGACGCCTCTTGGAGATAGGAGCCAGCCGGGAAGAAGAGAAAGAAACTTCCCCGGGTGATAGATGCGAACGTCCTATTCTCTGGTAAGGGACGGGTTACCTGGACAGAGGTATCCGTCAAAATTTACTGAGTTACACACATAAAACCCATGCATCCCGCCTCATGGAAACCATACCTCAATTTTAAAAATATTAAACTTATAGTTATTTCACACCCTACACCAAATAAATCCCTCCTAGATTCAAGAGCTAAACGGAAAAATAAAACACCAGAAAAAGTGCTGGAGAATATTTCTATAATTTGGAAGTAGAGAAGGCTTTTCTAAATATAGTGCATAATCAGAAGTCACAGATTTTACCACATAAAAAGCTTAAATTCAGAATGGGTACAAAGCTACAATATATAAAGAGTTCATACAAATCAATAACGGAAACACGAGCACCACAGTGAGATTTTGCTCGAATTCGTGTAGGAGGAAAGGCGCGCCTGCGACGCACGCAGAGCCGGGTTCATCAGTGCAAACTGTCGCACCCGAGGTATCGTTTTGCTCTGGCTGAATGGGGAACGCAAGCAGCGTGACCACGGGGTGTGCGAGGTGTGGGGAGACGTACCCTGCTGGTGGAGGCAAAGGCCGGCAAACACTTTATGGGCGGGTTTTTGGGGATCGCTTCCAGAATGTATGCTGTGGAATGCCCTTTGACCCCTTCTGTAAGAGGACGACCACAGGAGAGGGACGGCACACAGAACTCTTCCTCCCAGCGCCGCGGTCGTCGGCGGAGGCTGGAGAAGTCCACGTGCACACGGAACTGCAGTCACTCACGGGGTCACAGACAGGACAAACGTCCACACGGACGGCGGGAGGCCAAGAAGGGGCACTGCTGGGGGGCTTCCCGGTTTCTCTCCAGTTCTCACATGCGGTTCTGTGTGTGGCAATGAGAGCGGCAGCCGTGGTGACTCTGCTCACGGCCGGCGGCCCCACTGGGCGGCCTCGGTCAGAGGGCACCTCTCACCCACCCGCCCCCCTCCATCCCTGCAGTCTGTGCCCTGCTAGAGCAGAGAGCCCTCCCCCGCCCCCTCCCCGAGCCCCGGCCACAGGGCGGCTGCAGGGACCTCAGCGGCGGGAGCCGAGGCGGTCCCCACAGAGCCCTCCTGGACCAGGTGAGACACGGTCCGAATTATAGACGAACATCGGGATCCTCAAAGCCAGGCCCTGTGGGGGCTTGTTGCAGAGACCCCCAACTTGCTGTGCTGTCCAGTGGGGGGGCCACTTACCCCACAGGCCGCCCTAACACGACAGAAGTTTTCGACTCGACGGGGCCCCAATTTAACAGCTGTTTGCACACCCAGCACCTGACGCAGCACACGCCGTTAGTTGCCTGCAAGGTAATGAGCTCAGAACCCAAGGCGGGGGGTGCTGGGGGCAGGGCCACACAGGGCTGGTGGGGTCCCCGAGGCCTGAAACCCAAGCTCCAGGGGGACCCCCTGCCACCCCACCCACCGCCTCTGGGACGCGGCCTCCTAGGGGGCCGCTGTCCCAGCACAGCCCCCCCTTAAGGCACTACCCAGAGGAGAAAGACGATAGGCCTGGGGAGCCAAGCCAGAGCTCTCCTGGAGGAAGCGGCGTCGACCTTGTGGAGGATCACGGGGTCACGGACGCCCCCGCACACCCAGGCCTGCAGTCCCCTTCCCAAGGGCCCGAGGGGAAGGCATCCTGCCTGGGCTATTTACAAAGCGCAGAGAGCTGTTATTGTTTCAGATAAATGTCTGAAAATGTCTGAGTGACTTCTGTGCATAAAGAAAATGAGCACTCAGCGGTTTCTTCTTGAGCTCATAGGCGCCCGGCGAGGGCGGCCAGCCCCGCACTGAACACGGAGCCCGTGGGTTTGGGACTAGCGGGTTCCTGCCGAGGGGCAGAGGCCACAGCCTGCCGCAGGAAGAGAGCCCTCCAGCCTCATCACGTCCAAAAGGAGACGTGATCCAGAACTCTGGGAACTTACCTGGGGCTGCCCCATCCGCCTCGGGAACAGAACGCTACCTGGGCCTCCGTGCCTGGTGTTGGTCGTACCAAGACATGCACACACACACGCATGCACACACACACAGAGACACACACGCGTGCAGCACGCACGCACACAGAGAACGCGCAGACATGTCTGCCCTGGCGTGCGCGCAGCTGGTGTCCTCTGCGGGGGCGAGCTGCGCTGGAAGGAAGGCGTGTGCGTCGGGGTCCCCGGGCTCCGGCCTCAGCGGCGTGGGCGCACGTGAGCACCCCCCACGGGCAGCACAGGTGTTTTGCAGAAACCCGTTGAAACGATACCGTAATAAAAACCTCCTTTAAAGTACTTCTTTTTTTTTTATTGATTTCATTGAAAACAGAACAAGAAATGGTCTGAGCCAAAAGACTGCTCTTAAAACTGTCAAAAACATTTTAACAGAAAAAAATAAACATGACCGCATCATGAATGTTTTAGAAGAGCCGCACAAAAACCCCACCGCTACTGCACTAGCTACAGCATTTAAAAAAGTATATGCCGAAAAAAAGTATATGACCTGGCAGGCCGCCACACAAAAGGTGACGGCGAATTTATTCCACGACAAGACTAACATTTTAAAAAAAGTTTTTTCCTGCATTTTATTCTAAAATCACTTTGTTCTCTTTATACAGTTGATAGTTTGTTTTCACATGGTGAGTAGAAACCACACCAGAATCAGCACCGTTGTCTGTGTTTTGTGTTTTTTATTTGTCCTAATGTTCAGTAACGGTAGAAAATAAATCAGTTTATTCATCATCATAGCATGTGGTTTAAAAATCAACAGAAGGCGCCGGCGTTGCTGAGCCGGCGGGGCTGGTGCGGGGCCCTCCGTGGGCCGCGGCCCGGCTGCACCCAGCAAACCGCTTCCTCGGAAAGAAATGCATTAGAGGTCTGATATATAGGACTAGATATAGGACTTCTTGAAAAAGCAAACCCACATTTTCTCCGAAGTCAGTGACGGCTCGGCCCTGACCTCTCCCGGGTCGAGGTGGGGATGGCGTCCGCGCGGAGCCCGGGACGGCACCTGCCACGCAGGCCTCGGGCAGGCAGGTCCGCAGAGCAGCTTGCGAGTGACCGCGCCTTCGGCAGGTGCCACGCGGGGAGCTGGGCCCACAGGACTTCGCCAACAAGCCCCACAGTGGAACGGGAACCAGGGGAGCAAGGGGGGAACGAGAAACGTGGAAACGACAAAACCATCATCAGAAACTCACAAGGTCACGCCAGCGCGGAATCCCAGAGTGTTCCAAAGCGCCCGCCCCCAGCCCACGGGCCGCCACGCTGGGGCCGGGCAGCCGCGGCCCACGTCCCTGCAGCCCCAGGTCGGGGCCCTCAGGCATCCACCTCTCCTTCCTCTCCAACCGCAGTGTGCACGGCACCGACGCTCGGCGCCCCACGCCGGCTGCCGCTCAGAGGGGGTCGGCGGTGGAGGAGCTGGTGTCGGGCAGGCCGTTCTCCTGGCCGTCCTGGGTGGCGCTGGCCTGCCGCTGCGCCAGGGCCGTGCTGGAGTGCCGGCACTTGGGGGAGCCGCACCGGCAGCTGAACAGCTTGCCTTTGATGTCCCAGAAGCGCCCCCCGTAGTCAAACCTGGGGAGAGAGCAGAGCTGAGGGCGGCGGCCGGGCCCCACACCACCTGGCAGCAGGGGGGACCCAGCCCGAGCCGAGAGCCATCCGTCCCGGCTCAGAGCCGTGCAGACACAGAGAGCCACGGGGGTACCCCTGTGAGGAGCACACACGTCCGCAGCCAGAAGGTCCCTGAACGCGGCCGGCCCGTGGGGACCGCGGCACCTACCCCAGCTGCTCCCCGGCCTCGATGAGGCGGGTGCTGAAGAAGGCGATCCTGGGAAAGCGCAGGTCCTGGTGCGACATGAACACGCGCACGGGCACCAGGTTGGGCTCGCAGTGGTGGTTGATGAAGCGGCTGACGTTCCCGTAGAACCGAGCGTCGATGCAGTAAACCTCGCCATCCTAGCAGGCAGGAAGCAGAGCAGGGAGCTCGAGCGGGAGTCTGCAGACCCCAGGCAGAAGCGCGGCCCCAGAGCAGGGGCCCGACAGGCCTCAGGGCCGTGGGGGGGCCGCCCACTCCACACTGTGAGCCGGACGCAGACCACTGGGCGCTCGGACGCCGCCAGCACTGGGAGGAAGGGGGCAGGGCGGCGGGGACCATGGGGTGTGGCAGGAGGTCAGGGGGCTGGTGGGGGGCAGCTCTTCGGGACCGGGTGATGGTGGAGCAGATCCCAAGGGGTGGCGGGGAGACACGGAGTGCGTGGGCAGGTGGGACGGAGGGAGGAAGCAGCGCTTGGGCCGAGGGTTGCCAGGTGGCTCCTGGGGGGTGGTTACACCCACGCGACAGGGACACCGCCATGGCCCGCGAACGCAGCGGCACAGAGAGGAGCCAGGACCTCGGGAGCCCCGGGACCTCGCCCCAGCGCCACCCCTGTGATTACGAGACACAACGCAGAAGGGACCTGAGCTGACGGTGAGAAAGGGGGCTTGGCTGGGGGCCTGACCTCACCACAGGAGCCCCTCAAGTAGCAGGGCCTCCTCTGGAAAGAGCCAGGGCACGGGGGCCTGGAGTCCAAGGGGCCACGTGGCGGGGGATGTGCATGGCCTGGGTGTGGAAGGGGGCGGGCATCTGCCCTGGGACGCAGGAGCGGAGTCCTGCAACCCTCCCCAGGCCGCAGTCACTTCTCCCCGGAGCACGCGCTTCTGCCGCTGGGGCCCTGAGCAGAGAGCCCGCACACGCCATGCATGCCCCTCTCAGCGGGCGGCCGGTGGGCAGGGACTGTCCCCCATGGCTGTTTATGGGAACTTATTACACAGGAACCGAGCGCCACGTCTGGGAGGGGGGACCAGACACCACGAGGAAAAGGGGGCCATCCAGGAGTGTGTCCTGTGGAGGGCAAAGCATTAGCCAGAAGCCAAAGGACCCTCAGGGGTCAAGGAAAGACAACGTGGAGATACAGAGCGTTGTCTCGGACAACCTTCCCCCAAAACCAAAGGCGGACACGCCCCTGATCCAGCAGTCCCGCCTCCAGGCAGAACCTCCACGATGACTCGTGTGGCGCGGCCTCTGGCCTCTGCCTCCGGGTGTCGTGGGCTGAATGTGCAGGTGGCCGCCCTGCAGGAAGCAGCTCCCCTCCTGCAAACAGCCCAGGAATGTGCGGCCAGCCCTGGAGGGCACGTGCCCTGGCCGTGCGGGGCCCACGGGGAAGACCCTCGTGCGGAATCCGGCGGGAGGATGGACCCCACGACTGCCAGGCACCGCGGGGCGCAGACCATGTGCACGAGTCCCGGCCTGAGCCCGAGCCAGGACAGATGCTGGGGACGCCAGGGCAGGCCGGGGACACCGCCACCTCGACAGAGGCCAAGCCCGCATGCAAGCCCGGCCAGCCAATCGAACGAAGCCCAGACGCCCCTCAGAGGCCGGAGCTGCCGACACAGCAACGCGGCCAAAGGCGAAGGACCGAGGAGACGGACACATTCTGGAGAGAGAGAAAACCCACAGCGCCCAGCCCTGAGGCGGCCCGGATGCTGCGTGAGCAGAGGCCGCGGCCCCCAACAAGAGACAAAGGGCGTCCCCTGTGAGCGAGCAGTTCAGAGACACAGAAGCAAAGGACAAGGTCAGATGGAAATCCTCGGTCCCAGCGCCCCGCTTTGGCTGTCCGAGCCAGCACAGGAGGGCTGGGCCCAGCCCCGGGGACCCGAGCGAGGGCGAGGGCCCCACCAAGAGCCTCGTGGGCAGCACGGGTCTTGGAGATGCTGCTGCAAGTCACAGCAAAGGCTGAGATTACCATGAACGCCCCCAAAACAATGAGAATGATGTGCACGTCCTCAGAATTCGCGACCCCTGAGCCACGGGAGCGCCTCGGAAATGCAGGGGGACCACCTTTACTGTAAGAAGGGCGAGGAAATAAGCAAGCACATGGACACGCAGTGTTTCTACAAAGGGTTACCTGTGGGCGTAACACAGAACAGGCAAGACTTTCCTGAATATGACCCTCTGGGTAGTCTCTACTTTAAAAGCACGTAAATATTCTACGTAACTAAAAAACCAAATTTTAAAATTCTAGAATTTATTATTTACTTTTAAAGCACTTTCTACTCCCAATATGGGGCTCGAACTCACAGCCCCAAGATTGTGAGCCTCACGCTCCACCAACTGAGCCAGCTGGGCACCCCTAAAATTCTAGAATTCAAACTGAACTAAGACAAACACACCTGCCTGTCAAACTAGGAGCCCACCCAGCCAGTCTCGCACCCTCGGCGGGCACGCTCTCAGCACAGACCCAGCACACACGCACGCTCGCGCGGCGGCGCCCCTCCAAAAGCACGGGCACCGCGAGGAGTCCGGACCCTGACGGGCGGGAGGCGAGCATGAACACCAAGGGCTTGCGGGATGCGTTTTTAAGGGTTCTTTCATTCCAGAGTCCCGCCCTCTGGAAAACCAGCCCAGAGTGAGTGACGTCCCAGGGGCAACAAGCCCCCTGGTGTCCTGACTGCAAGGACCCAGGGCAGCTCAGAGACGCCCGAGGCCACATGAGGGAGCCGGACACGATGAAGCCAAGGGAGGCGAGGCCTGCGCGAACAGGCTCCACGGGCCCGCGGGTGCTGACGATGACCGGCCAGTACGAAAATACCAGGAGAAAGGGAGACAAGGCCCCGATCCCTTCAGCAGCAGTGACTCCTGCTCCGGCCCTTCCTCAGGGGCCACGACGGGGGCTTGTACGTGAGGGGCCGCTGGAAAGCCCCGGTCTGGCTGGGGGAGAGTCTTTCCAACACAAGAATCTGTTACGAGACCTGAGAGACGGGACGCCCCTCAGGGAGGGCCCAGGCGTCGGGACAAGGGCGGGCCGCCGAGGCTCGCCTACTCCGGACCCAGGAGAGGCAGACCCCGCAGGTCGCCCGGGATGCCCACACCCTCCCAAAACAGGGACGCGGCCCCCAGCGGCACGCAGATGCCGTTTCCTGCAGGACAGCACGAGGGTCGGACGGCTGCCCTCACTGAGCAGAAATGGACAGGGGCAAACCAGCTGTGCACGCTCTGGGGAAACTGAGGTCAGCCCCGTGAGGCCCGACAGTGACGCCCCTGCAGGCGCCTGCTGAGCTCCTCACGAGTGAAAGGGCACGTCTGTGAGTGACGTTACGCTCCCAGCACAAGAACAGACGCAACAAAGTGAGATGTAAGGAGTGGTGCGGAGGGCTCTCGGCGATGCGGCCTTTCTCTCCTTCTCTGTCGCGACATAAATAAGAAACTGTCCACAAAGGCAAGAAACAGGAACCCCGGAGGCAGCGTCTGCCCCTAACCAACGGAGCCCACGGGGCAGCCGGAAGCGAGAAGGAAGGCACCGAGCGTGGGTGCGGGGCACACGGAGGGGCGGGGCGTCCTCAGGCCGAGGAGCCCACGCCAGCACAAGCCCTCGTGCCAGGAGCGGACCCGCCACAGGGAGGGTCCCCAACGGAAGCAGCATCGCCCAAAGCCTGCAGGACACGCGCAGCCCTCCCGCCATGCCGGGGGCCACAAGCTGCAGGTTCCCCACCCCCCCAGGCACGGAGCACAAAGGTGAGTCCCCTGCCCACGGGTCCCTGGGCCCCACAGCCCCCCACACCCCACCCGCGTGTATCTTAGCCTCTTGCATGGTGTCTCTCAGCATAACTGGTTTTCTGTGGTCTACCCGAATTTTTGTTCATCTGCCCACACTCAGCGCAGAGACCCCGCGGGGGAAAGGGACACGGGTACACACACAGACAGGAGGGCTGCCCGTCTCTGGAGCAAGCACCCCTTGCAGACCCGACTGCTGCCCGCCGGGCCGGCATCCGTTCCTGCCCGCGCGAACTGCAGCTCCCACAACGAACAACGCTGCTGGCGGCTTCCGATGTGTGTGCTGCTTGCTCTTTTATAGTTTTTCTGATGAAGAAACTAGTTGCCCCTTCTAAGACAGAAACACTGTGGGAAGGGAGCTCTGCGCCCTGCAAGCCGGCCCCACTCCGAGGCTGAGAGTGTGCGGGCACCCTGGTTAACCAGCGCAGAGGCAGGCAAAGGAGGCTGGGAGGAGATGGGTATTCAGAAGGTTCTAGAATAACAAGGACAGGGAGACCCTGCGGTCTGAGCACAGACCCAGAACCCGGGGACGGCCCAGCCCAGGGAAAAGGCAGGCGGCTTGCCAACAGGCGGTCAGATCCTGGACACCTTCTGAATGCCCTCGACGGTGGGTGAGAGCGAGCAGTGGGCACATAGGCGCCGCGGGCACAGGCATGGCCACGCCAGTGGGGACACAAGGTCTGAGCTGGAGCGAACCCTGGGAAGCTCCGGTGTCCTTGGGGCCCTTCATGTGCCAGAATGAACGAGCAAGAGAAGCAGGCCGAAGGGAACGGCCTGCGGGGCCCAGCCTGCCGGGGTTGGACCGAGCAGAGACTGCAAGGCCAGGAGTCGGGGATGTGGGGGGGGGGGGGGGGCAGCCGCAGGCAACTGGCAGTAGGAGAGAGGCGGCTGCTGGCACGGCGCCCCCGCAAGGGGCTGGGGTCTGCCGGGGCTGCCGGCTCCACACCCGCACACCAGCCAGCGGAGGAGACTCGATGCTGTTCAGACGCCAACGCCCCGAAGTGGGTCGGCAGGTTGGACTCGATCCCAGTCACATCCCGGCAGCCTCCGTCTGTATGAACACCCCGGCTCTACGACACATGCAGAGACGCGCGGTACTCCAGAGAGCTACGGGACCTCTACAAAGGGACCCCTGGTTTCAGGGTTTCATCTGAACCGACAGTAGTGCCAGTTTGAGGTCAGCAAATAAACCAAAGGAACAAAACGCAGTCCGGGCACGGACGTACTTTCGACGGTCCAAGCACAGGCTTTTCCAGCTGACAGCTAGCCGGTACCGGAATCACCGTATATTCACACGGGCAAAGAGGAATCTCGAACCTTATCGCAACCCACACGCAGAAGATGGACTGTGGGTCTAAAAGCTAAAAATATGAAAATCCTAGAGAAAGGAGAAAATCTTCACAACCTTGTGGGAGACAAAGAATTCTTAGGACACAAAACATTAAACAATAAAAAAATTTTCTGTTCTATGGGAGACATTGTTAAGAAAACGAACAACCAAGGAAGGCTGGGAGAAAATACAACATGCGCGTCTGACAAAGGCCATGAATCAGGAAATGTAAAGAATCCTTGCAACTCAGGAGAAAGGTAAGTACTGCAATTAAACAATGGGCAATAAATTTTAAAAATTCCTGCACAAAAGAAGATACAAAGAGACCAACCGGCACATGAGAAGAGGCTCACGTCAACAACCATCAAGAAGACGGGCACCCAGCGGGCTCAGCTGGAAGAGCCTGCCACTCTTGATGGTGGGGTTGTGAGTTTGAGCCCCATGTTGGGTGTGGACAGGACTTAAAAATAAATTCTTTTAAAAAAAAATCAAAAAAAAAAAAAAAAAAAAACAATCATCAAGAGGGACGCCTGGGTGGCTCAGTCATTGGGCATCTGCCTTCAGCTCAGGTCATGATCCCAGGGTCCTGAGATCGAGCCCCGCATCCGGCTCCCCACTCGGTGGGAAGCCTGCTTCTCCCCCTCCCCCTCCCTCTGCTTGTGTTCCCTCTCTCGCTGTGTCTCTCTCTGTCAAATAAATACATAAAAACTTAAAAAAAAAAAAATCATCAAAAAAACGCACATTAAAATTACAGTGTTTGAAATTCTTGTTTGTTACTGGTGAAAACGTAAAGTGGTACAACCACTTTGGGAAACTGCTTGCTTTTTCTTTTAAAGTTATTAAATGTACACTTTCACCCGACATCAGTAATCCCACTGCCAAGAATTACTCAAGAGAAGTGAAAACTCAAACCCCCAAAAACCAAACTCATAGCAGGTTTACTCCGCACAATAAAAACCGGAAACACCCAGGTCCATCCCCAGGCAGCGGCAGGACGAGGCCCGGCCACGGGTGGGTCACGGGACCTGCCACCCCCTGGGGGGACCGCAAGAGCCAGACGCAGCAGAGCACACACCGACTCCACTCACGGGAAACTCTGGCCCAGGGAAAAGCCGGCCGCCGGGACAGACGGCGGCTCCATGGGCGACCGGGTTGGGGGCGCCGGGGGCAGGGGAAGCGCTCCAGGTAGGTCCTGCTCCTGGCAGGACCTGATCAGACCGTGCACACAAAACTAAAACTCAAAACTAAAATCACACGCTTCAAGTTCACTGAATGTCAATTAATTACAATAAAACTGACCCTTCAAGTAAAATCATCAAAAACCCATCAGATAAAAAAAACCCAAGGGAAGATCTACCGGATCACACACAGCATCACCGAACCTCAGTGGGGGCGACTGAGGATGACAGACAAGCAGAGGGATACACCGTGTTTGTCGCCTAGAAAAGCAGGTGGCAGAAACCCCAGGGACCCGTAGGCGGGTCACAAGTTCAACACTGCCCTGTGTTGTACAACTTGTCCGGCTGACCCTAAAACTTACACAGAAACTGAACGAGACCAAGAAGGACAAGACACCCCTAAAGGCCCCAAGGTAAGAGGACGTCAGGGAGGATGGTTAATATGGCGTCGGCAGACGGGGACCGGGGGGAGCCCTGGACACACAAGGACGCCTGCGTTAGGACAAGAGCCGTGCTGCGGGGCGGCGGGGGAAGGACGATCTTCTCAACAAACGGTCCCAAGTCACACAGATAGCAGTGTGGGGAAAAAGCTGGGCCCTACAGCAAAACCACCACGTGCCTACATGTGGAGGTCGAGCGCAACTTCCACAGACGCCGCACGTGTGCCTCCGTGTGGCCTTGGCTGTAGAAGGCCTGGCTTCACTCGGGACGCTGCGAACACCCATAGTGCGGAGGGAGAGGCAGAGAAGCCAGACTACAGTAAACATAAGAACTTCCGTTCATTAAAAGACATTGTCAGGAACTCAGCAAACCACAGAGGGAACCCATCTGCGAGACACAAAGGTCACGGAAGAGCCCTCACCCCAGGACCTGTAAAGGACTGCCGCAAACCGTGAGGGGCAAACGGCTCAAGAGACGCAGACGGACAGAAGATTGGGTAGGAGGTCCACAGAGGGGGCCCGGGGGCGGGGGCACAGCAGTGCCTGCACACTGCCACCACCCAGGACACAGGTTTCTCCCCCCGGAACGCGGGGACTGAGAGCCGACTGCCAGGGCACGGCGGGAAGGGCGGCTACTCGGGCTCTGGTGGCTGTGGCTACAAGACAGCCCTGGGTCCCCACTGCCGCCCAGACTGTGCTCCTGGAAGCTCTTCAACAGGCAAGTCATGGGCAGGGCGAGGACGGCGTGAGGCGGCCTCCAAACGTCCCCGGAAACCCAGGTCCTTGGGTGAAGACCCGGGCCCACCTACTGTCCCCACAAGCAGGAGGGCAGCTGGGACACACGTGCGACCCTTGCCCCTCCCACGAGACTCGCTCCCATTTGTTCATCACCGTGCGCACGCGGCCCCCTGCCCTCGGACAGTCGTGAGCTCGAACCCTGGCTGGGCGGCTGGGCTTCAGAGGGCTGGTGGGGTGTGCCCGGGCTTCACGTCCTCAAGTGACGCAGGCTCCTCGCTGCACAGCCCAGGGGCCTCCCGGGTCAGGGGCCCGACTGCAGGCGCCCTGCCAGCCCTGAGCACACCAGCACCACGCCGGTGTGGCCGGCGAGGACCCCAGGCCGCTGTGGGCGATCCTCCTTACCGCTCCCGCGCCGCACGGCCACAACCAGCTCTCTACGCCCCAACCCTTCCAAACGCGTTACCTTGTTGTCGAGATCGAAGAGGTAAGAGTCTTCTTCCCGAACGTCGGCTTCCGAGTCAGAGATGAGCTCCCCGACATACCTGTGCGGGGGGGTGGGGGGGGGGTGGGGGTGGGGGGGGCGCGCGGGTGAGGACCTCGACCACAGGGTGGGGTGCGAGGCGCCCCTCCCCCCGGCCCCGAGCTGTGGCCAAACGTCCTGGAGGATATGCCTGTGACCGAGCTGGAATTTAACTCTAGGCCCCGGAAGACGACGACACAGAAACCCTTCCCGGACCAGGGACCCACAGCGACACTCCCTGAAAACCACTCACCGGCACCACCTTAAAGAGCCACGACTGGTGAGAAGCTAAGTGCAGGTGGAGAGCCAGGGAGGCGGGCGAAGAGTCGAGACAACAGGAACTTGGTTTTCAGGGGCAGCCCCTCCCCCCACACTCCTGGGGCGTCCCCAAAATGGCAGGGCAGTCGGCAGCCCTGGGGAGACCCAGGCATGCACTCACTTACTCGCAGACGAAGGTGCCCAGGGGGATATCCTGCAGGGACCGCACGCCCCAGCCCATGTTCTGTGTCCGGTAGAGCTGCAGCCGAGCCCTGGAAAACAGGGTCAGCCACTTACCAACGAGCTCCCCGGCGCTCGGCTCAAGTGCGGACCACCCCGCCAGCCACGGCAGCAAACAGCGCAAGACACGGCCTTCCCGTCGCGAGAGCTCCTTGGAGCTTCCCGTGCGCGGAATCCCACACCGCATCCGCAGGGAGCGGGAGATTGCCTCGGAATTCGCTCCGACTGCCTGTGCCTTCATCCGTCACACGGGCACAGGTCTGGCCGAGCCCCCGGGTTGCAATGAAGAGCAGGGGGCCTGACACTCCGCGGGCCCCTCAGGGTAGGCGGGGAGCTCTCTCAAGCTCGGAGCCGTGGGGGCCCGCCTGCCCTTCTGTGTGCCCAGGGGCCCTGGGGGAGACGGACGTGTCTGTCCTCCCCACAGAGGATGCCCTGCCAACAGGGACACAGGGACGCGCGGGCTGGTCAGAAACGCTCTCCGACCACTGATACCGAGAAACCAGACCGACGCTGCACGTGAGTTTTCCCTCACAACTCAGACGACCAGAAGGGGCTCTTCGAATTCTCAAGCACGTGCACAAGAGGAAACACTCAGGGCGAGGGCATGCTGGACGAAGGGGTCTGAGCGCAGCCCATGACAGGGGTGCTGGCCAGACTTCACTGGACCAAGCGCCCCAAATGACTTTAGAACAAGGCATCCACGTGGTCCGAAACGTTTTACACCAGCGATGTTGACGCTGCCGTTGCTGAGACGCTCCCGCAGGATGTTTCAGCCGTGGCTTGCGTATCACCGCCCTCACCGTGCACGCGCTACCTCGAGACAGAGGCCAGCGCTCGGGAAGAGCCCGTTTCCAGGCCTCCAGCTCACTGCGCTGGACAGCCCAGCCCCTGAGGCCTCACCGACCCCCCGGCTGCTCAGGAGCAGGACTTGTGTCGTCTGTGCCAGCTGGTGCCACCACCGGGGGACAAAGGGCTCACACAAGACAGCGCGCCCGTGTCTCCACTGCGAGCACGCACACGCACTGCAACCCAACCCAGCCTTGTCTGTGCGAAACCCCCGTAAATACGGTGAATCCGCAAGAAACCTGGAACCATGCCCAGACCCTGAAAACAGAGAGCCCTGGCACTGCCCGGCACCGAAGGACTTAAGAGCCCTGCGCTCAGGCAGGGGCTGCAGGGGCGCGTGCTCACCGGAGGCCGTTCTGCACGACGCGGTTCCGGCAGCTCCTCCAGCAGGAACAGGCGTGGTTGCACTCAAAGATCAAGGGTGGCTCTGCCATGTTGAACTCCGGCAGGAGCCGGCCGTCCTGCGGGCAGACGTGCAGTCAGGACTGGGTGTGGCTCGCCACTCATGCTAAATACACTTAAACCAGTACAGTTTTACAGACTAAAACCGGGTATAAAAACGACGGCTTCCGGTCAGACAAGATGCTGGGGGCACAGCGTCCCGTCCCGTGTCCGTGCTCCGGACAGGAAACATTACCCGGGAGCATACGCAGCTTTACGGTCTCCGTCCCCCCTGGTCGGCCTCCCTCCTTCTCCCTGGAACGCGCTCAGCCTCGCCAAGGCCACCGGCCCACAGGCCCCTCCACTTCCTTGAAGGGGTCAGCGCCCCCTGGCCCACGCCTACTGCCATGCGGCACTCTTCCCCCTGCAGCCGGCAGGCCCACAGCTCTGGCGGCGACCTGGCCACCTGCTTTCCTGTCCCACACCCAGACACTGCAAACGCGTCAGGCGACACGCCAGGGCCTCACGGCCGAGTCGGAAGTCCCCGTGGCTTCAGAGGCTGCTCGGAAGCACAAGAACCTCCCCCGAAATGCTCGCCCTTGCCCGGCCCCAGCACAGCAGTCTCACCGAGAATACACGCCAGCAGAGCGCGTGCGGCGGCCTCTGGCTCGGCAACAACAGCCCCTGTGCCACGCCCCATGCTCCCAAGGTGACTCCGGAGACAACCGTCGGCTGCGGCCTCACCCCCACCCAGGACACCCTGGCTCCGGCCCCCCCACAACCTCCGAACTCCAGACACCGAGGGCACTGAAGCTTCTTGTCCTGGACCCCGGCCTCCAGAGCCATCCCCTTGTCGCCCCAGCCAGGCTGGGCTCACCGACGGCCGCCCCCACGCGGTCTGCATCTCCGCGGCGGCTCCCCCGCAGCCGTCCCTCCCGTGGCCGGCCCGGCTCCGTGTGGGGCCCGCAGGCTCACCTTGTCGTACCAGCAGCGCATGCTGAGCTGGCCGCACATGCAGTTGCTAGAAGAACAGTCGTCGATGCACACGCAGTACTGTGGGGACACGGCTCGTCAGGCAGCGGCCGCGCTCAGCCGCGCCTCCCAGTTCTGACACGTGCTCTCTGAAAGCCGGGTGACCAGCTCGAACGTCTCCATTCCCAAGGACACCAAGGGGTGTGCAGCCCGAGGGAGAGGGCGCGTGGGCAGGAGAGGACACCCGGCCACTAAGACACAGACAGACTGCACGAGGGGCTCTGGGTGAAGAGCCCAAAGGAAGGGGAGGAGGCAGGACGGTCAGCGATGAGGGGCCGAGGCACAAATCCCGAGGCCTGAGCTTGAGACCCTGGGCCACAGGGCCACAGCCCTGCCCTGAGGGCACACGTCCAGCTTCAGCGCAAGAGGAGCCCGGAGGCTGGGACACCCGCGGCACAGCCCTGGCTGCTCTCACTTGTGTGGCCCCCAAACCACCGCTCACTGGGGGGCGCTAGGCACTGCTCTGGGGGCTGGCGGTCGGGGCCCCGACACGGGACGCGGGATCCACTTTTAGGAAGGACCTTTATCTGCCTTCCAACTTTTAGTGGAAGGCGATCACCGCGAGGGAAACGCCTGTGGACCCGGGCACCAGAGCCCCCCACCCCTACCTCCCCCCCCCGCTGACCTGCAAATGGGTGATGTTTCTGTCAATGTTCATGGGAGACGTCACGCAGTTCTGAGAAACGTATTTGTAGTTGCTGGGGCATGGTTCACTGTCCACGGCGTTGACACACGGGATGGGGATTCGCTCGTAGCCTCGAGCGATGTCTCTGCCACCGGAAAGGGGCGCCATCACCTTTCACGGTGACAAGTGACACCCCAACAGGGCCGCCGCCGAGCCGTGGGCCAGACACCTTGGACTCAGGCCAGGGGTGCCTCGGCTGGGCCAGAAGCTCGAGTTCCCACCTCTTCGGGCCCCGTGCGCCAGCCCTGCCTGGGAACGGCCGTCTCACCTGCTCACCGTCCTCTCCGCTGGCGCAGGCCTGTCGGGGGCTGCGTCTCGCAGCGCCCGGCTCATCTGCAGCGCGTCCCACACCTGGGAGTTGAGGCTCGCACATTGCAGGGGCGTCTCTCCCTCCTTGTTTTTCAAGGTGACATCTGAATCCCGAGAAAGAAAGAGGCTAAAAGGAAAAATGTAAGCCAACAAAACATTCAGACCTTAATTTAGAAGATAGGAAATTTATGACTTTAGAAGGTAAGCTTTAAGCTTGCTGACCAGTACTTCTAGAAAGTTCTGCCCTGACTCACCAGGAATATACTACATTACTTCTTTCCCACATTTACGATCAAAAGTCACCTCAGTCTTCTTGTCAGGAAGCATGTGTAAAGAACTGGGGATGGTATCGGAGGATTTTTGGCTTTTCCAATCAAAGGCACACTCCAAGACGAATAGGGCCAGCGAGAGGCGGGTAAACCAGGCCGCGAACACGGCCCGCGCCCTGCAGGCGAGTCAGGCCCGGACGGAGGGCGGCAGCATGGCGCTCCTGGGAGCTGCCCCTCCACAGCCACCCCAGGCGCCTCACAGCACAACCCGCTCAGCTGAGCCGCCGCCCAGGTCCCAGTCTGAGTGGGCGTTTGCCCACGGCAGGGCACCCCTCACCCAGGTGAGATGGGGGACCTGAGGTCGTGTGACTGGGCAGGACGGGGTCCCGAGCTTCCACGGAGGGCAGAGCGAGGACGACCCCCAACGGCAGCCACCCACCTGTGCGTGACGCAGGAACGGGCTCTGATGGGCAAGCGGGGAGCGCCGACGCCCCCCACCCTCCTGAGGGTGCCTGTCCCCTCCCCCTTGGTGAGAGGTGCTGGGTGAGACGCATCTAAGCCTTCGGGAATTTTTCACAACGATCCTCCCTGAACCAGAAATAGCCACGCTGACCTCACAGGGGAAGGAGCTTCCGTCGGAGGACCTGGGCCCCCCCGGGCGCCGTGCGGGGACTGCGGGCAGCTGGGCACTCACAGGACGCAGGCGTAGCGGTCCTCCCGGGCAGCAATGTGCAGGGGCGAATCCCCGTGGACGTTCACGGCGTGGAGGTCACACCTGGCGGCCAGCAGGATCTCGGCTATGTCCACGCAGCCCGAGAACGCGGCCCAGTGCAGGCAGATGTTCTCCTCCTGCACGGAGACGGCGCAGCGCGCCGGGGAGGGGGGCGGTGAGCAAAGAGCCGCTGGACGCCGGCCGTGCTGCGGCCCCGTCGCGGGCTCGTCATGAAGGGAATGGAATCACGGTACTGAGTACTTCAGAGACAGAGTACAAGGTCATCGGCAATTACACCGACCTAGACACGACACGAGTAACATGACACCTGGGAGCACTTGGCTCCATCTACTTTTAAAACCACGCTCCCGTCGGGACAGAGGACAAGTGCAGGACGGCACTTGTGTAAGATCTGAGAAAGCTAAAAGGTGGCCAAATCTGGTTGCATTAAAAACTGTACTTCATAAAAACCTCTGTAAAATAAAAATTTTAAATCAAAGGTTAGAAAAAACCATTTGTGCTGCATATAAGCTACACATGACTTAGAATAATCACAGTAGTTTATCACATCACTACACTGTCATCTTGAAAACAAACGCACAAAGGTAAGAAAATTTAAACCGCGTGTGAAAGCAGAGGAACACACACACAGAGCACAACGGGCGGCTGGCTGGGAAATCAGCGTAAGTCACAGTGGGGACACAACAGCTAAACTGCCACACTTGGGACAAACGCGAGAGCCGCTCCGCCCCGGGGCTGACAGCCGAGTGCTTCCTGCAGGGCGGGGCACACCCTCAGCTCGGACCCCGTGCAGGCCGAGCTCACGGCCACGACTTACTCAGCCCTTCCTTTACCCAGCCTTTGGCTGGCTCCTGCTTCCTCTGGAACACGAAGCAGTGAATGTTTCAGTCCTTTTCTTTTCCTGACTTGGTCTCGGGGCTTAACCCCTGAGGCGGCTTAAACACTCCCTGCCCCGGAACCGCTTTCTGCTCTCCTGGCTCAGGGGGCCCCACCCCTCAAGATCCCCCACGATCTCACAGGAGCCACCGCCGAAGTCAAGCCCGGCTGTCCACCCTGGCACCACCGCAGGGGGTTGGTGGGACCGGGCAGAGCTCCACCCGCCAGCCCCCGTGGGACCGAGGTGCCAGCCACGTGACCCTGCACGCCTCGTTCCCGCGCCCCTCCCACCCGGGGAACCTCCTGGAGCGCTCCAGGGCTCACAGAGAATCTGCCTCCCAGTCCCCCACTCGGCGCACCCCCGATGCTTTCGGCTCAGCGGCCTAGAGGACAGACAAGAGCGGGGGCCTCTCCGCTCGCGGGCGGCAGCTCGCCCCGGGCACGGGCTTTGCCGAGGACCCCTCTGTCAGCTTAGTGTTTTCTGAAAAGCCTGGATTTGCCTGGGGCTTCCTTTCCCGGACGTTGTGCGAGACACCTTCCACCCCTCTCATCTTTCCACCGCCCAAACATGTGCAAGCTCCAGAACAAAACGTGCTTTCCTTAGGGCCTCTTTTCTCATTCCTTCGTCAGAAGGGTCTGTGATTTTATACCCAGAATTACAGGCGGAGACCGTCCCCGTCCATCCGGGCTCCTCTAAGCGCAGGAACGTGCAGTCCCAGACGGGCCGAGATGGGGCTGAGGACACGACAGCCTGACCCGCGCATCTGAAGTGACAGACGGCATTTTGGTTCCGGCAGAGACTGGGCCAGGGGGACCGTCTAGATTTACCCTCCTGCCTCAAAGAGCCAAATAGTCAAAATGTGCAAAATAATGGTTTTCAAGACACTGGACATGAGGCAATGAAGTACTATACCCCTGAGAGCAGAAACAAACAAGGGGGCCTGGGTCTGTCCGCTCACAGTCCTGAGACCCAGGCCTCGGCACAGGGAGGGGACCAGGAGAAGCCCCGACACAGGAAGAGAGAGCCGGTGGCGGAGGCAGCCGGGGCTGGTGCAGCAGAATGCGGGGCTGGGAGAGCGGCCTCTGGAGATCCGGACCTCGGACCTCCAGGAGGACACCCCCCCAAAGCTGAGGCATAGAGGACTCAGCGCTAGTACCCACACAAGAGGGATGAGCAGCACTAGGCTGAGGCCTACTTGAACCCACCTAACCCAGAGCAGACTATTTCCAAACAACTTTGCTGCACCCGGAACAAGGCTCAAGACCTTTCGAGGAATACAGAGACTCCCAGCAAAGTAAAATTGACGGTGTCTGGCCTACAAACTAAGGTTACAAACAAAACTCTGGGAGTGGACATGGGCAGTGCCCACCAGAAACACACCAGGTCAGAGTAACAGCATGACAGGCTATGAAGAAAAGATGACTGAGCTTGAAAACATAGTGAAATTGCAAGAGAACCAGCAAACTCCGATCCAGGGTGAAAAAATAATTGAGGAAAATGAAAAGACCATCGGTGAGCTGGGAACGACTTCGAGCCACGTAATAATCACAGAACAAGGACCTTTGTGGAGCAGGAGCAGGCGGGAAGCATTCTGGAAGCAATGAGGACCTCGCTGACACAAGCTTCACAGACCCTTCCGGACCTCACACGTGCAACACACACACAAGTAACACAAGGCACATCGTAATCTAACTGCTAAAATCTAGCGATAAAGAGAAAATCCTAAAGCATCCAGAAGAACACAGATGCACTCTCTCTGGAAATAAGGACAAGGTGCCACCCAGAATCCCCGGCAGGAAACTCCTCGGCAAGGACACCGAGAGGCCGTGTGTGCCAAGTACTGAAAGAAGCTGTCGACCAAAGTCCATACCGACCAAACTCTCCCAAAGTGAGGGCAGGATAAGCACTCTGCAGACAGGAAAAGCTGCAGGCACCTGTTACGGGCCGACCAGCACCCAGGACACAACGAACAAAGTCAGACGAGTAGAAGAAAAAGGACCCTGGAATGAAGGACCTAAGCAACAAAGGAAGTGGTGGCCCTAGACACTGATCCTTGAGACTTTCATCACTACAGTGCTTCCAAAAGATCACCGACTGTTGAAGCAAAGTAACAACGTATTGTGGTGTTGGTACAATGTCCGAAAGCAACAGCATGAGGTCTGGAAGAAATGGGACACCCCTGTGTGTGCGACACAGCATCTTCTCTTAATTGAGAAAGCATGGCGCTGGCGTAAGGCCAAACACGTGTGGGCCAGCGGCACAGAGGACAGAGCCCAGGGACTGAGCTACACGCATGTGGACAAAGAGGCCAAGTCAACGCTATGGAGAAGGGACGGCTTCCTGAACAAACGCTGCGGGGACAGCTAGACAGCCTAACGCAAAACAAACTACTGTAAGAACACATGGAAGAAAGTCTTTGCGATCTTGGGTCAGGCAATGATTTTTCAAAGAGAACAACAAACACATGATCCATAAATAAGAAATAATTAGCAGACCAGACTTTATCAAAATTAAAAAACATCTGCTTCTCAAAGACGGTTGCCAGACTTTGTAAAACATCTGGTAGAGAGGACTTGCACGCAGAACGTACAGCAACTCTTAAAACTGAAGAACAAGAAAATCAGAACCCCCCTCGCCGGCAAGAGGACACTGACTAAGCTCGGTAAGTGCTGGGGAGGACGTGAGGCAGCCACTCGTGGACACCGCTCTCAGGCACAGCCACCGTGGGAGCGGGGCAGCCTCGTAAACAGGGGACCCGGGTTTTATGGGAGAGAAATGACGGCACGGGCCACGCAGACGCATGCCTGCACGTCGACAGCAGTGTGTGTATGAGAGCCGGAACCCAGAAAACCCAGCGTCCGCGGCCAGGGGAAGGCCTCACGAGCCGGCGCGAAGCCCCGGGCTGCCTGGGCAGTGACCTCACGCAGGGGTCCAGCTACGGAAAGCCGGACTCACATGCTCGGTGACAGAGAGCGGAGCCGTGGGGGGTTGGCTATGAAGCGGTAGGAGGAGACTTCCGGGAGTGTCGCGCGCTGTCCTGACTGTGGGGATGGTTTAGGGGTCAACACTCGTCCAGCCGGACACTTTGCACGGTGCGCCGCTGACACGTCACTAACACTGCTAGGGTGAAAGAACACGGCCGTCTGTCACGGGAACAACACGCGCGGCTCGGTCAACCCTCCTGCTTCTCGGGGACCGCCAGCAGCACCAGCATGGGCACCCGAAGGGCCTGTGAGGCCGCACGCCACCCTGCCCCCACGCGCTTTCGACACCCTGCCCGCTGAGGACACACAGCCACGCTCGAATGAGGCTGCTCGCGACGTGTCACGAGGCGTCCGCGGGACGGAGCACGGCGGCTCTGCGGCAGCCACGCTGGACGCCATGCACCTCCTCCTCTGCCCTCATCCGACGCTGCCCTGGGCCTCCCAGCCGCCAGGGTCCTGCAGGCAGCATCGCTGCCCTGACACCAGCGCTGAGCACGCGGACAGAAACAGCCCAGGCTGGGCCGCGAGCTGCAGGCCCAGACCCCGGCCCCTTGCTGCCGTTCCCGGTTTCAGGCCGGCAGGACCTGCGCACGGACTCGCCGGGTCCCAGAGCCGGGCAGCCACATGGAGCGGCCGGGTGGTGCTCACCACTCCCGCGCCTTCTGCAAGCAGGGATCTGGACAGCTCGCGCCGCTCAGCAGCCGGCTCCCGACCCGGGGCACTCGGGCTCCGCGCGACTCGCGCTGCGCTCGGAGAAATCACGGCTCACCGTCAGCTGCTTTCTTACTTCATTATCAATTTAATGAGCCTGTGCTACATTTTCCATTTATGGCTTTGGGTGACTCTCTGTCACAGGGCACACTGTGTCTGTCCGCCCTGGGACCCTTGTCCCTATGCCTTGTTCCCCAGTGGGTCCCTGAAGACCTTCCCAGAAACACCCTTTTAAATTAACTATAGAGGTGTCCTGGGGGCTGAGTCAGTGAAGCGTCTGCCTTCAGTGCAGGTCGTGATCCCGCGGTCCTAGAATGGAGGCCTGCGTCGGGCTCCCTGCTCAGCGGGGAGAGGGCCTCTCCCTCGGTTCCCGGCTCACTTGTGATCTCTGCCGCTATCTCTGTCTCTCTTCCTCTCAAACAAATAAATAAAATCTTTTAAAAAAATAATAAAATAAATTAACTAGAATCACCTGCTGTCTGATACACAGGCTGGAGGATTACTCCCAGGGGGACTGCTGAATCTTCTGACCTTAGCCTCAAAACCCTGTTTTCTGAAAACAAATTTGCCCCACAAAACTAGCCATCGACACAAGCACCTTCTCTCTCACGGTCTGAGCACGTGCTGGCTCCCTTTTTTTCCTCTCAAGACAGCAACCGCAATACAAGTTAGGGCTCCCACCGCTACCTGCCCAGGTGTGGGCTGTGCCCCGGGCTCCCGGGTCCTGACCACAGACACGGGAGTCAGTGACGTGATCCCAGGCCAGGTTCGCCTCTACAAAGGCAGGTATATCCACGGGGCAGGTCTCAGGAACCTCTGCCCCTCGATCTATACCCAGCAACCGGGCAGCACCCAAGACCAACCCCAGGAAACCACAGCAGGTCCACTGGGGCCGCTGAAAACACGGAAGAAGAGGGCAGAGCTGCAGTCGGGTTCCAAGGACAAGACCCTGCAGCTGCCCGCTCTGTGCCCCCCGGTCCCTCCGTCGTCCTCCAGGACCCGATTCCCTGGGGGAGCTTGGGGCCAGCGAGAGCCAGAGACTCACGTTATCGCGGATGTTGATGTCCGAACCCTTGGAGAGCAGCAGCTTCACGAGCTCCACGTGCTTATACTCCGTGGCCCAAATCATGGGCGTCCAGCCGCCGTCATCCTAATTTCAAAAACAAAAAAGCCAAAAAAACGGTAACACACACGCACACACACAAGCACACAAAGTCCATTACAGCTCTGCAGACCAGTAACACGAAGCAGGCTCACTCAGGACCGGTAAGACGACTCCGAGAGACGGGAGCCAGTCCAAGTCCCCATTTTGTGGATGAGGAGACCGAGGCTCAGGGTGTAGCCCCTGGTGTCTCCGTGAGTGTGGGAAGCAGCCGGAGCCTCTGCTCTGAGGGCAACGGATGGATCCGCCAGGCGCCCTCGTCCCACTGCAGCCCTCTGGGCAGTCACCACCAGCACGACACCGGCTTGGACTGCGTAAGGAGCCAGAAATGCTGACCAGACCGGCCGTCCCAGATCAGCAGTCTGGCTGGGGGGAAGCACCGGCCCAGGGACCCAGACAGAGCCCGAGCGTGAAGCAGGAGCAGCTGCCGACACTGCGGACGGCCAGACAGCCGAGCCCAGAGACTGACGGAGCCTGTGTCCCGTTCTCACTTCTGCCTGGAGGGCAGGAAGTACAAAGCCTGCCCCGGCCGACTCCGTATTAGGGTCTGCCAGGGTTCTGATGAGCTGCCTTTCTACCATCTACGGCCCCAGGCCCGTCTCCTCACTCAGTGGTGGTGGGTAGTCTCATTTAAGCCAGAAAAAGGCAGCTCTTCAGGAAATGAGTATCACGTTGCCAACTCACGGTCTGGTGGCGGAAACCTCAACGCTCCCCGACACGTCCCCAGTGGCGTCCCGTCCCCACCCCACCCCCAGCAGCCGCCTCTCTCTGGGAGCCACTCGGCCTCCCTGCAGGCTGCCTGTGGGCACCACCTGGGCCCTGGGGGCACAGCAGGGACCAGCTCGCCTCAGGGGGCCCAGCCCAGCCCAGGGGAAGGGACGGACAAAACTAAACCAGGCGGGAGACAGAAAATGAAACGGGAGGGGTCCAGCCCGTGGGCCCCATGAGAGCAGAGGCAGGCCAGGCGACACAGGGCAGGGGGGAGGGTCTCTGTCAGGGTGGGCTGGAGAGAGCTGGGTTGGAGGCAATGGCTGGACTAGAAGCCGGGGCAGAGCCTGTGAGCCCAGATGGCCTCTCCAGGGCCGAGTCATGTGGGAGGAGAGGGGTCCGGGTCTCAGCGAGTGGGAGGGAAACGCTCTCACTTGCACTCACTAGATGCACACACGACGCCCTCGTGCCAGGGGCCACACGTACACAAAGACCCTGCCCTGGAACCCTGACAGCCACGGGAGGGAAGATGGCGTGCCCCGGGGGGGAGGGCATCTGGCACACAGGTCAGCCCAGGCAGACGCCGTGGAGAAGTCTCCAGACGGGCAGCGGGGGAGAGGCCGTCACGGGTGTGAGCTTTCAGAGTAGCCAGTGGTCAAGCAGGGGAGGCGGCTGCCGGGGGGTGAGGCCAGGCCTTCCGAGGGGGGCTGCGGAGAACGGGGAGGGGCCAGCACTGCTACGGTGGAGAACGGGGTCACGGACCAGTCGGCCAGGTGGAGGGTCAGCGAGGGTGTAGCTTTACCTGACAGTTGACGTCCATCTGTCCATTTGAAAGCAGATACTGAACCACATCGTAGTGACCTTTCTTGGCAGCGAGGTGCAAACAGGTGGAGCCCTCTGCATCCTGCAACACAAACACCACTGAGCCTCGGAGAAACCGTGCGACCTCCCGCACGGCCGAGCACAGCACCGCGGTGAGCCCCGAAGAAACCGCGCGACCTCCCGCACGACCGAGCACGGCACGGCAGTGAGCCCCGGAAAAACCGCGCGACCTCCCGCACGACCGAGCACGGGACCCTGGTGAGCTTTCGTTCCCCAATGAGAGAGGTGCCCTCTAGAATGGTAAGGAACCCAGGCGGAGAAAGGTGGAGTTGTTTTCAGAGGTCTCACGACTGGGGTCCAAGCCCCGAGCGTCGGGCTCCAGACCCCCAGCTCCTCACGCCAATGGGCCTCTTCAGCTTTGAAGACACACCTGCAGGGACATCATGCCAACCACCCACCCCTTCTCCTACGGTCCAGACAGGGCGAGGCGCGCCCCGGGCTTCTCGGCGTGGCCAGGTGCAGCACCCTGTCCCCCTATTCCAACATGGCCCCCGGGACTGTGCCAGGCACCCGCACTCCTCACGTGACAAGAGGGTCACCGTGCCCATCGGGGCCGCTATGAGATAACGGTCGCCACTGCACGTTTAGACTAGCGCTAATAATTCCGTAATCCCTGTCTCTGTGCCACAGAATTAAAAATAGTAAACGGCGGAGAAGAGCAGGGGCCCAGAGCGGGGGCGCACTTGCCCTGCGGTCCGACACACGCCAGAGCGGCCGCCTGTCGGCACTCTGCCTCCCGTGGCTGCAGGCGCAGCTCCCCACTAGCTTTCAGCTCTACTTCCTCAAGCACGCCACACACATCCCATCAACTGAAGTACCTCGAAACGAAACAAAAGCCACCCTGCACTGTGCAGGTCGGAGCCGGGAAGCTCCAGGAGAGCCCGGGGTCCTGGGAGGGCCGGGGACCATGTGTACCCCGGTTTGCACGGCCAGGCTCAGTGCCAACCTGAGCGCCTGCGCCCCGCACAGACGGACTCTTCCTGGCCGTGCACGTCAGGGACCCATGCGGACACACTCCCGTCGTCTTCTCCTGCCAGGGTCTCTCTTTGCCTTCCCCCCGCTCCTGTCTGTACGGACCACGTTCCCCAGTTCCTCTTTCTCCCTGCTTCTGACCCTCTGAGGAGTAATCCGAGAATTTCACACACACACTGTTAAACATATTTCTTACCAAGCCTGAAGTTAGTAACCTGCTTTTCTCAAGAAAACCCACACACTCAAACCCCATATTACCGGCGTTTAAAATTTTAATTCTACGATAAATACAAAAAAGTATGGTTGTTGGTGTAAAGGCCTTATTTTCAAGTGTTCTCAGTTGTCTGACTTTGTACTGAGTTTCGCAAAACCTTCCCCTATTGACACATCCCAGATCTGAACAGGGGCATCTCCTCCTGGGGGCAGGGGCCCACCACCCAGCAGCAGCAACCCAGGGTCTGGGATTGAGCCCCACATCGGGCTCCCTGCTCCGTGGGGAGCCTGCTTCTCCCTCTTCCACTCCCCCTGATCGTGTTCCCTCTCTCTCTGTCAAATAAATATTAAAAAAAACAAAAAAACAAAAAACCCTCAATATTTCAATCTAACAATTCCACACCCAGAAATATGTCCTGAAGAAATCAAATGTGCAAAAATTTAGCTAAAAATTTTAATTGGAGCACTGTGTATAATGGTGATTGAAAACACAGGGGCACCAGAGTGGCTCAGTCGGCTAAGCGTCCAACTCTCAGTTTCGGCTCAGGTCATGATCTCAGGGTTGTGGGATCAAGCCCCGTGTCGGGTTCTGCATTCAGCGGGGAGTCTGCTTGAAAGATTCTCTCCCTCTGCCCCTCCCCCTGCTCACATGCTAGCACGCTCTCTGAAAATAAATAAATCTTTAAAAAATTGAAAACAAAAATTCTAAGCAATAAGCAAATTTGACTAAAAGTGATACCACTGCATCACGAAATACAATGCAGCCACCTCAAATAATGTCGTAAAACAGTATTTAACAGAAAACCACCGATAATGACGGAAAAAAAGAAGCTGATAAATTACTATGAACAGTATATGTTTTTGGCTGGAAAAACGTGTATTAGTGTGAAAACTACAAGACCGTTTTTATATTTTGCTGTAGTTCCATTGTACATACGTATAGAACGTAAGATTTGCCATTTTAGCCGTTTTCAGACGTACGGTTTGGTGCCAGCGATCCCCCTTACACTGGCGTGCGGCCCTCACCACGGACCCTAAACAGACCCCACTGAGCAGGGATGCGCGCCCCACCCCAGCCCCCATGACCTTTACTCAACCTACTTCCAGGCTCTCAATCTGACGACTCTGGGTCCTCGCACGAGCTGACCCCACAGGACGTGTCCTTCTGGGACAGCCTTGTCTCACTCAGCCCTTCACCGGTGCTGGGGCTTTCTTCTCGTTTGGGGCTGAGTGACGCCCCATGGTGTGCACAGGCCATCCTTCGCTAATCTGTCCCTCTGTGGGGGGACACTGGGGCTGTTGCCACCTTCTCACTTTGTGGACAAGGCTGCTGAGAACATGGGAGTGCAAATACCCACTCCTGCCCCTGCCTTCAGCTTCTCCGGGTAAACGTCCAGGACTGGAATTGCTAGGTCACATGGTGCTTCTACGTGGAACTTTTTGAGGAACTACGAAACTGTTTTCCACAGAAGCCGCATCATTTCACATTCCCAGCAATGCATGAGGGTTCCCCTTTCCCTACATCTTTGCTAGCATATACTTTCCATTTTCAGATAACTGTTGCCCCAAGGGGTGTGTGAGGGGACATCTCACTGTGGTTTGGATTTGCATTTCCCTGATGACTGGTGATAGTGAACATCTTTTCATGTGCTAATTGACCATTTATAGATCTTCTCTGGAGAAACGTCTATTCGAAGTCTTTGCCCACTTTTGAATTGG
This sequence comes from Potos flavus, assembly GCA_028534135.1. Taxonomy (NCBI): domain Eukaryota; kingdom Metazoa; phylum Chordata; class Mammalia; order Carnivora; family Procyonidae; genus Potos; species Potos flavus. The sequence goes on from CM052892.1 coordinate 181,949, forward strand.
GCTGGATTTTTTTTTTTTTTTAAGATTTTATTTATCCATTTGACAGAGAGAGAGATCACAAGTAAGCAGAGAGGCAGGCAGAGAGAGAGGGGGAGCAGGCTCCCTGCTGAGCAGATATTGGGCTGGATTTTTGTTACTCAGTGGTAGGAGTTCTTTATATGTTCTGGATGGGAATCCCCCACCAGGATTTATTACTATTTCTCCCATTCCGTGGGTTGTCTCTTCACTCTTAGTGTCCTCTGACACAGAAAGTTTTTATTTTTGATTAAGTTTATCTATTATCTGTGCTATTGGTGTTATATCCAAAACACCACTGTCAGACCCCATGAGTCATGAGGGTTTTATTCTATCTTTTCTTCTAAGAGACTTATGGTTCTAGCTGTTATGTTTAAGTCTTTGATGCGTTTTGAGAAAATATCTAAATACAGTGTAAACGAAGGGCCCAACTGCATTCTTTTACACGTGGAGATCCCATTTTCCTGGTACCATTTGTTAAGAAGACTGCCCTTTTCTCCCACCGAATGATCTGGCACCCTGCCGAGAACTGTTCTCGATCGGCGAGGGTTCGTTTCCGGGCCCTGCTCTCCCACGGTCCGTTCGTCTGTCTTCGGGTCAGCGCCGCGCGCTGCTGACCGCTGGAGCTCTGTACTAGGTCTGGAGTCAGGAAGCCTGAGGCCTCCGGCTCTGCCCTTGCCCGGGCGGTTCTGACTGTTCAGGCTCCCTGAGATCCGCATGAATTTCAGGACTGGTTTTTCTCCACCTCTAAACGTGGCACCGGGACTCTGACGCGGATCGCGCGGACTCTGGGGTTCACCCTGGGCGTGGGGGCACTTCGGCAACGCTCCGGCTCCAAGCCGCGAACAGGGGACCCGTTTCCACACACTGCCGTCTTTCGTCTCTTTCAGCAATGTTTCGGGGTTTTCGGCATGCAAGTCCTTTGTCTCCTTGGTTACGTTTACTCCTTATGTTTTGCTCTTCTTGATGCTATTGAAAATGAAGTTCTCAATTTCCTCTTTGGATAGTTCACCTCAAGTATATAAAGATACAACTGATGCTTCTACATTGATTTTATATCTTATAACTTTTCTGCATGCATTTATTAGTTCTAGATTTTTTGTGTGTAGATTCTTTAGGATTTTCTACATATAAAAATCATACCATTTATGAACAGAGATCATTTTACTTCTTTCCCAATTTGGATGCTTTTGTGGGGGCTAATTGCTCCAAGTGGAAGTCAGAGAGGGAAAGTGTACAAAAGGAAGGGAGCTGGAGACCTCTGCACCGCAAACTCCATATTTGTTGCTTTGTCTATTGAGAGGCACAGCAATCCAGTGAGCACGAGCCTTCTCTCAAACACACCGGTAACCAAGCAGGTGAGCGAATAACTACTTCCAGACAGACAGCTGGATGTTTGACGCTACCAACCCCTGAAGACATCCCAACAACGACCTGGCCCCTGTGCATCTTTCTGAGGAACTTCTACACAAAAGAGGAGCGCGTACCTTAGGATCCACGAGGGCCCCGGCCTTGATGAGGTACTTCACTGCATCTAAATGGTTGTTTTCTGCCGCCTCCATCAACGGGGTTCTCTGGTCTTCCGAGCAGGTGTCGATATTCGCGCCCGCCTAGTGAAACCGGACAGGTGAGGGGTGGACAGAGCTCCCGCCGCGGCCCCCACCTGGCACCCAGCCACTTCGCACCCTTGCAAGCGGAAAGATCTCATGAGCTATGCTGAAATCATTTCCAATCACTGCAATGGCGTTTGCGGAACCCAATTAAATTAAAAGACATGACTGTTCTACTACTATCAAACCCTCAGTTCAAGAAGAGCATTTTCTTAGCAGAAAATGTTCACAGCACATTAGTGACAATACCTTTAGAAAAGAGAAGTGATAACGTTCTAAAGCAGGAAAAGCAGGGGGGCACCTGGCTGGCTCGGAGTACTACATCGGGCTCCCTGCTCAGCGAGGAGCCTGCTGTTCCCTGCGCCCCTCCCCCGATGCACGTGCTTGCGCGCACTCTCTCTCGAAAGTAAATAAAATCTTTAAAAAATAAAATAAAAGCAAGCAGGCAAAGGAGGGATGTGGAGGGGCTGCTCAGCAAGGCTGGGCCAGCAGGCGGGCAGTGACCCGGCCTACAGAGACCACAGGCCACCCTGACTCACTGACCTCTTTCTCTGGCTTTTTTAATGCTTCCCAAAATACATAGAATAAAAGCAGATTTCCAATACTAAGTATTTTGAAGCAATCTCTAATACTTCCAATAGAGTATGTACTTGGAAAATTAATGGTCTAGCAAGTATATGTAGATTTCAGCCTATCTGAAACTTAAGAAGGTCCAACTTTAAAATGTGTTGTGTGCCATAAGCAAATTGGATGTCTCACAATTAAAACCTTTTCCCCATAGGGGTAAAACTGTCCAATTTCTTAAACTAATGTACCAAAAGCTGATATTTAGTTTATAAATATTTACTAGGAAAAGGCAGAGAAGAGCATTGCTTTTACAGTTTGTAATTAACAACAAAAAGTAACAAAATGAGTAAGAACTTTTCAAATAGATCCAGAGTGGTGAACTTACGGAAAGCAGGGGACTGAGGTGGTTCAGGGAAGCCTGAACAAGACTTTTGGCAAGTTCCAGAGGGCAGGGTGGGGCCACGGGCAAAGCTAAAGACCAGGCACTAAGGGAAGGTCCGGGGTCAGAGGACCGGGCACTAAGGG
>CM052892.1:185165-217607 GCA_028534135.1 Potos flavus
GACCCACGACCAACTCCCAGTGTGCCCATCCAAAATCAGGGGCAACAAGTGACAGAGGCCCTCACAGGGACACACAGACAATCCAGAACTGACACGACAAAAGTTGGCCCAGAAGACAGTGGTCATCACCAGAAAAAGGCAGGGAAGACTGAGAGACAAAGCCAAAGAATCCATGCGAAAGTCGAAACAGAGGGAGAAGACCGGAGAGCGAGTGGAGGCGGGAGGGGCCCATGGGACGGCGGGATTCCCGCCAGAGAGAACGGGGAGAACGGGGAGCGGGTCTTAAGGAGCACAGACCTCCTTCCGCGCGGTTTCGTCATTCCATCCCAAAGGGCCGCGTACAGCAGCGCGCGCCACGCTGCGGCGGGCCCGGCCCGAGCAGAACAGCAGCGGCGTGTGGTGAGGGCTCAGGCCGGAGGCTGGACAGCAGGGAGAGATCTCAGAACTGCCCTTCGCAGGCACTCCTGGCCGCGAGGGAACATTCCTCAAACCCCGAGAGCGCAGGCTAGTGACCCCGGTGGGCAGCTTCGGGGCCGCTCTGGGAGCGGGGAGGGCGTTAAAGCCAGAGCCTGCCCAGTGCACGGCGCGGGGGTGACAGACGCCTGGCCGGGACGGTGCCTCCCACGAGGGCAGGAGGGGCAGGGCCGGAGCGGAGCACAGACACACTCTCCCCCGCGCTCACGGGCACAAGCAGGCTTCCTGCTCGCGGGCTGAAAGGGAGGCACACTAGAACTCCTGCTGTGTGCCTCGATGAGCATGGAGCGGAGCGGCGGACACAGGGAAGCCCCACAGTGATCAAGCCGGAGAGACGCGGAGACCAGAGCCGTCACGGCGAGAGCCTGGAGAGCCATCCCCTCCAGGGGGTGGGCAGGGCCGTGTCCTGACCTGGTGCCCTTCATGATTAATTAGCAGGACGTTTACATCTTAAGGACTCTCCTGTATGCATCTTACATACACACACACGCCTTAGAGAAAACAGGTCCTTTCGAAGGAGTGACAAACTAACTTCTCAAAGAAAGCACAGAAGCCAGAAGCCAGGGGAATCATTCCTTAAACAAAGTGAGAGAAAACAACCAGCAACCCAGAATTCCAAATCCAGGGAAACATCTCCCAAGCCCCACACTGGTCTCTCAGACGAGGAGGAGCCTGGGCGGCCCCCTCACCCAGCTCCGCACCCCACCCAGGACCGTCAGGGCGACCCTGCTCCCCCTTGCCTCGCCCGCGTCCTGCAGCCATCCCACAGAGCACTGGGCCTCCAGCACCCCCCCGAAAAAGCACAAACCACATCCACGCCCTCCTCAACTCCTCGCAGCGGGGACGACACAGCGTCCCACTGGAGTGCTGACCCCCAGCCTTCTTCCCCTCAGAGCGCTAGCACCCGTGGTCAGTGCCTCGATGGCCACGCCAGCTGTCATTCTCCGTCAGCCACCCACCACGGTCACGGCCGAGAACCCACCCCTGCACGACCACTATGAGCCGAGTCCTGCCAGGCTTCTGTTGAGCTCGCGCCTGAGGCCTCCCGGGGCCTCCCCACGGAAGTGGCTCAAGCTCACCCAGCCAGTGCAAGGCCTTCTCTCCTCCCCTTGGCGTCTGCAGCTCCCTCATCTTGCCCGTCTGAGAATGGGGGACAGGAGGCCTGCACACCAGACCACAGAGTGACCTCTGGAGGCCAGAAAAAAGAGTATACAGCCCCCCATGAGTGAAGAGAAAGGAAGTGAGACGACTGAAGCAAATATCAACCCAAAAGAAGGCAACAAAGGAGATTAAAAATATACATTTGTTTAAAAAGACTAAGAACCAAAACAACAACATAAAACATCAGAAATATATTTAAAAGCTAGAAATTACAGTAAATATTATCTAAAATAAAACTTCCTATTAGAATACCAAAATTATCAGACTGAGCTTTTAAACATTCTAGCAACATGCTACTTAACAAGACGCATCCAAACAGAGGCTCTCTGGCACGAGAGCGAGCTAGGAATCCACACCAATAGGTGTGTCTCCTGTAAGAGACACGTGCGACCATCCGCGTGACTGTGTCCTGCTCCGTCCACAGCCGCCACTTCCGCCAGCACCGGTCAGAACAAGGAGGAAGTGCCGCAGGCGAGTGGGGACAGACCCAGGCAAGGCCGAGGGAGGGGAGTGGCCCCGGCGCCCCGGCCGTCGGCACTTCCACCTCCCACGGAGGCACACGCGGGAGACCACCCGCACGCGCCCCTCTCCGGCCGGCGGTGTCTGGGGGGCACCCCACAGCAGCAAGGCAGGGGCCGCCCGCCAGCATTTTAGTACTTTAGATGTGAACAAACAGGAATCATCAGGCATTTGAGAAAAACCTTTAAAAAAGAAAGACCAAAATGAACAGAGCAGCATAAAACTTCCAAATCACTGTAATACCTTCAAAGGAACAAGGGAAGAACAGAGGTACAAAAAAGGAACTTCCAGGGAGCGAGAAAGGGCTCTGGATCTCAAGACGTGACTGCTGCACGGATGAAAGTTCGCCAGAGGAGCTGGATGGTGAGTCAAGAACCCTGCCTGGCAAGTGGACGGGAACGAAGCCCAGAGAAGAGTCCGTAAGGCGTACTGTGTGAGCAGGGGCTCCAGAGAGCAGACGGGAAGGTGGCATCCAGAAAGCCCGGAACAAGGGACAGGAATGTCTACATCGAAAGGACACACCAAATGCCCCAAAGAAGTCGACCACTGCAACGCAGTGAGATTTCAGACCAGTGGACCAAAGGAAATTTCCTGAAGCCTCCGGAGATAAAGGATCAGACCGAAAATTGGTCTCCAGCAGACAGAGGACCCAACACGGGGCCAGGGTCAGGGCAGGGGTGGCCCAGAGAAAGAGGACATGAGAGCAAGCCACAGGGCTTCCAGGGGACACGGAGCCAGGACGCAGTGTGTTCGGAGGGTCAGCAATGAACGGGGCCGAGAGACAACAGCGGCACGCAACCATTCTCGCTCTCGGAGGCGCCGTGGCCAGCGCGGGAAGCACTGACGTGACCGCCCACCGCAAGGGCCCCTGTGGATGTCAGCGACACAGGGCCATGATCAAACGGGGAAGGCTGGGAGGGGGAGGTGTGAGTGCGCCAGGGCCAAGCCTTTCCACGCTCTAAAGTCAGGAACTGGTATTAAACACTGAATGTAGAACAGGAACAAAACAACGAATCTAGAGAGAGCCAGAGAAGCTGCTGTTGGGCCGAGAGCAGGGCCAGGACGTGCCGGGACTGGGGGGACAGAAGCACTGGTTTTCTGTGTGAGACAGCAAGCGCCGAGTGACTTGGGAGTGCTCAGCACTCGTGTCGTGTTCCGAGCGCGCGGGCCGCGCCGTCCCACCTGGATGAGCATGTGGCAGATGTCCACGTGGCCGGCCTCCGCGGCGGCGTGCAGCGGAGAGCGCTTGCTCTGCTGCTCCATCTTGAAGTTGGGGTCGATCCCGTCCACTGTCAACAAACAGGTTTCACCGATTATTTCGGAAGCAGCCTCTGGTTCCCCCCACTCTAGGGGATCACAAAGGCTGGCAAAGGCCCCTATGGACGACCACGGAGAACCAGCATCACCCACCAGCCCGCGGCATGTGAGAGTGAAGCCGGGCTCCAAGCACGCTGGGCAGATGCGAAAGGACGTGTGCTAGTTTCACACCAAAGTCCACACGTGGGTCTACTGCCAGCGACGACTTAACGACCTAACGATATAGATCCCTTCCCTCACTGACCCTGTCTAACTCGAGGGCTCCCAGAATTACTCTGGGGTTCCTTCTGTATCTCCCAGCACTCCTGCTCTCAGCCTTCCTCCCAGGCCGGGTGACAGCCCAAGGACATCAGGCCCACTGGGCAGCTCGCGCACACGCGGCTCGGTGCACGCGATCCCGGCAGGCCTGCGTGCACGATCAGCTGACCGACCAGCCACAGAGCAGGCAGGCAACCTCAGAGCCCCACCAAGCCTATGGGGGAAACGACTAACGCCACCGTTTTGGTCAACATTAAGTAACTCAGATTTTTAGAACAAATCATTGAGTTTCTTCTTTGATCGTCAAGTAAAGGGATTTTTTAATCACTCTTTTGAACCCAGAGAAACAAAGCCTCAAGCTGAGAGCTCAGAATCGAATTCCGGCCCTTCCTTGCCCAGAGCAGAGCCGGCAAGGGTCTGAAAGCACCAGCAGGTGCGTCACCCCGAAGACGCATGCGCGGACGTTGGCATGGTGCGTCCCGCTCTGCCCACGGCTGGCACCCGCCTTCCTGCCACCGGCGCCCAGCCGGCCCCAGCTCGCTCCTCTTCCTTCTTCCGATCTACAGCTTCTCTTAATTTAATCATACACCTAATTCCTCTCTGAAAATGAGAAATTCCTAGAAAACATTTCTGCTACCGCGAGGAACAGGATGTGAACACCACGCAGGATGAACACCCCTGGGGGCAGCTCGGAGAGACGAGACACACAAAGAAACGAGACCCGCCTCCTGAGAAAAGGCAACAAACGACTGCGTGCTCTGGGGCCTCAGGGACAGGCCGCTTACCCAGCATGAGCAGCACCTTCTGCAGCTCCCCTTGCCTGGCGGAGAAGTACAGCTGCTTCGGATGGAAGCGAAGCTTCTTGGGTCTGCGGGGAAAGCACGGACAGCTGTGACCGCCAGGTGGCCCCACCCAGGCTCCCAGCCCACCGGCCACCGCACACGCAGACACACAGGAGCTGCAGGACGGGAAGGCCTGGGAGGTCTACCTGCTGATGCCTCAGGGTCAAGGGCACCAGACTCACCAGGCTCCGGCATCTCATAGGAAAAAACAACAAAAATGAGCAACTACCTTCTTCATCCACAACAGCAGAATGGCTCCTGAGACCTCTGTGTACTGTGACAACAGAGCGAACCATCGCTTTGCAGCGTGGGGTCTAGGGAGGCCCTGAGGTGGCAGGGGCAGCGTGGTCACACCGGGCCCAGCCCGCCCCCTCCAGCAGCATGTGGTCCGGGCCTGGCGAGCGGGGCTGGGGACACAACACTCACCATAGCATCAGGGCCGCAGATGAGGCTGGAGACCGACGGAGTGAAAGCTATGGGGGACTGGGTAATGTGTCCTAACCCGAGCTTCCCTAATCAAGAGTACCCTGACACGCACCCCTCCGGCAGAGAGGTGCGCTGCCCCGAGGAAGGACGCAGGGCCTAGCCTGCAGCCCCGGGGAACTGGGCTGGCAGGCTTCCCTGGGGGAGAAGCCCTGCCTCGCTCACCAGTCACAGACTCGGGGCCCTCCTGCAGGGCTGCACCACCTGCGAGCTGGCAGGTGAGCCTCACCAGCCACGTGATCCAACCCTTCATTTCACAGATGAGGAATCAAGCAAGTGGCACTGAGGTCACCGCCAGGGGTTCAACAACATCCAGGGGAAATGTTTGTAGGAGCCTCACCAGAACTGTCCTCACTTACGACTTCAAAGAAGTCACCTTTTGCTTTTAGTATAACGGACAGCTTACAATAATTCCCTGAAACGGTGTAAAAATACGTGAGTGGTCCTGATAAACACCACTAATCAAAAAGCTAAAGAACGCTACAGTGACCCCCTCGGGAATGCCCATGACCCCGTGGGGGAGCCCAGCGCCCCTCAGGGGCGCCACACAGGGTGCAGACCCTCGGGAAGTGCGGCCGTGGCGGCCCTGGAAGCGCTGGGGGGTCTCCAGACGCGCGGGTGCAAAGGGCCCAGTGGCTGACAGGAGGGAAGAGAACCCTGCAGAAAGGAGCGTCCGGATGGGCAGAGGTCAGCGGGTCAGGCCCTGAGCCACGTCTGAAAATACTGGTTCTTACTTTTCCGAGTCCAGGGCGATCAGGGCACTTTCCAAGGTCTCCTTCCCTGGCCCCTGGGAAAGGCCGGGGGCCGGCTTCCCCAGCCCAGCAGGCCCCGCGGGGTCGAAGCCCTCAGCTGCCTGGGGGGCTGCGCTCTGCGGCTTGCCGTCCTCCAAGAGCGGCGGTCCGGCAGTGCTTCGGGGGAGGAAACAAAGGACAGGCTGAATTGCAGACATGTGGAAAACTCCACTTCTCGTGGACACCAATGAAAACACAGAAGAGGGTTCACCCGGACCCTTCCAGCAGAGCGTGAGAACAGCCCCAGACTTGCTCTCCGGTCATTCCTCGGGTCAGAGTCCAGTTCGGGGCAAATGCCCAGGAAAAAAGTGACATTAAAGCAAAAGGGCAACTTTTCCAGGGTTTCCAGGACCATGTTCAAGTTTGCTTTCCTGAATGAGCTTCCCAGCTGGAGCTATCAAACCCAGTGCTCTTCCCAGTGGGAAGAAACCCTCCTGGAAATCTGATCCGAGGTGCGCTACATTCACTTAAAGACTAGCAGCATTAACAAGAAAAAACAAGAAGAGATTGACCTCCTCCTGATATTCAGTTTGATACATCTGCAATTCAAGGCTCTTTTAAACAGCCTTCGACAAAGTATTACTTTTCTCGGTGTCAGGGCAACGTTTACTGTGTTATATGTTCCCAACGTGAACCCTTCCCTTGACAAAATTCTGTTTTCGTTTCGCTAGGGCCTTCCAACTACAATGCGGTGGCTGCTTGCACCACTAGAGCTGGTGTGTCCCATCATCCTGTGCAACAGACGCACAGATGGGCAGGGGGGTGTGCAGGGGGCACAGCCGCGCACACGCTCCTGCGGGGGCAGAGGCCGTGCACGCGCACACACGCACGGGTCAGCACTTGAAGACGCACAGGGCTCCGGGGGAGCTGACCCAGCCGCAGCGGGCGCGTACCTGCCTGTGGTCGTGTCAGCCCTGCCCTCCACCAGGGAGCTCTTGTCCTGCCCGGGGGCCGGCGTCACGGTGGAGGTCGTGTCCGCTTTTGCGATGGTCACCTCTTTGGCCTTGGAGATCTCCTCCCCACAGTGGGGACAGTAGCTGGCATTATTGACTCGAGAGGCACAGTCCTTGTGAAAGCGGTGAGAGATGCTGCTCTCAGGCTGACACTCCATGAAGTTGCCCTGAACGCGGAGGACGACAAAGCGTTGTTCACCATTAGGGCTGACGTGCAGGAAAGTAAACAAGGTGTCCTGAGCCCGCCCGTGAGTGTGCTGTGGGAGCCGGGGCCCCACTGGCCAGTCGGGGCTCCCAGTCCCTGCCTAGGCAAACAGGAGACCCACGTCCTACGTCTGTGGCGTGTCCACACGTACACCTGCTTCGTTTTGTTTCTGGGGTTTTTTGAAGATTTATTTGTTTGAGAGAGAGAGAGAAAGACAGCAAGAGCAGGAGGGGCAGAGAGAGAGAGGGAGAGAATCTCAAGCAGAATCCACACAGAGTGTGGAGCCTGATCGGGGTTCAACCCCACAACCCTGAGATCGTGACATGAGCTGACGCCAAGCGGCAGAGGCTTCACCGACAGAGCCCACCAGACGCCCCCCACCCTGCCCCACCCCTGCGCTAAAGAGAAAGCACAAAGGGAGAGGAGCCACCTGACCGCCCCCCGCGCCCCAAGAGGCCAAGGCCTCGCTCTCCGGCTGTTCTGACCCAAGAAGAGACTGCACAGAGGACCAGGTCCCACGAAGGACCCCAGAGGACAATCCAGGAAGAGACTCTGGGAAGAGCGAGGAGAAGCAGTGCTCCACAGACATTACCCAGCATCACCGAGGGGCACTTCGGGCAAACCCGGGGGCCTCAAAAAAGGACTCTCGCTATCATCAAGGCATAAACCCCCAGCAAGATGAGAAGCAGTAAGAGCAGTGTGCTCCTGCCTGGAGCTAAGGGTCAATGGACACCGAGAAGCAGTCTCTCTCTCTTCCGGCACAAGCAACAAGGACGTGGCAGACAAGGAAGGGCACACAGGTGTCGAATCCCAAGAGCGGCCACTGCAGAGAAGCTCCTGACCCAGGTGGTCGCTCAGCTGTGGGCCAAGTGAACTGCGGGGTCCCCACGTTCTTACGGGCACCCTAAGCACGGGTATATGTGCAACGAAGTTACTGATGGAGAACACCCGAAAACCAAGAGATGAAGGCAAAGCAGATGGCAAGGCGGGCAGGCCCCCAGCCGGAAGCAAGGCCGCTGTGTGTTCAGACACAGCGAGAAGGAGGACGGGGGCCGAGGGCACCCGCCTCCCATGTCCCAGCTGTCCCCGGGGAGCTCGCAGGCTCACACACCGCAAGCCGAGAGCGTGTTGTGGGAGGGGCCCACATGGAGGCGGGAGCTCCTGGGAGGCGTGTGCCCCGACGGCCGGCCGGCGGAGGGAGGCAGCGGGCACGGGCGGGAGGCAGCGGGCGCGGGCGGGAGCCTGCGCCGCTGGGGCCCGCACGGCGAGCCAGGCACTTACCGCCGTGCAGAAGTAGCCGCAGCCAGGACAGCACTGGTGCTTCACCATCCGGCCCCGGTGGTCCTCACACAGCACCAGGAGCGGCGCTCTGCTGGACGGGCGCATGAGCTCGTGCTTGACCACGCTGTTGGTGCACCTGCCCAGCTGCAATCACACGAGACCGGGGTCAGCGACAGGCCGTCAGGGAGGGCCCCGCGGGTGCAAGTCGTGTCGGGGTGGGGACGAGGAGGGAAGGCGAGTCCTCCTCGAGTCCTCTGCGAGTCCGCCCGACCGAACGGGCAGCCTGACAGGCGGCCACACGCGGTGTCACAGGAGCAGGTGGTTGGCTCGGCGAATCGAGGAAAACCTGGGCGAGTTGGACAGACACACACCAGGCTGGACAGGAAGGCCGCCGTGGAAGCTCACTGCCAAGTGTGGCCCCGGTGCACCCCCGTCGCAGCCCGCCTCAGGCCTCGGAGGGGGACCCCCACGCCCTGCCCTACTACTGCTCCGCCGACTGGGCCCCCCCCCCCCCCCGCACCGAGTGACGCAGAGTCAGCGAATGGCAAGCCCCAGACCCACCTTCCCTGACCGATGTCTGCTCCAGTGGGAGAAGCGGAGACAAAGCAGAGACTAAAGCTAGGAAGCGGAAATCAGAAGCCATCCGGGGAGCACAAGCCAGGGCGGGAGAGTGTGTACGAAACGGTCACCAGTTCCCCTAAAGAAACGGACCTCGCGGCCATTCTCACACTGGAACGGGAAGCTAGAAACGAAGACACGCTCAGGGAGCAAAAAGGAGCTCTCGGGAATTAGAATTAAGGTGAAAGAAAGGGAAATTTCTACAGAAGTATTGGAAGAAAGGGAATTATCTGAAAGTGAAGCAAACGGACAAAAATTTGCAAAACGGGAGAAAAAAACTGGAGGCTCCATCTAGGGAACCTAAAAGAAAGGTAAAACGGAGAGAAAGCAAGGGCACACGAACTGGAAGGACGCAGCTGACCCCGGCAGCCCGGGACACCAGCGAGCTCCTGGCTGGGCAGCAGGACGCCGGGGAGGAAGCCAGCCCAGCCGTGCGAGTGCAGCACAACAACCGGGCAAAGAGCAGTCTTGAAACGCACAGGAAACCGTGTCCAACACAGAGTTCTGGAGGGAGCTAAAGCATTTCCAGAATCCAAAGTCTCAGCTATTTGTCTCCCCAGCCCCCTTCTGTGAGAGGCTACTGAGGGCTCTGCACCACCGAGACGAGAAAGTAATGACCCAGACAGACCTGATGTGCTGAAAATGCCTACAGAAGTGTGCAATTCCATCGATCAGGGACCGAAATTGTAAGAGATACACAGCAAATGAAAAATGAGAAAATCATTAACTCAGGAAAACAAAAAGTTGTCTAGAAGAAATGTAATCCAAGCATGCCCCTGGCTCAGCTGTGAGCATTTCCACAGCGTGTTATGAAAACCACAAATACAGTTTTAACCAAAATGAAGACAGAATGCAGCCTGCAGGTGTGACAACGGAGTGGAAATGAAAGGGGAGTGCCTCCGCCACAGTCAGGAACCAACACGCAGCGTCTCTCAAGTAGATAACCAAGAAACGACATAGCAAGCGGGTTATGTAAAACCACGGAAAAAATTTAAAATACAAGGAAAAATTCAAGGAGGTCCAAGTGACTGTCCCGGGGGAGGGAGCCCGGGGGAAGCAGCGTGAAGGGCAAACAGTAGCAATTCTGACGACGACGTCAAGCTGACCGCTAACAGCATCGCGGATGTTACAGCTGTCACGAGCAGGAGATGAGATGCTGCTACACGTCCAACCACAAGCAGGACGATCCCGCACAGAGAATCATCGGGTCCCAAGTGGTGGAGGGGCTGCGGCCGAGGGGTTGTGCTCGGGAGTCTGCGCAGACGGCCAGGAGCCAGAGCCACACGAGGAGAGTGGGAGGCGTCCCCATGCTGCACAGGCACACCGGGAATGGTAGAAAAGTCAAATAAAAATGGAGAAAATAAAAAAATATGGAAACAGATAAATGCGTACGACTGGCTCGTGACCATACTCCAGAAGGAAGAAGAAATTACTGAACTGAAAATGGTCAGTGTAATTAACCCAGACCTACAACAGAAACAGAAAGGAGAGTGGAGCACCCACCGGCCGCGACAGTGTCACAGAAGCTGACATACGTGTGACCAGAGTGCCAGACGGGGGAGGACAGGCAGGCCGAGGAGGCTCGAGGACAAGCAGATCAAAGCCCTAGAGGCTCAGAGTGACTGAAGAAAAAGAAAGACAAAAGAAAGACCAAAACCATGGCACCCAGGCCCAGAGATGAAAGAAAACTTCGGAGCAGCCAAAGAAAAACTGAACATGGCATCAGAGGAACAAAGACAGACAGGAACGGCGGCCAGCATCCTCGTCGGAAACCATGGAGCACGCCAGTAGCGGCTTCCGCAGGTGCTGAGGGTTCTGTGCCCTGGAAAATACTCCCCCAGATGAAGGCAGAGCAGAGACATCTCCAGGCCCACAGAAGTGAGAGAACTCACTGTCGGCACAGACCTGCGCGGGGCGACGGCCACGACCCACCAGAGGGGGAGCGGTCCCGGGGTTAGGGTCGAAATGAAAGTCAACCAAAGACTACTTTCACGTTCAAGCAATCTGAAAGATAACTGAAGAAAAATAACAGCAGGACCCTGCGGGTTTTTAGCACCTATGAGATTAAAACGCATGACAAAAGACGGGAGGGAGGATTCGGGACCACGTTACGGTCAGACTCTTCCACCGCGACAACAGGCGTGGTGTTGGGTGCAGGTGCACCGTGACAAAGGAAAGACGCGCGCGGGAAACCCCGGGGCAGTCCCCGAAGAAGACGTACATGATGAAGCCAACAGCGGAATAAATTGGAATCATAAAAATGTTCAATCCAAAAGGCAAAACATAGAGAAAAATGAGTAACGGATGACCTATAAACCCTAACGCTGCAAAGATGTCAGATCGTAGCCCAACTACAGCAACGACGGCACGAGGCAGGGATGACCCGAACCAGGTTCAAGAACAGAGACCGAAAAAATTCACTTTAAAGACAGAGGTGCAAAGCACGAGGGTGGGAACGTGTGCCCTGAAGACGTGGGTCACGGGAAAGCCAGCGTGCTTACACGAGCGCTGGACCCACGCGGTCTCAGCACAGGTGTCCTGGGCCCGCAGGGGGACAGCACAGGGGGACGGCGCAGGGGGACGCGGGTGCGCGGAGCCAAGCCTCCACACGCAAGAGGCCAAACTGACGGGTCTGGGAGGAGAAACCCATGTGGCTGAAGAATCCGACACTCCTCCCTCAGCAACGGAACTGACGGACGGAGTCAGAAAAGCATCGGAAGACCCGAACGGCAGGCTCCTGACAGCAGTGGTGGGCACATGACTGCACACATTCGCCAACGCTCAGAACCACACCGAAAAGGGGACTTTCACTGTGTGACGTGGGCCCCCTGAGATGCCTGACAAAACAAAAAGACCCAAGGAGCTTGTTCTGGGAAGGGCTGCTTGCTGGCGGCTAAACATGAGATAGGGAGACCATAAAACAATTCTGGGGACAACAGCAGTGGCCTAAAAATTCCCTGGAATCCCACTTAAAGAGCAACTAGACAGCAAACCACGACCCAACGCCAACACTGACAAGAGCAAGCTACCGCAGCCGAGCGACTGACGCAGACTTCATTCCGCCACAGGCGCCTGCGACGCTGGTGTTGGGGCAGGAGGAGAAGGCAGGCCAGGCTGGTATCTCGTGGGCCCGAGGGCGGGGGAACTGATACACGAGACCCTCACTGGGAAGCCCCGCAGGGACCGGGGCCAGTGCGGTCCAGCCTCCAGGAAATCTCAAAGCCTCAGGCTAGCGTCCTCCTCAGGTCGTGCAGAGGGAGTGAGAAGAGTCTGGTCCCCGCCTGCATCAGAGCTGCACCAGGGACACAGAGCAGCAGTGAAATGGCACCAGGACCGTGGAGCCCGTCAACCCCAGATGGTGTGGCCACGTGGCCGGGCTGTTGCGCAGAAATTGAAAGGAAGAGAAAACAAGGGAGAGTATGTGTAAATTAAAAGACGAAAGGACGATAGTGTCTACGGGTTTCCGCATGGATGGTGAGGATGTTCAGAAAACACAGGGAGGTGAGCACTACCGGGGGCAGAACGGGGGCCATTCAGGCCCCGGTCCGACCCTGAGCCTCGGCGGTTAGGCTATCACAGTGCTCGCCCCGAACGGACTCATGAGGCCAAACATCTGTCTTGTCTTGTATTCTGGATCTATGTTTCACTTTATAACACACCAAACACAGACAAGACCATGAGTCCCTTAGATGCTAAAGGAAAGAGGGATGGGAGGGGACAAACACAATCAAGGCCCCGGGACTGTCAGGACACCAACTCCTAACTCTGAAAAATGGGGGGGGAGGGGGGGGCGGGGGGCGGAAGACCAAATAGTCATTTACTCGGTCTACCCAGTGTGAAGTGTGTTTCTGGGGTGCCAAACAGCCCTAGCAGATGAGGGGAGCTCTTCTGTGTCCAGGAGTCCAGCCAGAAGCTGCAGAAGGGAAGGCAGGCTTGCGGGACCGCCATTTCTGCCGTGTTTCTGGGGCCCTGCCTTGTCCTGCCGCTGCGGGGACAACGAGCTTGCTTACTTCGTGGTCCACACTTTCCGTAGCCATGCACTGGTTGTTGGCCAGAGTCGTGATCTCGCGGCTTTTCGGGGTTTCCATCCGGCAGCTGCAGAGGGGCACTTCCTGAAGGCCATCCGTCTCCACCACGTCGGGACCGTTGGCCAGCCCTAAAGTCACACGAACACGCATGAGTGTCACCAACAGCACAGCGCACACCCAGACAGGCTTCCACAACATTCAGGGGCACGACGTCTCCATCAAGACAGCAGTCCAGAAAGTGACCAAGGCCACAGTCTTTCTGGAACCCTCACGTGCAAGGAAATACAAGCACGCCAACGACTCCGCTGGCACAAGCAGCACGGCCCAGCGGGAGGGTCCGCCCGCCTGTCGAGCGCCCGCTGCCAGCGGCATGGGGAGGGGACCCTCTCCCACGAACACATTGCCAGCCAGGCTCGCAGGAATCCCCTGGTAATCCATGCTCTCGGGAGCCAGGACCTAAGTTCAGAAAGGGACTACATCTTCATTACAGAAGATTCTCACACACAAAGACATTCACTGCATGTTAAGACCTTGCTCTCCTCACTTGGTTTTAGAACTGCAGCCCCAGGAAGAGACCCTGGATTGCATCTGGGTTTCCTTACTATGCAGGATGTTTGCCTGGCTGAGGAGGGAAGAGCTGAGGGACGCTAGGCCAACAGCGACAGTAGCAGTAAGGGTGGTACATCTTATCTCCTTCTCATCCTCAATTCCTGGGGAAGACACCCGAGGAGAAGGAGGGCCTGCAGCCCACGTCTGAGCACAGCCAGAGCCAGGCCGGCCTTGAGGGCTGGGGGTGCAGGCTGGCTGCGAGAAAGACCCCTCAATCCAACCTGTCAACAGGGCCTGGCTGCTCCCAAAGGAAGGCACATTTCATGTTCTCCTCTTGTGACACAGCCAAAGTAGAAACATAAGGGGATCGACATCTCCCACGCTCGCCATTAGCTCTCTTAGTTAAGAATAACGGACTCTAGGGGCTCTTGGGTGGCTTAGTCAGTTGAGCGTCCGACTCTTGAGCTCAGCTCAGGTCACGAGCTCAGGGTCATAAGTTCAAACCCAGTGTGGAGCCTACTTAAAATAAGAAAAAGGAAAAGAAAAGAAAAACAGGGAGAGAGAACAATGGACTCTTGTCACCACACCTATGTACGTGGGTCCACCAGGGTCAGAGGACCTGCCCTCACTGTCCATCACCACCCTCGTGCATCATCTGAGGCCGGTCCTCACCGGGAGACTCAGGATGCAGGGTCCCCCGGGACTGGCAGCAGAAGCCCACACGCGCATTCTGCCCTGGGATGCCGCTGAGCCTCGGGGTCACCTACACCCCAAGAGAATGACACCCTTCCTTCACGATGAGAGGAAACAGGGAAATGGTGAGCTAGAACTAACGTTAGCATCACTACAAGTTTAAAACCGGGAGAGCCCTGGCGAGTCTGCTTAGCAAGTGCATTTTGCAACGAGGAAGGGGCTGGCCAGCACAGCGGAGAAGGCCGAGAGGAGGAGTGAGGATCCACGGACAACGCAGCAGTGGCTCAGATGCTCCCGATCACAGGGCCTGCCCTCGTCTCCAGCATCGGGAGCCACCAGGGGTGCCGAAGGAATGGCTCAAGAGAACCCCACCAAGTGCCCACTGCCACTGAGCTCTGGCTCCCCCCAAAATCTCCTCAGCACCCACTCCTGGCCACCCCTCCCACAATCTGCTGGGACCACAATGTCACTCAACTTCAACTCGGCAGACCTAGCAGCAAAGATGCCAAGAAGAAGGACACGCGAGCAGCAAATTCTGATTGTGCACAAACGTTCTGCAGGCTCAGGCCTGGACCCTCTGGGCCCAAGACCCGGCACCCTCAGCGGCCCTCCGCACCCACCGCCGGAGCGCGCCCTCTAGGCCTCCAGCGAACTGCCCCTCCCGTCCAGCCTCGGGCTCCACATCGCGTCCCCCGAGTGTCTAAAACTCGGACATTAAAGAAGGCATGGATACAAATGCAATGTGTGTCTTCAGTGCACTGCTTCTCTAAATCAAAAGTATGACTGGACAGACCAATCGTTGACCCATCAATCAGTGGTCACCAATCAAAGAAAAATAAAGTTTAGGAAGTCAACTCACAAAATATCATAAAATCTCAGGAAGCCTTCACTTTCTCCTCCTACTCCTCCAACTTGGCTCCCACCGGTTTGGTGCTTACTTTTACCAAAAAGAGAATATAAGCACCTAACGCACAATCTCCCGTCGCTCAGCTAACAGACTGGGGCGAGCCCAAGGTCACCGGAACTCCCACTGTGCCCCACTGTCCCCTCCCCTCCAACCACTGCGGCGCAGCAGAGGGGCAGTGCCAGTCAATGGAATACTATTTCCAGCTCACACCCAAATCTGTGACTTCTGGGGACAACCCTAAAGGCAGGTTTAGGAAAGTGGCCCTTGGTGAGGAGAGACAGCGTGAGGGGCCTATGCCTACAGCTTCAGGGCACCAGACAGGCATTCTACTCAACTCGGTGCAAGAGGAAGAACGGTTCCTCTGATGGACAAGTCTACAACGCATCTTAGGCTAAAGGTGCGATTTCCGACATTAAAGAGGTGAACTCAATTTCTCTAAACCCCAAAATCCGGTTATTTGTCCTCCGAAGACAGGTCCAACCCCTACAGCAGCGGACAACCCACAACTGCAAGGTCCACGTGGAATGTAAAGAACTTCGGGGCTTTACATTTTCCGCGTATTATACTTTACATAGATTTTCCAAAATAGTCAGTGATTAGTTACTTTTCATTGATGAAAGGTTTTTAAATGGTTCAAGGACAGCAAACAGTGGTGGAGAGAAAGCCCCGCCCAACTCGGCCCAGCCAACTGTCCCCAGCCCCAGCACTGCGGGCCCAGCCCCGCCCCAGGTGCGCCCTTTGTCCCAGCAGAGAACACGCCTGAACACCGGTCACAGCCGAGTCAGACGATGACAAAGCCACGCTATTCAAAACTGAGCCACCAGTGTATCTCCCGAGACACAGCCCGGGCAGGAGGACCCCTTTTCCGCAGGAACTCTACGTAAAAACGTGTCCGCCCGGGGACATGCCGTACAAGCTGACCTCGTGGGAGAGGCTTCGGTCCCGCGCTGGGGGTGACTGGGCAAGCGCGCCCCAGTGCATCCACTCGGCCACCTCTCAGGGGTGCAGCTAGCGGAACGGTTCCTTACCGCGCACCAGGGGGCACGGCGCTAGGACAAGGCCACCCCCAGCAAACCAAGAGCAAGATGGGGCCCGGCCTGGTCACAGCGCAGACGGTCACCTTCTGCTTGTGAGGGCAGTGTCCCCTTGACGCGGAGATCCAGGGAGTCCAGAGAGACTTCCATGTAGCCCGTGCTGCGGCCCGGTGCCGTCTGCTCGACGTTTCCTGCGGACGTCGTGTACGCTTCCGAACCTGCGTGCGAAAGGGCCCCGTGAGCCCCGGCCCCGCCTCTCCGGCAGAGACCTCTGGGCGCGCCGAGAAACCCATCCCAGACAGCAGACTGCGCGCCACCCCGTCCGGGACGCTGCAGCCTCACTCTCTCTCCTTCCTGGGCCTCGAGGGCCGAGCTCCCCCATTCCCACAGACCGCTCACGGGGGGAGGGGAGCTGCAGCACGAAAACCAAGGAGCTGACGTGTGGAAACATCTTTCCCTGTAACTATACCAGTCAGATACAAGCTGACCTGATAATCAAGGAAACATAAAACATAATTTATAAATGTTCTGTACCTACTACTTCAAAAATAAAACAGAAAATTCTGATTCGCAGGTTTGAAAGAGCAGCTGATGTAAAGTGGCTGAGAAGCCTCCCCACGGGGACAGCGCTGCTGGGCAACGTGCCCGACCCCACAGACACGCGAGCTCGGGATTCACGGGGCAAGGACGCGGGGCCGCAGGGACGCATCCTCCCGCCAGATGTGCTGCTTTCCGAAAGGCATCACGCACCAGGGAGGTGCCGCAATCTGAATACAACGGAGGGGCCTGGGACGCGGGCGCTGCCCAGACTCGGGCCTCCTCTGCCCTCCAGGCCTGTGCCAATCCCTGGAGAGCCCACAGGGGTACCCGCCGCTGTGAGCAGACTTCACCGAGGCAGCCCGTGAGCAGCACACACTCACTCAGGGTAATATCGCACACGAGCGAAGGGCAGGTGCCCGATTTTCACAGCCGAGCTTCCAAATACGAGTCACCGCTGCGACGTCAGGGATCACAAATAAGCGAGCCGTGATACAGAGCAGGGGGCACCCAGGGCCCGGGATGGCATGCCACCTTCTGCGCCCGAGCTCAGGTACAGGAAGAAGCCAACCGCCGTGAGAGCTCTGTGCGTCACCGAGCACGTGAAGGACACAGCAGTCTGGGCAACTCTAAACACCCTCCGGAAAGAGAGGAAACTGGAGCCCAAGTGCATCAACGTTCAAGCACGCATCTTACACACATGTCCTGAGTCTACCGACGCTTTTGTTCGCCAGCATAAAAGCCGCATCGGCCGGTCATCCGCGGCGAAGAGAAAAGGAAACACGCGTGACAGAGACGGAGCTCACGGGAGGCTCGCGGGCCCCAGACAGCTCTCCTCTGGGCTTCAGGGGATGGCTCTGCCCCCTGACATCCACTTAGCAAACCTACTTGTGCATCGGAGGGCTGCAGAAGAAGAGCTCGTGTTTAACTGCGGGAACCAGATCAAGCCCCTTGGTTCTGGGGTGCTGGCATAAGGGTAAACAAGCCAATGAAACAGCCCACACACCCACTGCCAACAAAGGCTCGGAGGGTGACACCGAGAAACAAGTCAAATTAAGCCATGGGGCGGGAACGACTGGGCGTCCACACGACAGGGCCGCGGCGCAGCCACAAAGCACACGCACGTGGCAACCCTGAATGGGTCCGAGATGCGCGCAGAAGGCCTAACGCTGAAACTTCAGAAAGAAAACACAGGGCAAAATCTTTGTGACCTGACTTAGTAAAGGATTTCTGGGATCATAAAAAGCAAGACTTTTAAAAGAAAATAATTCATAAATTAGACTTCAATAAATTTTTTTAAACTTTTACTAGACACATATATGTGCAAAATGTGTAAGTAACTGAAAGACTTGTATCTGAAATATTCCAAGAACTCTTCAAAGTCAATGAGAAAGTATACAATCTGGTTTTCAAACGAGCAAAACAGAGAAACCTTTACGAAAGAAGACACATGAGGCCACGGTGTGCAGCCTCACTACTCAAGTAGGTAAACGCGAAGTGAAGGCACAGCGGCCTGCGGTGCCCCAGCAGCCCCGGGACCAGAGGCCAACCCCGACGAGTGTCGTGAGGACAGAGGTGCAGGGCTCTCGCGAAAGAGGGCGGCACTCAGGTTTCCTGCCGAAAACCACTTGGCATTTTCCTAAAAGTCAGACATGCAGCAAACAACTCAGCCGTCCACTCCTAAATGTTTACCCAAGGTAAATGAAAGCATCTGATCAATAAAAACTATATACAAATGCTCATAGCAGTTTTTTTGTAAGAAACAAAAACGGAAAAGAGTCCAAACGTCCCTCAACGGGTGAGGAAGAAACCGGGGACAGCCGTACCACGGGATACTCCCGGCCGAGCGCGCACCGGCCGAGCACGTGGGCGCCTCACACAGGCACGAAGCAAACAGACGGGCAAGGGCACCCAGCCGATCGGCCGCGCGGTGCTGGCCCACCCGCAGACAGCGCGGAGCGGAGGAGCCTAGGGACGGGGAGGGCTGGCTGCGGAGAGGGAAAGGTCCCCACGTGGCAGCAGGGGCACTCGTGACAGCAACCGTGCTGGAGGGCCCGTGGTCATACTCGTGTGAACACTCAGCACGTTGCACCCGAATTACGTGCACTTTACCACGTGCCAGATCTGCAACGAAGCTGCCAGAAGTGACCCCTGGCCCACTAGGCCTGCTCGCCTTCTGGACTTCGGGGTCATCTCTTTCCTCGCGTCCTCTCTAACCAAATTACTTCCAGAACAGGGGAATCTGACCCCAGGGCGGAAAGCCACTGTGTGGACCTGGCCACTGCCCACACCTGCCACCTGGGGCAGCCACGGTAACCGTTCAACGTTCAGAAGCCACAGACGCCTGGTCGCACAGGGAAGGGGATGAAGAATCCCCATCAACTCAACACTCAACAACGAACCCGCACTGAGGGGGTGTGCCAGAAGGGAGCCACGTGACGGCCGCCTGAGTGTCTCTAATGAAGGTCATGCATTTTTCCCCCTTGAAACAGCGGAGCCCCTTTTTCAAATGAAATCCTACACAGAACCCCAACCCCACCCTCCCATGGGCCCATTCCCCACCCATACGGTCTTCAAACGTGGACCCCACATTTACCCAGCACACCGCTTTGCTTCTTTTTATTTCTCCGCCTCCGTTTCCTAGCCGGCTTGATCCAAGGGCTGTCAGGCTTTCCTCTCCTCTTGAGAAACTTCTTCTTGATACTGGATTCAGAACTCTGAGAGCCAAAGGGGCAGGAATAGAAAAAGCAAAGCATGGGAGCTCCTGAAAGCAAAAGGTCCTAGAAGTTTTGTTTTCTTGCCAAATAAAATACCTGCTATATCTTGATTCTTCAACTAGAAGATTAATTTCACTTTCAGACATTTTTCTGGTCCCATTCTTAAAAACACTCATGTTTTCCCCTAAATCACACTAAAGTTGTTATTTTACAGGAAAAAAAAAAAAGAAAAAAGAAAAAAGAAAAGAAAAGCCAAGAACATTTAAATGGAATTTATGAATCTTACTCGAATTTGGCACAAAAAAGAATGAGAAAGTTCTATTCAGGAACTAAATAAATAAATAAGCTCAGTGACAGAATCCACTTTTAATCATATGCATCCATTCATTCTGCTCATGAGAAAAGGACAATCAATGCCTCAATCTGCTTCAGAATCTACATCCACATTAATTATCTACACGGAGAACAAGGAAAGAAGTTATCATTAATTTACAATATTTTAAGATTTTTATGACCCTCTATTTCTAAAATCTCAGAGGCAGAAATGGCATCGGACAGCCACAGATTACAGACAGACACCAGCGAGAACGGGCCCCACTTCTACCTGGTCTAGAACGAGGATCTCACTGGATCCCCTGCCCCCCGGGGACCCTTGCCCCCCAGAGATACACACAGAAGCTGAAGAAGCTGAAAAGAACGTGTTCACAAGACAGCAGATACTCCAGGTGCAGTGCCGGGTGTCCAGTTCTGACTGCGGGGGCCAGCCAGCACACACAGGGCTCCTCTGCTGCCCCAATGCACCCTGCGCTCCATTTCCTCCGCCTCACCGTGACCTGCCTCCTTGCTGCAAAATTGCAGAGCCAACTTCTACAAGCGCTGCCCCCAAGATCACTGTTGCTTAACCTGCCATTCCAGAGAAAAGGGCAGCTTAGCACCAAACCCAACTGTCCCTTCCAAGTCCTCATCTCATCTACCCACACAGCACGCTGATGCCTGGGGCCAGTGTCTCCCTCCCGGGAGCGTTCCTCAGCTCACGTGGTCCTCCCCAGTCTCACGTCAACTCCTCCTTCTCTGCTTAAAGCTCACCTGTTGGGTGCTTTCTGGGCCCCATTCTGAGGCTTGTGCTCTTCCCCACCTCCAAGCTCCTGCTCCCCCATTCCCACAGACCCAGGGCCCCTGCCCTCTGACCCCTTACCTCCGTGTGACATCCAGCCCACAAAAGGTCCTGCTGGCTCTACATCAGACACCTCAAATCCTTCCTCCTTTTTCTCCTATCAGTCATAGGGCAGGGTCACGGCCACTGTCCTTGCTGCCAATTCCTACCCATTCTACCACCCCTCCCACCGGAGCCCCGACCTCCCTCTCCTAGCCCTGCCTGCCTGAGCGCTGGACCCAAGCCCATCTCCTTTGGCTCTCTGCTCAGATGGCTTTCTCGTGCTCCTTCCCAAGGTCCGGGACGAGATCTGCCACCACGGCCCCGGAGTCCCAAGCACACACTCGCGGTGACGGCTGAGCGAAGGACTGGACAGACGACAGAGCCTCCTGCTTTACTCTGCCACCGAGCATGAAATCAGAGTGCGGGGCTGGGGTTACCAGATCAGACTCGTCTCCGTCCTCGTCCTCCTCCCCGGTGCCGGCTGACTCCTGCTCCTCTTCGGACTCGCCGTCCGTCTGGCCAGACATACAACAAGCCAAAAAGACAACACAAATAATGAGACCCTTCAGCGGAGGTGACTCGATAAAAACACACATATTACTAGAGACTAGCGGTGAGCGCTGGAGATGCACGTGCACAGGCGGGGTGGGGGGACACGACTCCGGTGCTGTGTCCATGACATGCCCGGCGCCAGCTCCGAGTCCTGCCCGTGCCCCCGCCCAGGATCCCGACCCCAGGCGGGCTGCTCCTCTGCTGTATTTCTGTGATGATCCGGAAGGCAGCCCCTCGGCACGGAAGAGACCATCGACTGAATGCTGCAGGCTCGTGCACTTGACGTACTTCACGGGTAGGAGAATTCAATTAAAAAGTAACAAAACACACAGGAAAAAGATTTCCAAAGGCCAAAAAATAATATAAAATGCAAACCTACCCTCTAACCCACCCGAGAGCCCAGTTCAGCCCCCAGGACCACCGCACTAGCGCCGCTCACACTCCTTCCAGACGATGTTTGGCACGAATGGGCATGAACACAGAAGCACGATTCTGCCTGCTGGCTGGCAGAGCACCAAACACAATTTTTTGAATGAAACTTTCTTCCCATTAAAAATATGTTTTGGAATTATTTCCATATCAAAGCAATATAGGTACCTCATTTTTTGTTGTTTCTGTTGTATGTATTTCCTATCCACACAGGTAATACCTGAATACATTTTCAATGCAAAAACACTAAAATATCTGGGTACCCATTCACCCCTTCTCCACCCACCGCAAGGCAGGGATGTGGTCACGCACACCCTCAGCCTGGCCCTCTGGGTGGCTGCACGCAGTTAACTCCCCCAGTCCCTAATGGAGGCACACCCTTACCAGCTCCACACTGAGGCTGCGTTTTACACCCAGATCCCCCAGCACAAACCAACAGACACACTCCTCCTTACAGACATGGAGTTCCGAGACTGCTGCCATCAGCGATGCCCACGAAGCCACCAGCAGCCCCCCCCAAAGGGGTTGCACAATCACTTTGGTCTTCATTCCCCAAGAATACAAGGAACTGAGTAACTCCCATAACTTCACGTACTTTCCTAGTTTTCCACTTTGTCTCATGCGACCAAACCCTCAGTCCATACTGCTACTGGGTCCTTGCTTTCTTCATCAGTAGAAGCTACACACATGTAAGATAGCAAGGCTTTGTCCAGGAAATATGTTGTAAATATTTCTCCTATCAAGTGAAGCTTTGCTTCTGGTCTTTCTTATTATACAAAAATGTTGAGACTTTATCTGGACAAGTCAAACCTCTCCATCCTTTTCTTCGTGGCTTCTGGATCTGTGTCTGGTACTAGAAGGCCTTCCTTACTGAGATTAGAAAACCAATTTCTAACATATTCTTCCACAGTTCGGTATTTTATGTTGACACTTTAAATCTTCTGTAATTTACTTTTTAAAATAATAGCTTTACTGAAATATAATTTACCTACTCTAAAATTCATGCTTTTAAAGTCTACAATTCAGGGCCACCTGGGTGGCTCAGTCAGTTAAGCGTCCGACTCTTGATTTCAGCTCCAGTCAGGATCGCACGGTTGTGGGACTGAGCCCTGGGCTGGGCTCCATGCTTGGCGTGGAGTCTGCTTGAGAGTCTCTCTCTCCGCCTCCCACCCCTCCCTCCGCTCGCTCACTCTTTCAAATAAAATCTTAAAAAAAAAACTTTAAAAAAAAAAATCTTAAAAAAAAAAAAAAAAAAAAAAAAGATTCAGTGTTTTAGTATACGCCAGGTAGTGCAACCGTCGCCGCCATCCGGTTCCAGAACAGAATCTACATCTCCTATGTGACATGATGTGAGAGTTCCCCTCCATTTTCCCCCAAAAGACCAAATGTCCCAATAACATATACTGAAAGGTTCATGATCCCTTGACCACAAACTGAAAACGCATCCTTAAAAAAATAAAAAATAAAAATAAATAAAAATAAAAACTCCATCCTTACAAGTAAACCATATGTTCACATACATATAGTCTTGTTACGGACTTCCTGTTCCACTCAGTGCTTTCCCATTCCTGCACAAATCCCCATTTAATCAGTCTCCAGTAGTTCGAACTGCAGTTTTTTCTCCCTGTGCTTGCTGCACACAATTCCCACATCAGCCGTGCTACAGAAAGTCCTGTGAGGGTCTCTATGAGAACTATTCTGGACTTATAGGCAATGTGGGGGAGGATGAAACGGTGATCTTCTCATTCAGATGAGTAACCGGCCTTCCCTCAGACAAACAAGAGGACTTCCCTCAGACAAACAAGGGGTCTTCTCTCAGACAAGCAAGGGCTCTTCTCTCAGACAAGGGCTCTTCCCTCAGACAAGGGGGTCTTCCCTCAAACAAGGGGTCTTCCCTCAGGCAAACAAGGGGTCTTCCCTCAGACAAACAAGGGGTCTTCCCTCAAACAAGGGGGTCTTCCCTCAGACAAACAAGGGGACTTCCCTCAGACAAACAAGGGCTCTTCCCTCAGACAAACAAGGGCTCTTCCCTCAGACAAACAAGGGGTCTTCCCTCAGACAAACAAGGGAGTCTTCCCTCAGACAAACAAGGGGGTCTTCCCTCAGACAAACAAGGGGTCTTCCCTCAGACAAACAAGGGGGTCTTCCCTCAGACAAACAAGGGCTCTTCCCTCAGACAAAGAGCAGGTCTTCCCTCAGATAAACAACGGGACTTCACTCAGGCCAATAAGAGGTCTTCCCTCACCCAAATGAGGGGTCTTGACTCAGACAAACAAGGGGTCTTCCTTCACCTAAACAAGGGGTCTTGCCACAGACAAACGATGGCTTTTTTCTCAGACAAGTAATACGTCTTAAGGTAAACCTATGTCTCCTTTCCAACCTCTTTCAGGAAAGTTTCAGTTTTTTCTTCTAGGGAACTGACATATCCTATTAAATTTATTGCTAAGTACCCTGGTGGTATTTTAAAGACTTACAGCTAAATTTTAGGTGTGATACGTGATTTTGCTTTTAGAGTCCTTTTCTTTTAAAGATCCATATGGAAATAATCTGCTTCAAGACAATCCATGTGTGGATAAGCAAAAACTGTTGACAATTTTTCACTATTATTTATATGTTTGCACAGCTTGACGTTTTCTATTAGAAAAGTTAAAAAATAGCCCTAGACATTATTGCTATTATTGATACTGCTGTCATTACCTTTTCGAACCGGCTACTGCGGCTACACAAGAAAAGGAATGGTTTTATGCCCTGATGACATGTAAGTCCAGCTCACGAGCTATAATAGCTCCTCAGCTGATTTTCTTGAATTTTTTAAGACAGATGATTATATTCTTGGCAAGCTCTTCTCCCTTGTCCTTTTAAATATTAATGTTTCCTTCTAGTTCTCATCTTACAGCATCACAGCAAGAATAATCAACAGTGCGGCGCTCATGGTAGGGGAGAAAGGAGCAATCCCTCCCTCTTTTTATTACTGACATTAGAAATGTTTTAAAATGTTCACCACTAAGTAATCTTTTGTCTTCTTTTTTTGAAGGATTCTGGTCTCTTTAGTCAGGTTTATTTAATACAAGCTATCTTTAAATACCATTGGGTAGTTCGTATTTTTAAAAAGATTGCGCAATGAGGGTTGCGCAATGAGGGGTGCCTGGGTGGCTCAGTCAGTTAAGCGCCTGCCTTCGGCTCAGGTCATGATCCCAGATCTCGGATCAGGTCATGGTCTCAGCGTCCTGAGATTGAGCCCCGTGTCGGGTCCCTGGTCAGTGGGGAGCCTGCTTCTCCCTCTCCCTCTGCCCCCCAGCTCCTGCTCTCTCTCTCTTACTCTCTATCTCGATAATAAACAAAGTCTTAAAAAAAAAAAAAAAAGAAAGTATCCAAATGGCAAATAAACATGTAAAAATAGTACCCAACCTTCTTGGAAATCAGGGGAATGTGCATCAGAAGTGTAAGGGAACACCACCACACTCACTGGCTGGGTGACACCGAGTATGTCAACCCAGCGCGACTGGAGGACACTCAGGCACGCACGGCTGATGGGGAGAGCTGTATGGCCCTGCCTACCGCTGGCCACAGAACACGAAGGCAACCCCAATGGGGGCGTGCCTCCAGGGACACAGAGGAGCGCTCACAGCAATGTCCTGTGTAAAGGCCCCAACTGGGAACAGCCCAAATGTCCATCAACAGTGGAATGGATACATCAATTTGAACACTCATCCAAAGAAATACTGTACTGTAGCAGCTCTTGAACACTCCGGTCTCAGAAACCCTTTGCTCTATTAAAAATTACTGAGAATGACAAAGCACTTTTGTTGATGCGGGTTATGTGTACCAGCGCTACTACTGTACAAATCTGAACCGACAAATGTTTAAACCACAATGTAACTCCAATGAGCGAGAGGTACAGCAGTAAACAGTGTCTTAGCATTATGACAATAACAGTTTTGACCTCATGAAAGGGTGCCCTCTGAACACTGTATAATCCACTGTGCATAACAAAAATGAACAATATAAACTTCACGAACGTAATACTGAGTAAAAACAAGGCACACTCCGAAAAAGGAAAACATACGCTTCCATTTACATGAAGCACAGAAACCAAGAAGACAATTCTTTAGGGACTCGGAGGGCCCACAGGGGTGGCTGGGATGACGACTCAGGCCTGTGAGCTGGGTGGCGGCGCACAGGTGCAGTCACTCTCTGATCAGTGAACTGCTCCTTGTCACAGTTGAAATCAGAGTCCTCCCCCAAATCCAAAAAACATACAGCTGAACTTAATAAAATGCTAGTATTTCTCATTGAGTCTGTTAATGTAGTAAGTCTTATCAATAGGTTTCCTGTAATAAACCAGTGTCTTCCCGGGGGGAAGCCCTACGTTCTTTACAATCGCTATTATGCAAAAACACAGTTGTGTCTGACCAATACTGGTTTAGGACTGAAAGAGAGTTTGGCCTCAGAAGGAGCTAGTATCCATTCCCACCTTTCTCTATTCTCTGAAGCAGTTCGTATAATAAGCCCATTACCGTTTACTATTATTGCTGATTTATTCAGATTTGTTCCTGTTATTTTGTTTTCCACTTGGCCACACTATCCTTGTGTTCTACTTTTACTTGTTTCTTGATTCTTTTCGTTGGCTTGACATCCGTTTAATACTTTCCATTATACCAATATATAGAGTTAATTCAGTATTACTCAGCATCCAGATTCTCTCTGGAAGAGGAGAATCCAGAAACAGAGTCAACTCTGTATGCCCTATGGTATTCGATAAAGGTGACATTTTTATCATCAGGGGAAAGAAACGTCAGTCAATTAATGGTGCTCACATATGTGGCTAACAATTTGAGGGAAGCCATGGGACCCTGACCTCACATTTTGCCAAAAAGCTTTACTGAGACAGAATTCATATACCATAAAATACACCCGATTTTGAGTATTATCTATCACATATTTTATCCCAAAACAAATGTACACGAACCAAGTATTTATACATAAAGAGCGAAACCAATGAAGTAGAAGAAGACAGCTTATGCCAATTTATTCTAAATCACCAGTGAAAAAGATCTGCTTATCGTATTTAGAAGCCAGAAATCATAAATAGACTGGCATCCACGGCTTCTGACACAAGGCGCCCCCCAAAACTCTGAGAGCTGGAAGGAAAGACTATCTGCAGAGCACAGCACTTTGACTCAAAACGTAAAAAGTTAATCCACAAAATTATACGTTTCAAACAGGTCACTATTCCAAATGAACTCACCTGGAACTTCTCTGCCTGCCATTAGTTTTAGAAGACCGCATCAGATGCAAAAGCCCATCTTATATAAAGATGGTCCAAAACGCTCTCCAAAAGAGTAGGATACACAGAACAGTCAAATCACACCCATTTCCAACCGACCACCTGATTCTCAACGCCTCCTGTTCCTCCTCGTCTGCTTCATCCCCCCTCCGAACTAAGAGCACAAACACACGCCCATGCCAGCATCTACCCAGGAACTATGTTCTTCTGCTCAGGTCTGCACCTCGTGCCCCTGGACACCCGGCCCCGTGCCGAGCCCCCAGGGCCACTGGCACACAGTGACTTGTGATTGAGCCAGCACGCCGCCCCCTCCCAAAGCACACCCCCGGGCAGACACGCGTGCACACCAAGATACCCCCGGTGTGAGCACACCGCACACAACCGCCCCGCAGGTCCGGTCAGCAGCCCCGGACGCTCACTCCAACCAGGAGGAAGAGTCCTTCCCAGCGTCCGCGCTCACGTGCAGGAGGACGACACCTGTGGCGAGCCGAGGACTGAACAAGGTCAGTCCCACACTAAGGCCAGTGACAGGGACCTGCCCCTGGCACACAGCCCTCAGGGTATTCCTGCCCATCCACAACCTAAACGAGCTCCAGAGGTTTACTCCGAAGAGTGCTGTACAAGACAGACGCTCCTCTGAGGAAAGAAACCAAAACTTCAAGATCAACAGGATGCAAACACCCAAGTCAGAAGGAAACAGGGAAACGACGGGGGCCGCGAAGGGCCAGACTGCCCCTCACAGGACCGACGGCCCGCCATCTGTAGCCCCTCCCCGAGAGGGCGAGCAGGGCCTACCTTCTGGGTGCGGTCAGTTTCCGACACACTCCCCCCCTTAGAGGTCCTGCCGTCCTCCGTGGGAAATGCGGCACCCTGCTCGGCCCCCTGGTCCTCATCCTCATCGAGCTCCTCCGACTCGTCCTCCTCTGAGTCCAGCTCCAAGCTTTCCCCATTCACATGAAGGGTGCTGGCGCCCAGGTCCTTGTCGCCCTGGAACACGGGCAAGAGCACAATGTCACCCAGAGCCCCAGCATCAGGAGCAACCTGCCAGCTCACGCCAGGGCATGGCCTTCAAGGTGGGACACAGTGACTCCGCCACGAGGGGAAGAGCCAGGAAAGGGTGAGGGATGAGGGGTCAGGGAGCACTAGGCAGGAGGCTGTGCCCCAGAACGAGGCGCCTCAGAGCCTGGGTTCCTTCAAAGGGACCAAGGTCATCAAATCACCGACAACCTCACATGGTGCCCTTGTGGTCAGAGAGGTCCTGACACAGACGTGGCTTTCCAAGCACACGTGCAAACATCACAGGCACGCCTTACCTTGGAACCCACAGTGGAATGAGTTATACTCTTAAACATCTCAATCACCGTCCTCTGTTTTAATACTTTGGTCTTTTTCTTAGGAACCAGGCTATAGGTTCCCATTCTTCGTTTTTTCTTCCGAGATACTGCAGCTGCTAAAACAAAAGGCAAGCAAGCTAAAAAAAAAAAAAGTCAAAAGGGGACAAGAAAGGAAAAGAAATACCATTCAAATGTTTTTTAAAGGTAGGTGATAATTCACAAAATCTGCCTACCAAACTCATCAGCCACACCAGTGCCGGGCTTGTCCTACTTGTCCTAAGTCGCCCAGAGAAAGCCGACAATAGCTTTACTCACAATAAAATGCCCAGCTGTCGGACGGCAAACGGGATCACCCTGCCACAAGCAGAAGTGCAAGGAGGACCCACCGACCATCGGAAGCAGGGCCCTGGAGCACCTCCCACACCCAGGCCCCTGCCTCGGGACGGCCCCGTCCCCAGGAACGGTGTGGCTGCAAGAGCGAGGCTGAGGAGGAACGGCAGCCTCACTGCCGGTCACTGGGGATGGGCCTCGTCTGTCTCCCCGACGGACTTCTCACCCACAAGAGGCAAACGGCAGTGTCTAGATGTGTCCACCTCGAAAGGAAGTGTGGCCAGGCAACACCGGCCTGTCTGCCCTCTCCTGGACCCTTTCCCCAGCACCTTCCACCTCCCCCAGCAGCCCACCAAGTGAGGCAAGGAAGTTCTTGAAGCAAACTACGCAGGTACGCAAGGTCGAGGAAGGCACAGGACAGGAAAAAGCAAAAGGCTGGGGGTCTGGGGTTCCCAGTCAAGCTGGGGCTCCTGGGGATTTGGGGCTCTCGACCCTGTTCTAGATAAAGCAGCTCCAGGTTGACTGACTTTATAGAATGAGGCTCTCTATAATATTCTATTTTTTAAAAAGTTCCA
The DNA here is from genome assembly GCA_028534135.1 of Potos flavus. NCBI lineage: Eukaryota > Metazoa > Chordata > Mammalia > Carnivora > Procyonidae > Potos > Potos flavus. The sequence goes on from CM052892.1 coordinate 214,196, forward strand.
GGGTTTTAAAAAATCCGAAAACCACTTAACAGAGGCACCGGACCAAAGGGCTGGAGAACTACGCTCCATTGTGTTCTCGCTCCACCGAGTGGAAGGAAAGAGCGCTAAAGAACACGCGTGAGCGGGAAGTCCACCACTGCAAGGGCCACGCAGACGGCCGCGAGCACGTGGCATCGAGGACACCAGGTGTGTCTCGGCCCGAGGCCGAGGGCCACGCGGGACATCCCGGACAACCACCCACGCAGCCCTGCCCTGTGCTCACTGGGGTGGCTCTCGGCACATCGGTGGTCGCGAGAAAACACAGCTCTGTCCATCTTGTGCTAGAGCGGGGCGACTGGGTGACACGCAGGGCTGCGCCCAGGCTGGGATGTGCGTCCTGTGCAGTCACAGGGCGGGGAGTGAGGCGCGCTCTGCAGCCCCACAGCGAGTCCGTCCTGCTGGCGCTGCGGCAGGATGGGAGGCGAGCAGGACCTCCGGGGCCATCAGCACAGTAATTTAAAATACTAACAGAGATACCCTGAAATCGTACACCCGAACGAGCTGGCCCCAACACACCCCCCAGCCCCGAGGGAAGACGGCAGGGCAGCGGAAGAAGTGAGGCTTGAAGAAAGCAGACGGAGGTGGTCTAGACGTGGGACGCGGTCACCGACGGCCGTGTCCACACATGCCCTGTCCATCCCAAGACACCTGCTCAGCAGGAGGAGCACCACCCCCCAGGCGGGCTTTCTGTATTTCCCACAACACTGACACGCCCACGAGCAAGGCGGCGGTGATGACGCTTCCCTCTGCAGGAGACACTTGCAGGCATGGAAGCTGTGATTTGGGTGCCCTTCCTGGGAGGGGCCACCACCCAGAGGGCTTGACCTGCGTGACAACGTCACAGAAAGGGCCTGTCTGCACTGGGAGAGTCATCTCATCTCTGCAGGAACTGTGGGTGTCTTGGAGGCTCCAGAGGAAGGCCCCTCGCTTGAGATATGCCCACCCCAGCATCCTCCCTGTGGGGCCGCTCAGGAGCCCCACCTCCTGCAGAGGCCCCAACAAGAGAGCAAGTGTTCACCCATCCGCTCAACTGACCCTGAACAAACTCAAGAGCGAGAAACGCCCACAAGAAGTGCTGGCAAGAGAGCCAAACCACCCTTCTCCACAACCTTAACTCAAAGGCCTCCACAGTCCACGGCGTGTTTCCAACAGCACTTAATTTATAAACTGAGGGAAGTTCTCAAATCTAGAGTCTTCTACCCAGTTAGAACAAGGGAATAAGACTTAAGGAAAACGATCGTCACCTTGAGTTTGACAACAAGCACAGAAAGCAACGCGGCGCTTAGTCCCGTTTCTAGAACAGGCCTGACGCGCTCGGCAGTGCCCAGGTGAGCACAGAGGGTCCACGACCGTGACCGCCGCCGGCCTAGGGCACATGCGCACTCGCAGTCGACGCCCGCTAGCGCCACAAAGCACAGGTCTGTAACACCCGGTCACACAGCCAAGACAGCTGCTGGGTCTCCCTATTACCTGTCTGTGACTTCGTGGTGGCCACGTAGCACTGGTTTTGAGGTAGTGACTGGTGAAGGGGTGAGAAGGGCGGTAAAAGCTGCTGTCGTCCAAAATCAGAGAGATTTTTGTTGATCTCCTCTTTTGGCTCCTCATGATCTCGAGCTTCTCGAGCTTCTCTGGGATCCTTACTGGCGGCATGCTTCAAAACAAAGACAATTAATAACTGTACTTACACACAAGGAGATGGTCACAGAAACAACACGCCCCCGAAAGGCAGCTCCTTTCCGCAAAACCTTGCCTTGCCCAAGAGAGGAGATAAACGGGAGAAGACAAAGTACACTGGCTGCCATCGTCACAGAGCGTCCGGCCACGCCTCGGATGACAGGGCAGCGTCTAGAAGCTAAACACGGCGTCCACGAGGATGGCGGGCAAGAGGGAGCGGCCACAGCGGTGACCGAACGCGACACACGAACCTGAAATACCGCCTGCCTGGCCCCTTACAGGAGAAGCCTGCTAACGCTGACTTAGGTCAATGTACTGCTAATAAAGCGCCTTCACAGTCTGTCATTTTCACGGCTGCATGGGCAACACTCCCCCCCCAACAGACGACATTTTTAAAGTTATCTTTTGCTCATAGTGTTACCACTCTCCTAAGTCTGTCCAGTCTCAGCCTCCCAAGACCCCGGCTGCCTGTGGTGCCGTTGCTGACCACCTCATGCCTACTAGCGGTGCTGCCTTCATTCCAGACTATGCAGACACAACTGACCCTCTCCCCTCCGCCGGCCTCTCTAAAACCACCCACGGCCTCGAGAGAGGTGGCTCTCGTACCAAATCCCACTTCACCAATTTATCCCGCACACAGTAGGGGCACTCGACAGCAAAGAAACAGGCATCCTTCAATAAGTAGTGCTGGGAAAAGGGGTATCTCCACATGCAAGAGAATGGAGTTGGGCCCCTCACCTTACGCTGGGTACAAACAGTAATTCGGAATGGATCAAAGATTTAAAACTATAGGAGGAGGAGCAATGCTTCATGACATTGAATTTGGCAATGATTTCTGGACAGGACACCAAAAGCACAGGCAACAAGAACAACAAAAACCGGTAAATTAGACTTTATCAAAATTAAAAATTTCTGTTCATCAAAGGACACAATAGAATGAAAAGGCAACCTACAGACTGAGAGAAAATATTTGCCAATCATTTGCATCTGATAAGGGATTAATATCCAGAATATAGAAAGAACTCCTAAAACTCAACAACAAAACACACGACCTGATTAAAAAACGGGAAAAGCATCTGAACACACATTTCTCCAAAGAAGACATATTCTACACACATGAAAAGATGCTCAACATCACGACCCTCAGAAAAATGCAAATCAAAACCATAACGAGATACCACCTTACACCACTAGGAGGGCGACTCCCAAAAACAACTGAATACAACCCCAGAGAACTCTCAATTAAAAACCACAAATGCTGAAAAGGACGTGGAGAAACTGGAACCACCGTGTGCTGTTGGTTGGAATGTAAAATAGTGCAGCCGCTGTGGAAAACAGTCTGGCCCTTTCTAAAACCACGTGACCCAGCAGTCCCCTTTCTGGGTATCCACCCAAGGGACTGCAAGCAGAGTCCCAAAGAGCTCTTTGTGCACAACGGTTCACAGCGGCGTTAGCGGCCGAGGGCTGGGGGCAGCCCGAGCGGCTCACGACAGGTGCACAGATAAACGAGACGCGGCCCGGCCACACCACGGAACATTCTTCACCCTTAAAAAGGCAGGAATCCCGACACCTGCTGCCACGAGGATGAAGCTAGAGGACGTGGTGCCGAGTGAGGTCAGCCCAGCAGACGGACCAGCTCTGCGTGTGAGTGGGAGCGCCCAGGACGCCGGCGGAGTCGGACCCGCAGACGCGTGGTGGG
>CM052892.1:218107-260304 GCA_028534135.1 Potos flavus
GGAAGATGAACGAGTTCTGGGGGCGGAGAGGGAGGGCGGCCGCACGACAGTGGGACTGCGTGTGACAGCCCTGCCCTTAAAAGGGAGCCTACCTGGGAGGGCGGCCTGGATTCCGGCTCTTGGGGCGAGAGCTCAGGGGGCTTACTCACACTCAGCTCAGCGACCCTGTCTGTCGCTTGGCAGGGAATGTGGCCCAGTCCTGGAGTGCCCTTCCTTCTTCCCCCAACACCACCTTTACAATTAACCTGCCTTCGGCACACAAGGCACCATTCACGGGTAACTTGTCCACTCTGTAAGTCTTCGGTCTCTCTCAAACATATCAGCTTGTCCCTACAGAAGTCGCTGCTGGAGCAAAGGAGTCACCTGAAGCTCCTTTCCGTCCCCTGCAAACCACCCTACAGACGGCGTGGCCACGATGACTCCGGCCTCCACCAGCTCTCCTTATGAGCAAATGCAAAAGATGATTTTAAAGGAAACGTAAATGAGGGGCAAAAATTAAACCTGAGGAGGAAACAGCCATATGAAGCTAATTCTCACTTGGACACAAAATCTTTAAGGTATTATTTCTGAAAATCTGAAAAAAAAAAAAATCAAGAGCTGCTGAACGTGGGTGAAGATTCTAGACTCTGTCAGGGCTCTACTCTCTGGTAACAGCAGAAAAGATGCAAGACGCATCTACTTGCCGTGGAGGCAGCAGGTCAGCACCCGACTTCATGGAGAGGCGCCCGCAGCCCCCCACACAGACGGAGGACCTGTGGCCCAGGCTGCAGAGAGGGGCCACAATGCTGCTCTGGCCCAGGTGCCGGAGGCCCACGGGTCTGGCCCTTGCTGGCCCTACCCACCCCCAGCGCTCTGCGCATTAGCTCCCCACTCCGGCCAGGAGGCCGGTCCCCGAGCCACTCGCCAGGCCCATGTCAGCTCAGCGCGAGCTCTCTCAGCCCAGCCTCCTTCCCCATCCAGGCACTTAATTCCAGTGGCAGCGAACAAGGACTCGCACAATTTCAGCATTCAAAACTACCTCTCTCGGCAGGCTGAGGGCTCCAAGCATAAGGCTACGTCTTTTGTCCAGTACCTAGGGAATACCAGTGGCAGAGGTTACGTGTGGAAGCATATAGGGAGACTGGGGACAGGGACGCAAAGGGAGAAGGCTGGAGGGCCACCACGCTGAGGCCCAAAGGAGTCTGCCCGATTCACCGAGGGAGACAGTCTGCAACACAGGACACAGCAACAAACATTTCAATGCAAGAGAAAAAGGTTCCCTTCCAGAAGCTTCCGCTTTCTCGGCCCAAGCGGTGGGCAAGCTGCACCCTGTGCCGGTGCTTTCTGACAGGACCGACACAGGTGAGAGGTGGGCCAACAGGTGAGAGGGGGCCTCACAGTGCCAAGGGACATCAGCCGTGTAGCAAAAACACGTCTTCATTTTTAAACTCTTACAAACCAAATGGCTTTATTATCACAAGCCTGTAACACTCATCACTGGAATGACTGATTTTAAAACACAATTTTCCATAAAACAAGGTCTCCCAAGAAAACCAAACAAGACTGAACTGGGTTTGGGGAGCAGGGAACTCCAAGGGCAGGAGAGGCCGGGTCTGGAGCCAGGGGGCTCCATATCACAGGGGCCCTCGGGGACCCCACTGCCTTGACTCGCCTTGACTCGCCGCTACATCACTGTGCCCTTCGTCCTCCCGTGGCGCCCCGGGGGCAAATGAAGTTCCCAGGGGTGCGCTAGGCAGCGGTGGTCTTCAGGAAACCCATTTCTGAAGTCTCGACACGCTCTTGTCCTCTGTCCCTACAGCTGACTCAAGTGATACGTGTGACAATCAGCGGCACATCGCTAACAACTGTCATAACTCAGCACACAGCTAACACTTAGATAAGCCTATACAGTCAGAGCAATTTCTTGAAGTTAAATTTCAAATTGCTTTTTTTTCTTTAGAGGAATATGACAGAGTGCCAGTAAAAGATCCTCAACAATAAACATGTATTGGGGCGCCTGGGTGGCTCCGTGGGTTAAAGCCTCTGCCTTCGGCTCAGGTCACGAACTCGGGGTCCTGGGATCGAGCCCCGCATCGGGCTCTCTGCTCAGCGGGGAGCCTGCTTCCCCCTCTCTCTCTGCCTGCCTCTCTGCCTACTTGTGATCTCTCTCTCTCTGTCAAATAAATAATTAAAATCTTAAAAAAGAAAAAAAAAAGAATAAACATGCATTAGAATAAAATCCTGGAAATGAGAACAGAGTAAAAGTATAATTTCAAGGAGACAGATGAGTAATGTAAAGTTTCTAACTTGCATTTTAAAATTGGTAATGGTGAGCCAAAAAATGGCAGGCAAAAATAATGAATGGTACTCTAAACCTGATATCTAATACAAAAACTAACTCAAAATAGACCATATATTTATAAAAATTTAAACCTATACAAAAGTTAAAAACTTCCTTAAAAATTACAGAAAAATATTGGGACCCCGGGCTAGGTGGAGAGTTTGCAGACAAGATACCAAAAGTACAAGCCATAAAAGAAAGAAACACTGACACAGTGTCAGAATGAGGTACCTGTCCTCTAGGACAGACCCTACCGGGAGGGTGAGGACAAGCCACAGACGGAGCAAAGTCCGCCAATGGGTCCCTGGCGAAGGGCTCATACCCAGAACTCTGAAAGCTCACAAAACAATTCGTTGTGAAATGGGCAAGAGAGATGAAAGACGTTTCATGAAAAAGGACATACAGATGGCAAATAAGCACATGAAAAGATGTTCAGCATCACTGGCCATTAGGGGTGTTCAAATTAAAACCACGATGAGGGGTCACAGCTCAAATAGAAACTAGCGGCGATGCCAAATGCCAGCAGCGATGTGAGAAACCAGACTGCTCATACCTTGCTTCAGGGAACGTAAAATGTTGCAGCCTGTTGGGACTCTGGTTTGGCAGTTACTTACAAAAGCTAAATATCCAATTAACATATGACCCTGCAATTATATTCCTGGGATATTTAACCCAGGGAAATGAAAATTTCTGTCTAAAGAAAAATCTGTACATAAACGCCCAGAGCACCCTCCAACTAGAAAATCCCCAAATACCCTTCAACCTGTGAGCAGTTCAGTTCTGGGGCACAGCCACCACAGAAAACCCCTCAGCAGGAAAAGGGCAGGAGCCACTGACACAGTGTGGTTGGTCCCACGGGAAGGGGGTCGCTCCCAAAGGCCCCACCTTCCTGCAGAACAGCTGATGGGACACGGCAGTGGAGATGGAGAACAGGGCTCGCAGGCAGGGTGGGTGGGGACGAAAGGGGACACCGGGGGCTGCTCGGTGCTGGGCGTTCACGGAAATCTACACTGCGCGCTCTTGGTGTAAAATACGACCCCAGGGGAGACGGGGTGAAGGCTACATTGGGTTGCTCTGTACTATTTTGCAGCTTCCCGTGAAGTCCTAATTATTAAAAAGGTTTTTTAAAGTTGTGGAACGCACACGAGAATAGTGCAAAAGGTGGAAACCAAGCCAGGGCCAGACAGACAAGGAGGGACAAGGCCCACAGGGAGAGACACGGGAGTCAAGGGCTGCCGAGCCCAGGCTGGCCTAGAGCAGGGGTCCCAGCAGCACGGGTGGTCGGCAGCGCAGCCCCGTGGCGCACGCACGGCTGCCCGCAACCACTGCAGGCGGCGGCAGGAAATGCAGCGGAGCTCGCAGTCCGGCGAGGAGCACACCCCTGGGGAGCGACCTCAACACACACTGCCGCCCCAGCAAACAGGAGTTACAGCAGAGACTATAAAAGAATTGCAACTGACGTCTTTTGAAGGATAAGACAAAAGGTAACTACGAAAACTAATTAGAGATAGTGGGTACGAAAAAAATGTCAAAAGTAGAATCATCAATATACAGAATGAACAGCAAGGATGTAAAGTGCTAGAGAAGAAATCAAAGCTGGAAAACAGACCCCAAGTCCATGTCAAGAGCGCCACAGAAAGAAAAGCCGCACAAAGCGTTTTTCTCGAACTGAGGAAAGACCTCCGTCCCAGACTGACGGGGCCCGTGGGGACAGGCCCGTTCGTGCAGCCGAAACCGCACGTGACCTCCCAAGGCCGCATAGACGAGCCTCCGCGTGCGCACCAGCACTGCGGCTACGAGCAACCGCGAGGGAGCACCTCTCGCACACCTCGAACTCACACCCAGCCAGGCTGGCGTAGGACCGGGAGCGGAAACGCGACTGTGCCCGTTCTGACAAAACGCGCCAGGCACCGGCACAGGATACGCGCTGATGGCAAAAGCCACCGCCCCCAGCAGGGTACTGGGTTCTTGGTGCCCGCTCCCTGCGCCCAGGGGCCTGGCGTGAAAACAGAGGCGTGGGCACGTCCTCGGTGTGTCCCTCGTCCCTTCCTTCCGTCACAGCAAGCACCTAACCGACTCCCCGCTTCCTATTTCCTGAGAGCCCGCGCTCGTCCTCCCGAGCCGCGGGGCGAGCCCCCGGGCCCCGAGCAGGGCAGGCGCGGTCCCCGCGCGCGCACCGCACGCCTCGTGTCTCAGGGGCGCCAGGCCCCTAGAAGCAGCACAGAGCCCAGCGGTGAGCTGAGAGGGGTCGTCTGCTTGTCGCTCGCGCCTGAACTGTCAGCAGCCCCAGAGACGACCGCCTGTTGGGTGGCCTTTCTCCTCCATGCCCGGAGCCCACGTGCCGTCACTGCGACAGAAGGGGACAGCACGACACGGACGAGAGCAGCCCCACCCCGACCGGGGTCGCATTACCAGGCCCAGGACGGACTTGGGCATGGTCTTCCGTGCCCTGTGGACCTTGACGTCGGCACCAGGGGCTGTGGGCTTCTTGTCCTCTGGGTCCTTGCTGGCTTCCCCGAGCTTGGCCGGCGCCGTGGCTGGCGTCTGAGGAAAAGCGCTGGGAGTCCTCCCTTTGCCAGGACCTCCGGGAAGGGTTTTCGCAGCATGGCCGGGAAGCGAGGAAGCCAAAGCGCTGCTTATCCGCACGGGCTGCTCCTGCAGGGGCGCTTTGCTCAAGAAGTACCCATTGCTCCCGATGACCGAAGTCTGCGCGACGCCGTCTGCGCTGATGTGGTTCTGCTTCCCCGTCTCACTGTCTCTCTCTGAAACCCCGTTTTCGGCTATTCGAGCTAGTTTGTTGGTACCTTCCTGTGGGCTGACCGCCGTGCTCTCCTGGGGGTGCTGCGCTGCGGTCACGTGACTGCCAGCCTCGCTCTTTCCACACGACCCGTTGGCTTCGCCGTCCGCGGCCACGGGGGCCTCTGCCCCCTGCTTCTCCGCCGGGCCTCCGTCGGCTGCCATGGAGAGCTCTGCGAACAGAGGAGACGGCGTCACCGGCCGGTCAGGACACAGCCCGCCCACGGTTCCCGTTCCCCGGAGCGGCGCACGGGACACTGTCCAAGGGAAAATCACCTCACCTCATGGACACGGTAGACTTACGTTCAAACACACTAAATATAAAATGATGTCTTAGGGGTGCCTGGGTGGCTCAGTCAGAAAAGCGTGCAACTCTTAATCTCAGGGTTGTGAGTTCAAGCCCCACGTTGGATGTAGAGCTTACTTAAAAATTAAAAAATCTAAAATGATAATAATAAAATGATGTCTTAGACATTAATTTTGACAATTAATTGGCTAAAGGTTGGAGAAGGCCAAACCCTGAACAGGGGAATCTGCCCTGAGCTCAGGCATGTCAGCGATCTGTCCGTCCCGTGTGCGAGGTACAGCCAGGGTCTGGAGTCCTGTCTTGGGGGACACAGTCTAAAACCAGAAGCATAGGATAAAGACTCCCCATTTGTTGAGTAAATTAATTTTTAAAAGATCGCAAGACCTCAAAACCATTACACAGATTTACATATCTACCGGGAACAAACACACCACCATAAAATAAAACTGAGCATGGCTTAAAGACAGAAAGCAAGGCCTCAGAAGTATCTTCACAAGAACAAACTTAAAGAAAATGGGTAATAAGCCAAGAAAAAGGGTCGTATTTTCAATGCCTCAGCCAGAAGGCCCATTACAAATAGCCGGACTACAGAAGCTCTGTCTCCCAGGACAACCCAACAGACCTCGTCCAGGACCAGTTACAAATAAATGCATTTTATGTCAGAAGATGCACAAATGTATCTAACCTCACTGACAGCAGAAAGCAGAAAGCGCATGACTACACCACTGGATGCATAAAGAGCTTCCGTGAACTTCGCCACTCCACCCGTGCCAGTCCCTCTACTCTACTGACGCCCACGGGGGACCCCACACTGCGGTGCTGACCGCCTGCGCCTCAGCCCGAGAGCGGAAGGTCTGCAAGGACAGAGTTTCGTCTGTCTGTCCACTATGCGCCCTGAGACAAAAACAGGGCATGGGACATAATATGGGTGCAGCAAATACTTTCCAAATGAACACACAGTTATTAATTAAGGGTTTAAAAAAAAAAAACCCTCAGCAAGACAGAATATGAGGGACCTTACTTGGACAGAGTCGGCAAAGGCCATACACCAAGATCTGCAGGAAGCATACGCTTAATTCAGAAATGAGTGAATTGCAGGGCACCTGCGTGGCTCAGTGGGTTAAGTGTCCAACTCTTGGTTTTGGCTCAGGTCATGATCTCAGGGTCATGAGGTCAAGCCCAGAGTCTGGCTCTGCGCTCAGCATGGGGTCTGCTTAAGTTTCTCTCTCTCTCCCTCTCCCTCGGCCCCTCCCCCTGATCACACACACATGCACGCTTGCTCGCTCTCTCTCTCAAATAAATATATAAGTAAAATCTTAGAAAGAAAGAAAGAAAGAAAGAAGTGAATTCCATGTGAGATCAGAAATGCCACGAGCATCTTACACAAAAACAGATGCACCGGCTGGCACAAGAGGGAACACAGAAATGAGAGGCGCTGGAGACAAAGAGAAGAACTCCGGCCTCTGTACCCAGCACCATTATTTACTTTAAAAATGCCATCGATTAGCAATTAAACCATAAGAGTGCAGTGAGACTGCTGACTTTAAAACTCAAGCTACAAAACTCAAGGGTATTTTCCTGCACTGTCATTAACTAGAAAATACGAGAGGGGAAAAAATACTATTTGTGAAAGCAGGAAAAACTATAAAGAATACAAAATTTTAGAAAAGACTACTCAAGGCCTCTGTGGAGAAAAAGATTTTAAATGAAAACATGGTCCTAAATGGGATGACAAAGTATGAAGTGTCAAGCTGCCTCTAATTTAATCTGTGAGCTCGGTGATCCCCAATCAAAATTCCATCAGTATGAGGAACTCCACCACTTTGTTCTAAAACGCAGAGGGAAAAACAGATTTTCCCAAACGGCAAAGTAAATCACGGAAAAGAACACTAAAGGCACAGGGAAACAGGCTCCCTGCAGCAGAGAAGGGTGCAACAGGCCTCCCCGCGGCACCACCCCAAGGGGGACTGGGGTGTCCGCCAGGCACAGTGGGGTCCAGGACAGCAGCCCAAGGCGGCAGGGCACGGACCGCCGGGAGAAGGCAGACTCCCCGGCGTGCCTGGACCTGGTGGTTCTGGCCGTGTGAAGCTGGGTCCCACACACCCGGGCCTCACCGAGACCTCTGGAGGCTCTCCTACACATCTCAGTCCGGGAAACACTCGTCCTAGGTGCTTAACAAGGGAAAATGTCTAATAGAGATCTGCGGCCTAGAAACGGGGAAATTTTGTTACACATCCAAAGCATAAGTTATAACAGAAACAAGATAAATGTGATTACACAGTGTGATGTAACAAGACACAGGTATATGGTCTCTGCCCGCGGCTCCTGACAGCTCCTAAGGCGACCGTGGGCGGCGCTGGTCACAGTCCAAAGCTCAGCACTTTCAGCCCTAACCCCCATCCTCCAGAGAGCGGAGCAGGGCTGCAGGCTGAGTTAATAATCCATCATGCCGCCACAGAAATCCCTGAACTACGGGGTTCGGAGAGCTTCCCGGTGGGTGAACACACCCATGTGGGGAGGGTGGTGCACAGACGGGGCACAGAAGCTTCGGGACCGTGCCCCCGCCCAACACCCGGCCTTGTGCCTCACTCCCACTGTGCTGCTCCCGACTCGTGCCCTTTGTAACAAAACAGCAAGTACATGTTTCCTTGAGTTCTGTGAACTCGAGGAGGGGGTTGTGGGAACCTCCAGTCCATAGCCAGGCCCTTATGTAGCTAGTCGTGTGCAGCCCAGGGACCCTCGACTTGGGACTGGCGTCTGCAGTGGGGGCAGCCTGATGGGATCGAGCCCCTAACCTGTGGGCTCAAAGCTGAGCTGGCTTGCCGGCAGCCCAGCTGGTGTCGCAGAGAGCGGGAGACCAGCCCGGCAGGAGGAAGCCCGCCACATGCGGTCAGCTTGTTGTGAGAGGCTGGCTAAAGAAGGAACGGCACTCTTCCTCTCAGTGGCCCGAACTGTGGCTGTCTGCCATTGCTACTAATATCCATTAATCTGAAGGTTCTGGTCAGAGCAATCAAACAAGACAGAAAAAGTGACAAAGGGCATTCAGGTCTAAAAGAAGCAGCAAAATTTATCTGTAACTGACATGATCCAGGATAGAAAATCCAAAGTAATCTACAAACCGCAAGACTGAGTTTTGAAAGATTGATTATAGAAATGAACCTATCAAAACTAACTCAAAATGGAAAAAAATGTAAATGTAAAATGTAAAACTATGAAACTTGGAGAGGAAAAAAAAAAAGAAAAAATGTTCAGGATCTAGGGCTAGGCAAGGCATATTATTCTTGACACCCAAGTACAATGCCTAAAAGGAAAAGTGATAAATTGGACTTCATCAAGATTAAAAACTTCTCAAAATTTAAACAGCAAATCGAACCAGTGTAGAGATGCCACTTGACACCCACTGATGGGTGTAATTAAACACTCGGACAAGGACAGGATGTCACTGCCGTACAGTTGCCGTGATGCCGAATGGTGCCGGGGTTTGTAGAACAGTTTGGCAGTTTCTTAAGTCTAAACATACGGGGCGCCTAGGTGGCCCAGTCGGTGAAGCGTCTGCCTTTGGCTCAGGTCATGATCTCGGGGTCCTGGGATCAAGTCCCATGTCAGGCTCCGTGCTCAGCGGGGAGTCGGCTTCTCCCTCTGCCTGCCACTCCCCCTGCTTGTGCTCGCTCGTGCACTCTCTCTCTCAGATAAATAAATCTTAAAAATAATTAGAAACTTCTGTGCTTCAAAGGACGCGGTCAAACAAGTGAAAAGACAAGCCATGGAATGGGAGAAAATCCTTGCAAGTCACATATCTGATAAGGAACTCGTATCTAGAATACATAAAGAACTCTGATAATTCACCAATAAAAATCAATAACCAATTTAAAAAACAGGCAAAGGATCTAAATTGACACATCTCCAAAAATATACAAAGGGCTACTAAGCACATGAAAAGATGCTCAACATCACTAATCATCTGGAAAATGCATTCTCAAAACCACCATGAGACACCACTTTGTACCCACTAGGATGGCTATCATGAAAAGGACAGGTAATAACAAGTGTTGGCAGGAAGTGGAGAGAACACGCCCCTCCCACACTGCTGGTGCGAGTGTAAAATGTGCAGTCCAACAGTTACTCAAAAGGAGGGGTCAAGGCCATGGCTCAGGGGCAGTGTGTGAGAGAGGAAAATGGGCACCTGGCATTCTTTACCCACAGCTTCTACTAGAGAAGGCCCCGGGTGGGGAGATGGGGAGTGAAGGGAAGCTGGAGCGCAGGGTGGGCATGGAAGAGAGCACCCCCAGGAGTGCAGGGAAGCACAGCACCAGGAAGAAAGCCCGAGGCAGGTCTTGTTCACGAGACCTGAACCCGAAGGCGTGGGTGGAACAGTGTGGGGGGCAGCTCCGGGAAGGGGCCTGCCCCAGGGCTGGCCAGGGGGCGTAGCCCAGGGGAGCTGGCGGGCTGGATGAAGCAGCCAGAGGCTCCGCAGTCCACCCGGACAGTGCCTGGCTGGCTCAGAGCTGAGCTCAGGGTTCTCCACAGGGAGGGTGAGGGTTTAGAAATGGTCCTAGGAAGCAGAGCAGGCACTGCCCAGTCTCCGGACCCACCCTGCTCCCAGGAGCCCCCAGAACGCTACTAGAATCGGAAGTGTTTCTGTAGCAAACCTGTGTTCACGCACCAAGTCATGCACTTACAGGGACAGTCCTGCCCTATGGCCCGGGCTGCTGGAGTGCCCGTGCTCCACCTTCACCCACGGTGGCCCCCGGATGTGTACATGGTGGTCACATGAGAAGGTGACTGTGTATATGTGAAAAGGTATCCCAGCAGCTCCTGGACAGCCCGGGACGCAGAGAGGGCTGCAGCAATGCATGCTGGGCGGCCACACGACAGCCCAGGAAAGGCACAGAAGAGCAGCTGCCAGCACGGGCTACAGGGTGGGCCCCGTCCTACCACCAGGCCGTGCGGGGCTGCATCCAAGGACTCAGAAGCTGACACCCGCAAGACACACAGGTCCGTACCAGGACACTGCAGGCCGACCTGCAGGGCCTGGGGGGACAGGCCCAGCTCTCTGCCCATCAGAGCGCAGCCCTCATCTCTCCTGCTGATGCACACATGGTGGTCTCGGTGGCCACGGCCAGCACCACCTGCATGCCATCGTCTCTATGTCCTCAGAGGAGGGGTCCAGCTGCCCGTCTGACAGCCTGGGTGACCTCATCCCGGCAGTGCACCCGCCTCAGCTCCCCCTCCTTAGAAGAAGAGAGACAGAATCCCACATCACTGGGCTGGCGTGCAGCCAGAATACCCACAGTGCTTGGAACAGCGCCCAGCGTCAGTAAGGACGACGGTCCTGTGATCTCGGGCAGGCTCCTCCTGCGCTAACCTTTCGGGGCGCTGGCAGGATGATACGCTGCTCGTCTGCTCAGCTCCCGAGGCCACGCAGCAGTCCAGGGCTGCTCACCCATCTCCCCAGACAGACACGGCCAAGCGAAGCCCAGTGTCGGCACCACTCCCGAGCCATCGCCTCATGGTGCCCCGTCAGGATGCGGCTCTCCAAAATGAACTTCTCGGCAGCCCCCACGCGGCTCATGGGTGACCCAGTGGGACTCCCGTGTCACGGTGTGCTCCACAGCCAGCACAGGGCTGGCCCTCTGCAGCCCCCCGGTACCTCCTGGCAAACCTGCTTTGCTAGCCTCTGGTTTTACCTTGTCCAAAACGTCATACAGATGGGAGTACCAAAGCACGTGGCCTATGGGTCCGCCCCCCCTTCACTTAGCAAACCGCGCTCAGTGTCATCGGCGGCGTTGCTGTGCCAGCGAAGCAGGTCCTTCCTCGGAGCGGCTGAGCTCCGCCCACCGCAGGCTGTAGGCGGGTGACGGGCCGAGTGGTTTCAGCCGAGTGGTGAGAACGAACATCCGCACGGCCCCTCTCACTTCGAGTTTTCTGGGGGCACTTACGACTAGGCTCAACCAGGTGTCCGTTTTTCACGTTTGGACAGCGGCTCCCTTCTCCAGCAGATCCCGTGTGTGTGCCTTTGTGTCCCTCTGGGAATGGGAGGCGGGAAGCCAACCAGTAACCCAGGCGGAAGAAAGGAAGCCAGGAGCTGGGGACAGGCGAGGAGATGCCAGGGCGACAGGCCTCCTGGCCGCTCTCCCGCGGGAGCAGACTGCACCCTTACCTTCCCTCAGAGGCTCTGTTTTCGTGCAGCAATCCTGCTTCGTCTCCCCCTTCGCCGGAACTGCCTGCCGAAGAAGAAACAGCCATCAGCCCGGATTCACCCGCAGGCACACTAAGCAATTCTCCAACACGATTCCTCTCTAGATGGACGTCGTATCTGGATCCCGACCAACACTCACTATCAGATGACTAGAGGGTTAGGGGATGTTCACGCCGGCAGGTAACCGTCACGCCCAGGAGGAGGAATGACATTCAGAAACCAGCCCGAGGAAACTTCTACCTTATCTGCATTTTTGGAGGATGTTTTTTAAGAATAGGAATGCGTTCATGCATTACTTACATAATTAGAAATCTCAAATGTTTTGGTTGTTATAGGAATGCTATAAATTATATCAAAGTACATTCTGCTGCTGACAAGAATTCATCTAAGTATTTCAAATGTCTAACAACCTACAAAAAATTGCAGAAATGGATAAACCAAGAAAAGTCAATAAAAACATGAGTCATTAAATATTTGCTCCACTACATGGAGGCATGAATTACAAAAGGTCTCTTGGAATTGTTTTTTAAAACTTCTCGCCTTTGGGAGGCTTAGAGTCTGGTTGGAGAAGTGAATGTAAACACACAAAACATTCCTGACTGGGTGCCTCCAGGTTGCGCAGCAGTCACCACCGTGAGTCCGTGGAGAAGGAAAAGGGGGGAGATGCAGACCCTCCAAGCTCCCTACTTAAGAGTTTCAGACTCTAAGGGCACAACTCCCCTAACACCTGTGTAACTTCTGGAATGCATTCTCCAAAAGACACCACGACACATTCTCAGAACATTCCTACAGAGCCGTGAGCTCCCTGCTCATTTCACTGAGCGCCAAGTGTGGGGCCCAAGAGCAGGGGCAGTGCCCTACCCGTTCACCCCCGACCACCAAACCGCCTCAAGGTCGCACGGCAACCTCCCGTCCTATGAAGCCCCTCCTACCACGGTGCTATCAGAATGCTCCCACCTGCAGTCCCTAAACAGAGCTGACTTCATCTCCCGGGTACACACGACAAGACAGGGCACGAGCATGGCCAGCTCCTCCTGCAGCCCTCCCACCTTTCCCCTAGAGCGTCACCTGTGGCCCCACTGGTAGTTTCCAAAGCGAACCCCCTTTCCAAGGTGGACCCCCTCCTGTAATCCCTCTCTTAGCCACTCCTGCCACAGGAAGCCAGAATTCACAGTGCCAGGCACCAAAGAAAACTCCAGGGGCTCAGAGACTTGCTCCCAGAAGATGGGAAAGATTTCCTTGCAGGGATCAGACTTGGATGCATCCCTCCTCAAACCCCAGGGTCTCCCCAGCTCACGAAGGAGAAACAAGTTTTCACTGTTGGCAGCAAAGCCAAGGGCCCAGCCTCTGCTCCCCCTTCCACACTCTGAGCCCAGACCCCCCAGCCCCTGGACCCTGCAGCCTCTCAACAGGCCAATCGCCTCATCGGGCAGCCTCTCCTGGCCCCTGCCTTGTTGCCCGCTTGGGGCCCCCACCATCAGACACGCCACCCAGCCTGTCTGTCCGCGCCACCAACATGCCAACCCTGGGTTCCACGGGAGAGGCCCGTCCTGTTCTCCGACCCTGCCCCAGCGTGTCAGCAATGCACGGCATGCAGAAGGGACCGATGAGCATGTGGGGCCTGAGGGGACCCAGTAAGCAAGGCCACTAGGCCCACTTCCATGTCTGCTTCCCGCACAGCCACAGGCCTGGGTGGATTCTCTGCGACGGCCGAGACGCGCGGCCAGCATCTGCTGCACGGAGAGAGGAGCGTGAGCGAGGACAGAGCAGGGTACTGCCGGTGTGCACATCCAGAAGTCCAAGGTGAGCTCAGCCCACAACCAGAGCAGAAAGAACAAAACCCTCCCAAATTCAGATGCTCTCTGTGCACGGAGCCTACGTGTGCTAGCGAGAAGGAACATGGTCTTCACCACCATTTCAAAAGGGCTCACAACCTACAACATCGACGCCAGACCAGGAGAGGGTTGGAGATGGAACACGTGGCCCAAACCAGTAACAAAATCCTGTACTGGCAACGGCAGAACCAAACAGAGTTTCTGCACAGACTTCGAGTCCTGCCACTCTGCAGCTCGGGATGGGGGCTGCGGAAACCCTGACAGTCCTAGGTGGGTGGTCTGAGTCCAACAGCAGGATGAGGACGGGGGTACTGGCTTTAGCACCAGAACATGGCAGGCAGGAAGGAAGCTGACAGCAGCACGCACAGCTGAAGCTCCGGGGCCGGCAAGGGCCCAGAAGCAAAGACACCCCAGCAGCAACCAGCACCCCGCGTACAGAATGTGGGCTCCTCTCCACCATTTCCCACCAGGAGCACGGAGGCTCCTGGAAGACAGGACCAGTGCCAGGGGACGGGGAGCGAGGAAAGTTCAAGACTTTCAGACTCCTACAGCACAAGGGGCTGCACCGCACAGTCGTCCACCGTCCTATCTCCAGCCCTGAGATTTCCCCACAGCTGAGGAGAAGCTTCCGTCCAGCTTCAGCTCCAGCCGGCTACGCCCGGGCTGGCACAAACTCACCCTGGGTGCCGGGCGGACGCAGATCCGAGGTCACCAAGGAGCCACTACTGAGACAGCTTCACAGAGCTGCCCTGCACAAGTTTCCATCTTTAATCAACTAAAACATTTAAAAGTAAGGGAGTTTAGGGGTGCCTGGTGGCTCAGCTGGTTGAACGTCCGGCTCTTGGTTTCGGTTCAGGTCATGTTCTCGGGGTCTAGAAACTGAGCCCCAGGGTCAGGAGATCAGGCTGGGCTGGCTCTGCTTCCCCTCCTCCTGCTCATGCATTCTCTCTCTCTGAAATAAATAAATCTTTTTTAAAAAAAAATTATGGGGCGCCCGGGTGGCTCAGTGGGTTAAAGCCTCTGCCTTCGGCTCAGGTCATGATCTCAGGGTCCTGGGATCAAGCCCCGCATCGGGCTCTCTGCTCAGCGGGGAGCCTGCTTCCCCCTCTCTCTCTGCCTGCCTCTCTGCCTGCTTGTGATCTCTCTCTGTCAAATAAATAAAATCTTTAAAAAAAAACCTAAAAACTAAAAGTAGGAGAGTTGACAAAGAATCTGGGCTTACAGAGTATGGAGAAATGAGAAGCTGTGGCAACAGTGGCTGAGCCCAAGGATGGGCTCTTGGACTCCCCGTGGACCTGAGCCCTTGATACCCCTGCACGTGGACCCAGGAAATCCCTCTCCTGCCCTGGCCTGCCTCTAAGCTTAGCAGCAGCACCCGGCTTGACCCTGTCCGTCCCAGGGCCTGGTCTTGGCCATGCATCTCAGCAAGGTGGGCAGGGGGCCACGGCATCTAACCCCAGTGCCCCGCTGACCTCCCACAGCCAGTCCAGGGCAAGGCCCAGAGTGCTCAGGCCTTGCCCCATCTCCCAGCCCAGCACAACTGCTTCCCAACCACCTCTAGCCTGCACCCACTCTCAAACAGTTCTCTGGGATCCCAAGACCCTTCCAGGGGTCCAAGAGGTCAAAGCTCTCTTCACTACTAGGACTCCACTTGCCTGTTTCACCGTGCTTCCTTGGGCACCTCAGCAGGAGTCAAGATGGTGGCACCAAATTAAACTTCTAAGTGATTCTTCAATGCTGTGCAGTCAGGTAAAGCCACCTTCACCTAAGAATGCCCTTGGTGAAGCAGTGAGATTAGTGACCTCCCCATCGGCCTTCTCCTGAAAGCAGCGGAAGAAAGGTAAGCAAGCAACAATCCAGGGCTGCTGGCCGCTCAGGACAGGCCCGGGGCAGGGGCTGGGCTGTGTCACTCACTGGGCATCTGCATTTGGAAGAACTGGCAAGATCTATGGCTACGCAGACTGGGCATCTGCCAAACATTTTCTCAAAATAAACACAGTGACCTGTGACCTCAAAGAAAACCCACGGTATGTGTTGCAAATGTTAAAATTCTGGCTTCTGAGTGGAAATGAGAATTTTGATAAATGTGTGTCTGCCTCCATGAGCTTGACAGCCGCCCAACACTTACAGACTTTTGACGACAAAGGAAATGTTACTGAGAGAACACGATTTTTTGATATTGGATAATGAAATGTGTCAACATTTGGAAGATCTCCACAACTTGGTGAGCCAGTGTTTCCCAAGTGAGCAGTACCTAATCTGTAAAACTGCACGTGGGTGGAAGGTGCGTTACGATGCCAGGCAGGCCGTGGGCCTAACCCTCACGGGGAAGGCAGGCCACCGAGGCCACCGAGGCTGCCTCACCCTGGCGGGTGCCAACACACCACCCCAGCAAAACATCCGGAATTTTCTAAAAGGCTCAAAATACACATGTCTACGTGAGGCCAGATTTTCTTCATATATTGCAACCAAACAACATATCCCTTCAGCCAGAAGCCAGACACGAAAGAGATCTATCAACCTGTAAAGCAATGCCACTCTTCTGAGGTTGCTGTTTTAGAAAATAGTGACTTCTCATAGAAATCATTTACCTCAACATGTAAACAACATGTTACATGTTTACCTTCGTTATTTTTAAGTATTTTTTTTTTAATCTTCAGTTCTAATTTGTTTTTTGGTAAACACCGGTAGATAGAACCCATATAAATAAGAGCCTTCTGGGGTCCTAAATAGCTTTTTTTTTTTCATTTTTTTAAGATTTTATTTATTTATTTATTTGACAGAGAGAGATCACAAGTAGGCAGAGAGGCAGGCAGAGAGAGAGGGGGAAGCAGGCTCCCCGCTGAGCAGAGAGACCGATGCGGGGCTCGATCCCAGGACCCTGAGATCGTGACCTGAGCCGAGGGCAGAGGCTTAACCCACTGAGCCACCCAGGCACCCCCTAAGTAGTTTTTAAGAGTGCCACGTGGCCTTGAAGCCAATGCCCCACACCAAGGACACCAAGCCTCCCACATCAGAGGCCTGCTAAAAAAAAACACCTCCAGACCCCTGGCCCTACTGTCCAGAGACGCACCCAGGGCCAGCACAGCAGAGCAAGCCTCCCCAGAACATTCACAAACACACCTATAAACCACCTGTGTCCTGTCCCCAGTGTCAGCCATATGTCTCTGCCATGAAATTAAGTTTCATGACTTCTTCTCCCAAAAAACTGTTTAAAGATCACTATATAACGTACTTTCAAATAATGCCAGAATTATCCACTCTTCTGTTCTGGATTTGATTGCATTCAGGAATTTTCTGCTAAGCACTAACCAACATGCCAGGCTGTGGACAAGAATAAGAGCCAAGGACAAAACATCAACATCTCTGCCTTATCTGTACTTCTGACTTTTAAAACCCAAGCACTCTCCTTGCTCATCACTCTAAGTGACCTCTGATGATGGCACAGGACAGGGGAGGAAGGAAAGGGGAGCACAGAGGAAGAGAAGACCTCCAGGGGTGGGCTCTCGCCCTGCACCCTCTTCTACTCCCCTTTCCCCACCTCACCAAGGCTGCTCGGGGACCTGCAGTGAAGCCGGAGCGAGGGTCTGGGCCTCGCAACTGCTAGTGCTAACAGCCCTGTCACGTGCCTAGACAGGCTCACGTTATGATAGGTTCCCAATTAGAACCGTGCTGTGATGGTCACTGGCCGAAGCGCGGGGTTGCGGGGGAGGCGGGGGAGGCACTGTAGGGAGTCTGCCCAGCATATGACCCAGTGTATGGCCCAGGGTATGACCCAGCGTATGATCAGAAGGGGCTTTAAACAACAGCAGCAGAACCAACCTTCCTGGAAAGGCAGAACAGAATAATGGGGTCCACCCAGCGTGCACTTGATGTGCTGGAGTGAGATGTGACCTTCTAGAAAATGATATTCTGCTCTTCTGAATGTAAACCTAATACACTAAAGTACTGACGTGGATGGGGAAAAAAAGGAAAACTGTCAAGACTGTGAAGTTTTTCCTTAAATTCAAGTTGGTAGATTATGACACACACAAAAATCTAGGGGGAAAATGTGTCCTGGGGGTGAAGCAGAACCTGACCTCCTCCTGCTGGACTCACTCGGCCAAGTGCACGTCCAGCAACCAGGGTGACTGGCACTGCAAGCAGCCCAAGCTGCAGACGTCCGGGTACACCGGAAGTGCAGGGATACGACAAATCATGTTTTCAGTGTGAACATGTTTACTTGAACTTCAAACGTAGCTGGGCATCCTGTATTTTTTCTTTGCTGAACTTAAGCAACCCCGCACTGAGTCCTTAAGAGTCAACGAAAGACAGGAGTCTAGGTTTCTGTAATTCTGAAGCGGCAACGTTGACATTCATTCATTCATTCATTCAGAGAACATGAGCGGTGGGGGTGGGGAAGCACAGGGAGAGAGAGAGAGAGAATCTTAAAAGCAGGCTCCCCGCTCAGCACAGAGCCCAGTGCGGGGCTCAATCTCATGACCCTGAGATCATGAGCTGAGCTGAAATCAATAGTCGGACACTTAACTGACTGAGCCACCCAGGGACCCCATTTTTTACAATATTTTTATTTATTTATTTTGCTGACATTTTTAAAAGGCAGTGTTCTCTGCCCTTTGAAATCCTATTCCTAAGAAGAAAAGGAATTATTAATGAAACAATTTCTTCAACGAGCACAGAACAGGAAAATAAAATACAGAGAAAAAACCCAAAGGCATTACAAAGTCTCATTCCAGGGCCTTCAGATACCCTCACCCACTTAACCCCACTCTGACACCAAATGCCCACGGCAGCAAGGCCCCAGGACGGGCCCGGGGTGATGTGCACAGGGGCGCGGCTGTGACCGAGGCCACCAACACACATCTACCTTACATCCAGAACGAGACCCCCCTACTCCACAAAAAACAAGCAGCAGCTAAAGTACAGTCAGTCAACCAAGCAACTCTGCGCGACATTGCCCAGAGTACTTCCCAGGAAAAGCACTCGGTTTTTTTGTTTTTTAAGTCGACAAGATCAAGGGGCCTGGGGGAGGGGAAATGCCAAGATGGAAAGAGCATGAAAGCAGTGTCTGCTCCTCAGGTAGGCGCTACATCGATTCTGGTCCCACCAGAGACTCTGTTTAGCAACACAGGACAGGAGATGGCCCTGGCATTTGTACCCCACATGGGGATATGTGTGGACATAATCGAGGTTTCAGCCAGGTTTTCTTGATGATTAAAAGAAAACAGTCTTTTCTAAGTTTGTACAGCACCATCACTGTATGTGGTATGTCCCTCCCTTTAAATGTAATACAGGGGCGCCTAGGGGGGCTCGGTCAGTGAAGCGTCTGCCTTCAGCTCAGGTCATGATCTCAGAGTCCTGGGATCGAGCCCTGCATCGGGCTCCCTGCTCAGCGGGGAGTCTGCTTCTCCCTCTCCCTCTGGCCCATCCCCCGTCCCCCATTGGTGCTCTTTCAAATAAATTAAATCTTTAAAAAAATTGTTTTAATGTAATCATAAAATAAGTCTGTATCAATCATTTACAACTTCAGTAACACAATCTGTAGGTAAAATGAAAGCAACCACTCTGTGACACATTAAATTGAATGCATTTTCTTCTCAGGACAGACAAGGACCGGTGCTCTGCCACTCAGAAAGGCACTGCTTCTCATCCACGGATGTTTTTCCTTTGTTAGTGGACATGATATGACCGCATCGAATGTAACTCATCCTAATACAGTTAATTTCAATTTTACTATATTTGATTTCAGATACTTTTTAAAAGTAGTTTCTGCCACTCATACAGTATAAATTACAAAGGGTAAGATTTTGTGCAGAACCTTCATTACTACGACACATGATGTGTGTCTAGCTGTCTACCGCCCCCATCCCGCCCTGACCCGTGAGCCTCCTCACCGGCACCTGAGATGCCGGGCGCCCGCCCACACAGGTGAAGAGCCTCCAGCAAAGGTCAGGAGCGTGCCCGAGGCCACGCAGCACACCCTGCACAAGAGGCTCCAAACCCACTTTTCTGTGGCTCGGCATCCCAGGTGCCTGCCCCATCAGCTTCTACCACACTGTTGATCTTTTTTTTTTTTTTTTAATAAACAATGGCTGGTGGGGAAAGATGATCACAGAAACTCTGACATTACTCCTTAGAAGATTCCTAAAATTCAAAGACAAATAAGGGCTGGATAAATTTTTGGATAATCCATATTAAAATTATTCAGGGGCGCCTGGGTGGCTCAGTGGGTTAAAGCCTCTGCCTTTGGCTCAGGTCATGATCTCAGGGTCCTGGGATCGAGCCCCGCATCGGGCCCTCTGCTCAGCAGGGAGCCTGCCTCCCTCTCTCTCTGCCTGCCTCTCTGCCTACTTGTGATCTCTCTCTCTGTCAAAATAAATAAATAAATAAAATCTTAAAAAAAATTATTCAAAGACAAGACCATAACACTAAATAATGTTATCAATTTAAACTCTGAAGACATGGTGAGACACCCACGCCACACTGTATCAGCTCGACACCGGCACTGGCCCTCGGTGGACGTGAAGGAAAGCCTCCACTGCTCCGAGGCAGCCTGTGAACCCTGGAGGTCTGGACAAGGGCCACGGCCCCAGCACCAGCCCAGGCTCAGCTCACCTCATCCACGGCCAGTTACCTCTCGACGGGTCAGACCGACGGCGCACACAATCACAGGGACAAGCCAGGGGCCACGACAACGGTAGTTCTGGGCGAACCCCACCTAAGCAGCCGTGATCTCCCCACCTCGCCTCTGCACGGCCAGCGGGAGGTAGGGGCTAAGCCCAGACAGCGGAGGCGTGGCAGGCGGCCTCCCACCTGCATCAGGCCCACGCACTCAGGTGGAACCCCAAGGGCACAGCGGTCCGAAAGGAAAACTTCTGAGGGAGAAAAGAGAAGCACGTATCTCAGGGCTCTGTGGCCCACCTTTCCAGAAAGCTCGGTTCTCTCAGGAGACCTGCATTCCTAAAGTCCAACTGTCGGTCTGGCTCTTCCCAAAGATGCAACTGCGCAAACTACTTTGGAGGAGAGTGTCTTCTCACAAATTCACTCTAACTCGCCAAACGCAATACAAACAATCTGAAGGAAAGCTTCTATTCTCAACAATAAGGATCTAACCACAAAAAGTATCCTTAATTTATGAGAGCAAAGGTGAAACCCTTAAAGTCAATAGAAATTTAAAACTGCTTCCAAATACTCTAACCTTCAGAGTTGCGTGGGAGCCCACGGGACAGTCCCACGGGCAGCGACCGGCCGGCGCGCACAGGCCAGAGAGGGGCGTACGTGCACACGCACTTCGTGACGGTCGGCCCCTAACACAGAGGTCACCCGCACAAATACGAGAGCCAAGGTCGACACACCCTGGTACGAGATCTCAAACCCTGCTGTGTGCATGTGGGGCCAACGCTGCGGTCCGATCTTGGGCCTGGAAGCTGCTCTCCCGGCCTGGGCGGCCTGAGCACTTGCGAGGCCGCCGCCCGCCCGCCCGCCCGCCCCCCGACAGCCGCAGGGCTCACCCGCTCGGCCTCCGCGCGTCCATGTTATTCAGAACTCCTATTTCAAGCACAAACGTTGAGAAGGCTTTAACTCTGCAATAGCTACACACACACACCCTTCAGTTTGAAAGGAGTCAGAGCCATTTCAGAAAGAATCTGAGACGCTGACGAGCGTGCTGCCTGCGATGGAGTCAGGTCCAAGAGCGGCCCATGCTATTCGGGGAGGAGGGATGACATCCACGTCCTCCTGTGCGGCTGCCACCTCCTTCATGCAGCCTCAAAGCACCCTACCCTGGTGTGGGGGGGGGGGGGCGCCAGCTTTCATATATTATCTACCAGAGCTGTGAACATAACCAACAATGGCAAAATACTAAGAAAAGGGAAGGGAAAAAACCCCTCTAAGCACGTATCTTCACAGCAAATACAGGCTTGCTGGACTTATGTTTGCGATTCCACAGGTGGCCTTGCTCTTCCATTCCACAACTAGGAAGCTGTGGACAGAAAGGCCTTTCTCCGCCAACAAACAGCACGCCACTGCCGGGCTTTGTGACTCCGGCCCTGGAGGCCCTCGGAAGCATCCGACAGGCAGGGCAAACAAAGAGGGCCTTCTCTCCCTGAGGGCGGAGCCGGAGTTCTAGCCACAGCCCGAGATCGCCCACTCCAACCTGCCACGCGCTCCTGCTCTCTGCTTAGCCCTCTGCCCGAGACCTGGCCCAGAGACGGCATCTTCTCCTCGACGACGGCACTAGCGCCAACAGGCTTTCACCACCAAACGGATTCCCGAAGATGGGATATTCTTCTGTTCGGGAAACTTGTGAGATGCAGAGCGCTATCTGCCCACCCCCTAATTTTCAACTGGTTTCCACATACCAATTTCACCAGCTAATTATCAAAAGGGTGGGAAGAAAAAGAATGAATCCTTTCAATATCTGATAGATTTCCTTTTCCCTCCTTTGTCTTTTTGTTTCTTCCCTTTGGCAGCAAAAGGGGTTAGTTCCTAAATTTGGAAAATACAATTACTGTCCAAAGTAGCCCCAGAAATTACATTTAAGGGACTGCGAAATATCAGAACAGATTCCTTTTCCATCTGCCACTTAACCCTTAATTGGCCTCTCCGCAAAGGAAGAAACCAAAGGCACTACATGCTTCCATTCCCTTGATCTAGAACTCTCCTGTGGTTTTCCAGAGAGCCAAACCGACTGCACGGCGCGCTGGAGCACCTCTCACAGGCGATGCTGACATTCCTCCACAAGGGGTGGGCTGTGCTCCTTCGCCTTTAACAAGATGGGCCTTTGTGACAGCCTGGAGCTGAGACCACGGCTCAAGTGAGCTGCGTGGTGTCTGAGGCCAGGTCACACACATGCCATGAGGGGCCCAACCTGCGGCCTCCTGTGGGCATTCCGGCCAGCGGCCTTCAGATGACACACCGACCCTGGTGGCCACGCCTTCCAGCTGAGGCCCCAGGCTCAAGGACCGGAAAAAAGTGGTCCACGGCTGCCCCGTCTCGGCAGCTGGACTCCCGAGGGATACCGAGCCATCGCGGGCGTTCTGAGACACTACATTTCCGGGCAGCGTGCGAGGCGGTGACAGACAATTCCAACAGTGCCCTTGTCCTCTGTGTCCCTTCCGGGGTCACGGCAAACACAGCTCTGGGCCTGGGCCCCGCAGCCGAGGTTGTACCCCTGTGGAACCTGATTTCCAGAGGAGACGTAGTACACCATGAAACAGAGCAGGCACCGTGGACACCTGTGGGGAACGCATGGGCCTCTCCCACTCTGAACCCCGGATCCACGGTCCCCAGCACCCTAGGCCTCCAGGAGTTAAAGCATGCAGGTCTGTGGAGGACAACAAAAAAAGCAGCCCCGACCAGAACAAGTTCCTGAGATGTCACTGGCCAAATGCTGGGCTAGGGCCAGTGTCTGTTCTGGGGGCATAAATCGGGGAATGGGGGTCACACGATGTTTACTTTCAGTCTGACTCTCCACGCAGTGAAGACATTTAACATACTTCTTACCACGAATAGAGATGCTGATTTTCTAGTTTATACATCAGTCTCTCATGAATTCGGATAGTACAATCACAATTTGGTTTACTCACAAAATCGAGTTTCCAGACCTGCAAAGGTGACACCCGCCTTCCACGGGGACCTGCCGCCTGATTAGCACACTGACAGCTCCCACCCCACACGGCAGCGCAGGGGCTCTCTACGTGGCTAAGCAGCTGACTGGTGGTGGGTCTGGGTGCACCTGGTGCCATCAGGTGCTCACAGGGGACACAACGCAACATGACACTGTGGAGACACAATCTGTGAAACTGGAAAACATCTACTCCGTCTCCCCTAATTAAATTTGGGGTCCACCGGAAATCAGGATGCCTCACTGGCAGAAGGGCCCAGAGCAGAGACAACGGGACCACGAGGATGAAGCAGTCGGCTGTGAGCCCCGCGCGGTCCCTGGCCCATGCGGGCCCGCCCGCCAGCGATGCCAGCCTCGAGCACGGTGACTCAGCACACCAAGAGTCACCCTATAAAACCAGAGGAATTCAGTTTCCCTCCAAAGATCTAGCTCTTACTTCTCGGTTTCAACCAAATTTCTCATAATACAAAACTACAGTAGGGAGGGAGGCGCCTGGGTGGTTCAGTCATTAAGCATCTGCCGTCAGCTCAGGTCATGATCCCAGGGTCGTGGGACGGAGCCCCACATCGGGCTCCCTGCTCCGCAGGAAGCCTGCTTCTCCCTCTCCCTCTGCCACTTCCCCTGCTTGTATTCCCACTCTCGTCGTGTCTCTGTCAAATAAAGAAATAAAATCTTAAAAAAAAAAAAAAAACAACTATCTGGGGGGAATCACTCAACATATATCATTTGTTAAACTTTGGGTTATCAAAAATAAAAAGCAAAATGGCCACACAGCTCATAAATACTTTTGCCCTAAAATATTCAGTAACAGAAATCCACAATGTGGGGCCTTCTGCAAGACCACGGCCATAGTTTCCTCAGCACGGTGGACGGCGGGGTGGGGGGCGGATCACAGGACTGTTCCCCATACCAGATATCAAACATAACAACCAAAGGTAAAGTGTGGATTCTGTTAGGATCCTGATTTGAGCAAACCAACTATAAAATGACATTTTGACATAACTAGAAGGAAGTTTTAAAACAGGTGATACCAAGCAATTACTTCAAATTTTGTTAAATGTGAAAACAACTTCATAGTTATGGAAAAGATGTCCGCACTTTTTTAAAGTAGGCTCCATGCCCAGTGTGGAGCCCAACGTGGAGCTTGAACTCACGACCCTGAGATCAAGACCTGAGCTAAGATCAAGAGTTGTACGCTAAACTGACTGAGCCCTCCAGGCTCCCCAGATGTCTGTCCCCAGATGCATACTCAGGGTTGAGAGGTAAAAATTTCATGATACCTATGGTATGCTTTAAGATACCTGAACAACAACAAAAATGAAAAGACAGAGAAGGACGGAAAGGAGCGAGGAACCACGTGGCAAAATCCTGACAACGATCATGGAATTTTAAGTTGTCTACTTTACATATGATGGAAATTTAAATCCTTCATAAAATCCTAATGAAAAACTAGTTCTAAAATACAGATGAGGGGCGCCTGGGTGGCTCAGTGGGTTAAGCCTCTGCCTTCGGCTCAGGTCATGATCTCAGGGTCCTGGGATCGAGCCCTGCATCGCGCTCTGCTCAGCGGGGAGCCTGCTTCCCCCTCTCCCTCTGCCTGCCTCTCTGCCTACTTGTGATCTCTCTCTCTCTCTGTCAAATAAATAAATAAAATCTTTAAGAATAAATAAATAAATAAATAAATAAAACACAAGTGAAATCTGTATCAAAAAGGAGAAGTGCACCCCAACATCCCTGCACAGCCCACCACGAGCTCTGTGGTTCCAGCCACACACCCCACAGGACTGGCACCGTCACACACTTCGAGCTCACAGTCTCCCTCCCCTCTTGACTCAAATGGGTACAACTACACAAAACACAGCTCAGAGAGCTGAGGAGGCTGCAGAATGCTTAAAACAGTAGGTAACACGTAATAAATATCGGCTATTATCACTACTCCATGTATTTAGTACATAACTCACAAAGAAATGTCTAACATCTGCCATGTGCCAGACACACACTTGTCATTCAGACCCCAAACTCAAGTGTTGAAACAGCCCTCAACCCCAGCGAGCTCCACGCACCCCACCTGCCCCAGGGACCATAGTCACCTGAATCTGCCACTGCTCTCTCCTCTCCATCCATGCCCTCGTTTCCCTTTTCCAAAGATCCCATTACTGTCACTGCTTAAAAGCTCTGCAGGACCTGTCCCCAAATGGGTGAGTCTGGCCCCACGACTCAGGCCACCTTCTCTCGGGCTGCCACACCCACGCCAACTCTCCCGCTTCAGCCGTCTCTTAAGGCCCCCCCGCCCAAGTCTACAATACCACACTCTTCTGAAAAGGGCCCCAGCCCCACCTGCGAATGCCCACTCCCTCCCTTGTCACCCGCTTTGAGGCCAGCCCCAGCCCAGGTGCACACAGGCCTTGCTTCACTGGGGCCCAAGAGCATTGCTCACGGTGAACGTACTCGGCGGGGGCACTCTCCAGGTGAGTGTACAAGGCCATCTGACTTTTCCCCAAAGCAAAACACACCTTCAAAAGCATGTGTTCTCATTTCTTAGTAAGTCCCTGCTAAAGTAAAAAGAAATTGCTTAGAAAGAACCGTACGACAAAAGGCCATTAGAAATACCCGTATTTCGGATACCCAAGGCCCACACGAGTGGACGGCAGGAGTGCCAGTGAAGGGCCTTCCCGGCACCACTGCGCACCGCGCGGTAGCAGCGCATGGCTTCCTACGATTCCCATCTTACGCCCTTTCCGCGGTTGCCCGCGACCCAGTCAGCCTTCTCGGTAGTTCTGCCTATCCTGCGCTCCAACTGAGCGATTTCCCGCAGATGTTTAGTAAACTGTGCTTCCTTTAGATTTCAGGAAACAGTAACACCTTAAAAGCTCCTGTACTAAAGGAGTGAGGGAACAAACCAGAGCCCAGGAGGCACAGAGCCAGGATCCCTGACAGGAGGGGACAAGGCTGGGGGATGGCACCCACTCTGCACCTGCTGGCACGGCCATGGTCAAAAAGATGAACCAAAATGACTGTTGGCAACAAGGTGGAGAAGCTGGTGGGAATGCAAAATGACATGCCTACTATGGAAAACAGTCTAGCGGTTCCTCAAAAAGTTAAAGAATCATCACATGACTAGCAATTCTACTCCCGGGTATATACTCCAAAAACTGAAAACAGACACTCAAACTTGTACACAAATGCTCACAGGGGCACTCTTCAAGATAATCAGAAGAGGGCTGCCTAGATGGCTCAGTCAGTTAGGCAGCCAACTCTTGATCTCAGCTCAGGTCTTGATCTCAGGGTCTCACATTCAGGCCCTGCATTGGAGCCTACTTTAAAAAAAAGTCAAAAGATGGAAAAAACTCATGTGCTCATCAGCAGATGAATAACACAAAATGTGGTCTGTGCGTGCAGTGGAGTATTACTCAGCCAGAAAAAAGAAAGGGAAGTTCCGGCCCAGAGGTGACGACATGGATGACCCTTGAGAACATTATGCTGAGTAAGATGCCAGACACAAAACAACAGTTCTACTTACACGAAATATCTAGTTTAGGCAAATTCAGAGAGACAAAAAAAGGAAAGGGAAGTTATTGTTTAATGGGTAGTCTCTACTTGGGGTGATGAGACTATTTTATAAAGACAGAAATGAAAGGGGCTCCTGGGTGGCTCAGTGGGTTAAAGGCTCTGCCTTCGGCTCAGGTCATGATCTCAGGGTCCTGGATCGAGCCCCGCATCGGGCTCTCTGCTCAGCGGGGAGCCTGCTTCTCCCTCTGCCTCTGCCTGCCTCTCTGCCTACTTGTGATCTCTCTCTCTCTGTCAAATAAATAAATAAATTAAATTAAATTAATAAATAAAAAAAGACAGAAATGATGGGCGCACAACCCTGGAAACATACTTAGTGCCTCGAAAAGTAGGCTTACAAATGGCTGAAATGTTGGCGCCTGGGGGGCTCTGTTGGTTAAGCATCTGCCTTTGGTTCAGGTTATGATCCCGGAGTCCCGGGATCGAGTCCCACATTGGGCTCCCTGCTCAGCAGGGAGTCTGCTTCTCCCTCTGACCCTCCCCCCACTTGTGCTCACTCTCTCTCACAAATAAATTTTAAAAATGGCTGAAATGATAAGACTTAGGTTTAAGTATACTTTACCACAGTAAAAAAAAAAAAAAAAAGAGAGAGAGAGAAAAAAGAGTGAGAGGTGTGCCAGGATAGCCTTACCATTATAGTTATGGACCACTAACGAAGCCAATGCAATTCTCAGGAAGGACTCCTTTACAAGGAGATATATGCAGAATACAAATCAGAATGTAATAAATACTATTTTTGTAGTAAAAGAACAGGATTAGCACACCAGTGCTGACAGCATGACCTTAAAAGAGACACACTAATCTCCTGATGTGGAAAGCCGTATTACAGCTGCAGGAAATACTAATATATTCAGGAGTGGTAGGGCATCTGGGAGGCAACCTCGACTCAAACAGCTCATGAAAAAAAATCTCTTTTATCATATTTGCAACTTTCCTAGTAAGTTTGAAAGTGTGTCAAAAGAAAAAGAAAAGCAACCATATAGACAGAAAAAAATGAAACATCTACAGAATACTGCACACTTTTGGTGGGCTCAAATCTCTGTAAAAGTCCACAAAGAGAGATCAGGAAGTTTATACGTCAACTCATCGTAGAAGCTGTGGGGACAGAGTGTGAAAGGGATACACAAGGGCAGGGACAGCAGATCCTGCCTGAACAGGATCTGATTTTCAAAAGGAAAATTCATATATATTGCAAGCTTTTATATTTTTAATTTAAGTAAAGGAAATGAATCGGGAAAAATTAAAAAGTAAAAACTGTCCATAAGGCAACTACTTTAACCTCTATGCAGAACCTTTCACACACTCTTCTGTGCAAATATGCTCACACAGGTACAAGGGACATAGACCATATCAATGGGAGTCCACGTATGCGGCTGGGAAACCACCTCGCCCTTAACCAAGGTGAGCAAACGAAGTGACGCCATCACAGTCGAGGCTGCGGCAGCGGGGCCCCCGGCGTGCTCTGTGCACTCACCCCCGACACAGGACCCGACTGACAGACGCGCAGGGCATCCACAACATCTCCGCATCGTAAACAACCCTGAAGTGAACATCTTCACTTACTACCCTCCTATGCGTGCAGTTCTCTGCAAACATCTCTAAATAAGGAACAGCGCTAGAAATTAAAGCTCTGTCTTCCCTTATGCAAATGATGTGCCGCAGGTCTCAATAGGCGTCCTGAACAGAGGTGCTTTTCTCCTTCTTAAGACTGAATTACTTTAGGGGTGCCTGGGTGGCACAGTGGGTTAAAGCCTCTGCCTTCGGCTCAGGTCATGATCTCAGGGTCCTGGGATCGAGCCCTGCATCGGGCTCTCTGCTCGGCAGGGAGCCTGCTTCCCCCTCTCCCTCTGCCTGCCTCTCTGCCTACTTGTGATCTCTCTCTCCCTGTCAAATAAATAAATAAAATCTTTAAAAAAAAAAAAAGACTGAACTACTTTAAAAGCATTTTGGAAAATAACTCCCTATCTTTCTCATGTTGATCTGTGCTAAACCCAGGATCTGGCCTCAACTGTGAGAAGAAGGAACGTTTCCCCTGTCCCAGCCCCACGTTACCAGGAGCAGGAGCCCCAGGCCCAAGGAATCAACAGCGAGAGGCCGGACCGCACTTCTGTCCCATGGGCAGAACAGGTGGGGCTGCCGAAAGAGCAGGTCAGAGAAGACATGAGGCACAGTGATCAGGAACACTTCCCCCCTGCCAACCTCAAAGGCTCACATCACTGAATGTCACTGTTTTTAGACTAAATCGTTAAGTAGCAACTTAGCTGATTCCCAATACCCTAACACCATGTACCTACTACCATGACAATAGCTTTAAAATTTTTTTGATGGTTGAAAAAAGTTTTTAATATACTGAGAAAAACTGGCATCTCTGATACAGACTCCCTGAGGACAGGTTCTGAACCTCACCAGCCCTCAGCCCCTGGCAAAGCAGCCAGCCAGTTTAATTTTGAGTTGCTTCGTATCCAACTTCTCAGCACTGGGAGGCCACGTGGCACAGTGTCAGAACACTGGCCGGAGGGAGGGCCAGTGGTAAATGGCCACGACCTCTGGCTGGGCACATCCTCAGAGCCGGACCTCAACAATGGCTCCAGCCCTCCCACCAATTAAAAGTGTGGCTTACTGGAACAGAGTTTATATCCCAAGAAAAAGGAGAAGCCTATTACTTTTTTTCAAGGCAGGAGAGTAACTCAAGCAACAATCCTAGCTGAAATATCATGAATATAAAAGTAGCAGAAGACAGAGGTGAGAGACTCTAAACCACAGGAAGGTCACTAAAGAATGTTGCTGTATGAGCACATACAAAACAGGTGCTCAATTAATAAGTATCTGCTGGGAAATGAGTTCTTACACTCTCAAAGGTATCATTCTACAAGGTGGTATTGTGCTGGCCTGAAAGGAAGATGGAGCCTTTACGATGCACAGTCCCTATAAAAATGCTTGGAAAAATCCCCGAAGGCGACAGCATTCTGGCTCATTAGAACAAAGGCACCATCTGGTGGTTAAAAGAATTAAGTACAGGCTACAGGCAGAAAGCCCAGAAATATATTAATAAATTTTCCTTATAATCAGAATGATTCTTGGAAAAAGACCATATTCCTAATCATATCGGATACTTAAAAAAAAACTTTCCACAATACTGCTTTGTAACAGGATTGAAACAACATGAGAAAAACACATTTATAGCTGAATTTCATTCAAAACCCCTATTTTGACAAAAAGACTGAGTATGGTAAAGAAAGTAAACCAAGAGTTGAGTATTTTGAAGCATATGACACAAAAGTGTGGAATTTATTCCCTATCAGAATGTAAGCTCTATGAGAAACAAGAACAGTGTTGGTTTTTTTCACTGCTGGACTACTAAGCCCTTCAGTTTATAATAAAACAGTAGTTCTCAAACCTTCCAGTCCCAGGACCATGTTATACTCTAAAGAATAATGAGCACCCGAAAAAGATTTGCTCCTACAGGTCATGGCTGTTGATATTTACCAAGTTAGAAATCAAAATTGAGAAAATCTTAAAATCACTGTCACCTCTTCTAAAAATAACAATGAACACATTATATGTTAACATAAAATATTTTTATAAGAATTAACTTTTACAAAAGAAAAAGTGTGTATTGTCACTGTTTTACAAGTTTGCAAACATCTCTCCTGGCCTAAGAGCTGGGCTCTCACACGTCCTACATCTCGGAGCCATCCCCTGGAAGCATGCACTCTGGACCCGACACACCCGCGTGGGAAAGGGGAATGACATCTGAGTATTAATACAAAGACAGTCTGACCTTAGAGGCCTGGAGCGGCGTGGGGGCATACAGGCTACTGTGTCTAGGACACGGTAGGTGCTCATGGAGCTTTGCCAGTGGGAGGGACAAGGGACAGAGCATACGACAGGGTTGAGGAGCTGGTAAAGGACAAGGGAACGGGGAAGGACGGAGTGCAGCCAAGTACAGGAGGGGTGAGGCCCAGCCCCCTTATTTTATACTGATAACAAGTATATGATGTAACTGTTTGGGGTAGCTCTGTTTTGATAGAGTATTATCTAAACTCAGGGTCATTTTCCCTTTAGGTTTTTACTAAACTAATGAACTGCAGATAAATGAGGGTTTCTATTAATTTTTTTACTGTAAAACTAATACTCATTTTTAAAACCTTACTATATTCCAAAAAATATAACAAAAATCACTATCAATCCATGGGTGCCTGGGTGGCTCAGTCGATTAAGAGCCTGCCTTTGGCTCAGGCTAGTGATCCGGGGTCCTGGGATTGAGCCTGCATCAGGCTCCAGTCAGCAGGGAGTCTGCTTCTCTCCCTTTCCCTCCGTCCCTCTCCCCCACTCATGCTCTCTCTCTCAAATAAACGAATAAAATCTTAAAACAAACAAATCCTACAATCCATCGACTCAGAAGACCTAAGTTAACTACTGGTATATTAACGTTTCTTCCCTAAACTCAGTAGGAAATTCTTCAGATTGATGTCCAACTGTGAAGTATACAAGTGCTAACGAAGTAACTATAGACAGGAAACCCTCAGTAGTCCGTTACTTAAACTCAAGGGTCCCACTGCAGCGAATACACGGCGGGTCCTGGGAGAGGGAGGCAGCCCCAGTAGCCTGGGCTGCGGTCGGGAAGAGAGTCACGGCAGCGGCTACGGACGGGGCAGGAGCACAGGCGCGGCGCCGAGGCTACAGTGCACACCACGGCCCAGCCCCGCCCACACCGGCCCGGCCCCGCCCACACCAGCCCAGCCCCCGCCCACACCACGGCCATGCCCCGCCCACACCGGCCCAGCACCGCCCACACCACGGCCAGGCCCCGCCCACACCACGGCCAGGCCCCGCCCACACCACGCCCCGGCCCCCGCCCACACCACGGCCAGGCCCCGCCCACACCGGCCCAGCACCGCCCACACCACGGCCAGGCCCCGCCCACACCACGCCCCGGGCCCCCGCCCACACCGAGCAACATCAGAGCGCCCTGCCTGCGCCCTCAGAAGGCAGCCGGCAGCGAGTAAGCGGTGGGAGGATAGCGCCCCCTCCCGGGGCCCTGGTATGCGAAGGGGCAGAAGAGCTAGGCCAGCAGCCCCGCGACTGGGCCTGCCCTCCCAGCACACCAGCAGTCGGGCACGTGGTCGATAAGCAGAGAGCCGTCAGAAGGGGCGGGTGCGTGTGGAAGGACGGAGAGTCCCAGGCTGTGAGGTTTCCCTGTGGAAAGAGACGACGTCCAGGAAGGGGCGGCGGGCACACAGGCTGTTAGCAGATACTGCACGGTACTCAGAGCCCCCAGACTGGGGACAGGGAAGGCCGGCAGGGGGCCCCAGAGGAAGGGCCTGGGGGCCTTGACAAGGGTTCTGTTAGACCCGGGGAGGGGGGGGCCAATGTCTGCCGGGAGGACTAAGAGACAGCAGGAGAGGGCACTTGCACACTGTGAACACACACAAATCCTCGGAGGGGTCTGGTTGCAAGAAGAGCAGAGAAATAGGATGGGAGCTGGTGGGAAGTAGGATAGAGAACAATTTTGATGATAGAGAGTCCTAGGTTTGTATGCTGATGGAAACATAACAAAGAGAGCGAAAAAGTGAAGGTGTGGGGGGAGGAGGGGTGGGGAGGATTGCAGGGGCAGAGATGTGCTACAGCAGCAAGCACAACACACCCTGGGCTGAGCCCCAGCAGGGAAGGGGCAGTGTGGCCAAGTGCACAAGTGGCAGGGGGAGGGGGGATGCTGTTTTCCTGATGGCCTCGACCCCCACCTTCTCCGTGCAGCAAGAAGCAAGGTCGCGCTGGGGTGTGGGCGGGGGCATGGTGAGAGTGCGGCCGGAAGACAAGATGTGATGGGCACAGGAACGTCGCCCACCCACCTGACCCCAATCCCAGCATCCCTTGCTTTGGCTCCTCACAGCCCACAGGTCTCCCTCGTTCCTGTGAGCCTCTCTCCTTACTCAGCTGCCCTGCTCAAACCCTCACTCCAGGAGCAAAGCCTGGGGAGCCGTTACCCTGTCCAGCCTGGTCTGACAGCTGAGCCCAGCCCACTGAGGACCCCTTGGGCACACCAGACAGGTCCCACCTCAGGGCCTCGGCCCTGGCTTCTCTCTCCTGCCAGAACTCACTCCCTCTCCTCCTCTCAGTGACTGATCAAACAGCACTTTCACGTAAGGACAACAAAAAGAGTGAATAACTGGGGGCGCCCGGCTGGCTCTGTCAGTAGAGCATGCAGCCCTTGATCTTGGGGCTGTGAGTTCAAGCCCCACATAGGGTACAAGAGTTTGCTTAGGGAAAAAAAAAAAAAGAGTAGATAAACTAGACTCATCAAAACTAAAAATAGTTGGGCTTCCTCAAAGGATACTATCAAGAAAGTAAAAAGTCGGGACACCTGGGTGGCTCAGAAGGTGAACCATCTGCCTTCGGCTCAGGTCATGATGCCAGGGTCCTGGGATCGAGTCCCTCATCGGGCTCCCTGCTCAGGAGAGAGTGTGCTTCTCCCTCTGCCTGCTGCTCCCCCTGCTTGTGTGGTCTCTCTCTCTGACAAATAAGTAAATAATATCTTTAAAAAAAGGAAAGTAAAAAGTCAACCCACAAAGTGGGAAAATATTTCTTTATATCAATATTATGAAAACCAATACTAAAATGATTCATAATAGCAAAGAATGGCAATAACCCAAATGTCCATCGGCTGGTGAGCGCAGCATGGCCCGGCACACCGGGAACGGTGAGGCAACTGTGAAAAGGAAGGGGATACAGACGCACAAAACTAGACAGACCCTGAACACAGCAAGAGTGAAAGAAACCAGTCACAGAGGATCACGTACTACAGGATTCCACTTACGTGAAAAGTCCAGAGGACGCAAGTCGACACAGAACACGGAGGCCAGGTGGCCAGGGGTTAGGGGCAGGAGAACATGGCAGTGACTGCTGACAGAATCAGGTTTCTTTCTGGGATGATGAAAATGTTCTGGATTTTTTGTGTCCTATTCACTGACAGACCCAAGTTTCCAGATAGTCATTCTGGTATATAATAAGTAACGAACATATGATGGATGGATGGTGGGGGGGAGCGAGTAGGTGGGAAAATGGATGGGGGTGAGGCAGAGTGGGGATGGGTAGAAAGTGGGGGGGGTCCAAGGAGGGTGGGAAGATGGGGAGCGTGGAGGGAAGGATATTCCTCTTCTACAAAGGAAGAGCCTGAAGTTCCATGTTAGGCTCCTGGAAGTGGACAGCCAAGCACCCAAAGCCATCTCCCCTGTCGGCACCCCTTCCTCCTTGGTCTTGGCCCTCCTCCTCCTGCTTGCCTGTACCCCAACTGGTCCCTCTGCTTCCCCAACGCAGAACAGAAGGGATGTGTTTTTCAGAAGTCTATCAAGTGGCTATGAGTTCTCCTTCGCAGCACTGTCTCGCTTTTCTTTTTTAAAGGAAGTCTATGAAATGGGAAATGTGTCAGGAGAAATGGACCTCCAGGAAGTCCCTCATGCCATCTGTCACAATTCTAAAGAGTGGTTTGCCCTGAAGGTGAGTCCGTGTGGACAGGCTCTTTCCAGATTCTGCAAAGCCCATGAACAGCAGGCTTCCTACACAAGATGAATTCCTATGTGACTTCAGATGCCAAACCACCCAGACCGCTTTGACCAACAGTATTGCAGCACACCCTTCCTCCCCTAGTTCTCTGGAGAGAAAGTGCTTGACCGAATAGATCTTTAATTTTAAAAATCCACCATGACTTTTTACTTAAACTTTTTCACTTTGGTTGTGTTGTTTTCTCTTAATGCCGTGGTCCACAGATGATTCGTGCTGCTTCAAGGAGATAAAAATTTTCTAAATCAAAAAAACAGAAAATCTCTAGAATCCTCTTAAAACGAAAGGCAAATGTTGGGGTGCCTGGGTGGCTCAGTCGGTTAAGTGGCTGCCTTTGGCTTGGGGTCATGATCTCAGGGTCCTGGGATCGAGCCCCGCATCTGGCTTCCTGCTCAGAGGGAAGTCTGCTTCTCCCTCTCCCTCTGCTGCCCCTCCACCCCCGCTTGTGCTCTCTTGCTCACTTTCTCTAATAATAAAATCTTTAAAAACAAAACAAAGCAAAATGAAATGCAAATGTCTACCTAAGTGAAGAGTCCTGGCGTCCTGGCCCCGCCTTCTCCCCTGTGCCCAGGTTCTGCCCCCACCTTGGGGATGCAGTCCTCGCCTGCCAATGGTCTCGATTCCACCCTTCCCACAGGGGGACCCTTCATCTAAGGGAGAGGAAGAGAGGGAGGGAGAAGAGGGAGGAGGAGGAAGAAGGAGAGAGGAGCAGGAAGAGGCGGAGGGGAGAGGAGGAGGGGGGAGGAGGAGGGGAGGAGGCAGGGGAGGAGGGAGGAGAGGTCAGAACTTGTCTGTGCACAGCGTATAACCTCAACATGGCCTGGGGAAGCAGTTCCTCTAAAAGCACACTTTCCACTCAGAAAATGAGGAAACGAACACTCCCTCGTGGGCTCGGCTGCCAACAGGAACCACCAGTGAAGCCGTCATCACAGGTGTTCCACCCGCCTGCACACCTGGTTAAATGGTCCCTCTCGCAACCACCACCACAACGGCGCCATTTCCCAGCATACAGGGCCTGGGTTCACAGTGGCCCCCTCGTTCAAGGGCAGGCACAGAGGAGCCGTCCCTATTGTTCCCTCTTCCTCATTCCGCTGGCTGAGCTGGAGTTTCCTCAGATCTGGGAGAGCAGCCTACCCTCCCCCACCCTTTTGTTCCAAGAATACAGTTCTAGAACAGGCCGCCTAAGACCCGATCCGCTCCAACCCTGCTATTTCCAATAAGTGAAACCACAGCCCCTCACGAGGTTGCTCCCCCTAAGATGTGTCTTGCGTGTGCTCACGCACTGTTTTGCTCTTCTATGGAAAAGCTTAGAAGACCCATGTGGCAGCTCTGCTGCCTTGGGCCCCTTTCTGTCTTTCCAAGGACAACGGAGTCTCCCCATCTCCCAGTCAGACGGGCCATCCTGCAACCTGAACACGTGCCCAGAGGCTCCCAGGGGGCCAGGCACGGCCCATGGGGCGTGGGGCGCAGGCCCATGCCCAGAGCTGACAGACTTCTTTCTCCTCAGCCCGCGCCGACAGCGAGCCAACTGCAAAATAACACGGCCACATCCTCCAGAGACAGCCTAGATGGTCCCGGGCCCCCAGACTCCCTCCCTCGTGCCCTCCTCGCTCCCCACCACCACTAAGGCCACTGGGGGGCAGGGAAGGGCGAAACAAGGCAACGTCGTTAGGGTTAGGGTTAAAGCAAAAACTTCCTGCACTTTCTTTACAAACATTCAAGCAAGAGAAAAAAATACTGGTTTATCATCAGCAGAACTGAAAAAGGTAGGAGCTTTCTGCAACAGAGAATGTCTGCTTTTCAGTACTCAAAGCTCTGGAGGGATTGCCCGCCCCCACTCCCAAGAAAGTGCACACATCTGGTGTGACAAGACACCAAAACAGGGGTATCCTGCAGAGGGTGGGGCAAGGAGGTGACCCCACCAGCACCCCACCCCCCCGGGCCCTGCCCCCAGCCTAGCAGCACCTGGGTGAAGGAAGGGGTCAAGCAAGGGAAGACAAATAGGAAACACCAAGCCCCTTACATGTCCCTCCGGCCCCTTCCTCCTGCGTAAGGGCAGTTGTCACGCGTCACGTCACTCGGCTCCTCTTCCGAGGCCCTCCCCCAGCATCTGCAACCACCTCCTGAAGTGGAGGGAGCTCCAGGCAGGGAGCAGTCCAGAGCCGTGCGCCCACAGTGCCCTGAAACCCCTCAGATACTTACGACTAACGTTTCTAAGTAACTTGAGTTTTCTCAGAAGGAAACCACTTGACTGCACATTTATTGTCTTCCCCCTAAAAACCCGGAAAGACCTTTCTATAGAAACCATCAATACAGCTCGTCCCACATACACAAATAATAATGATAATAATAATAGTCATTGCTCTTAGGGTTTCTTGGGATCAGCTTTGCATAAGATACTAACAAAAACCTAGGATAGGAATCTGACGCCAAATCTAAGGAACAAGAGTCTTTTTACCAGCCCTGTCATAAGAAAGTCACCTTTGAGATGACCTTTAGAGCCAAGAACCCAGTGACTGAATCACAGGGAAGAAATCCTAAAGCTTGCCAAGCACATCAGACAGCTCGCCGAACTGCTTCTGTCCTCCTCCTGCAAGCATGGGGTGGGCCTCAGTGCCCCCCACACTGCCCTGCGGTGAGAAGGGCCACTCTCCTCCGAGTGTCACCCATCCCCCACCCCTCAACGTCCCCTTTACCAAGAGACCCTGCTGTGCCAGCCCTCCAACCAAGTCCAAGTTGTGGCTCCTAATACAAAACTAAGTATTTGAAGCCCTTTTTTTTAAGAAGGCAATATTTTAAAACTAGTATATCCAGGTTTCAAGCAAACTATAAAATAAAACCACAAATATTACTTCCTATTTTTGAGGTTATATGAAAATAAGTAATACTAACCTTCCTCTACACATACTCTCCTGTAAACTCCCTACCCACTCTCTGTATCTCTGGCTGGGTGATGGTGTTGACTGTGAGGCCTGCAGGCTGTGGCTGAAGCCCAGAACCGGTGATGGGGAGGGGGTCAAGTCAAAGACCACAGCTGACAAGCCAGAAAAACGAATGATGAGTCATTCTTCGTTAAGTATCCGGTTCCATTCAGCCAGGAGCGAACAACGAAGGCACCAGACTCAGACCCAGACTGCAAGTTCAAATGTAGAACACGATGCCAACGGAGCCATGGTCCCTCCCAAACCTCCCTGGGCTCACAAACAGCAGGCGACAGTCCGACCCCACCCTCAGCTCCCACTCCCCAAACTGACGAAGGACAGAAAAGGCAGGCAAACCAAAGAAGAATAAGTGCATGCTAATGAAAATAAATATAACTGCTCACTCATTATTAAGAAAATGCATTTAAAGCAAGGGCGACCATTTTCCAGCTATCCGATGGGCAAAAGACTGTTAAAGCCTGTTAATAGGAGTGGATAAAGAGGCAATTCTCCTACACCGCTGGTATGAAAAAATTAATGAAACCTCTTTGGGGGCAAACTGGCCACATCTACAAAATGTTAAGCTATCCGTAAGCCTTGGCAGAAGAGCACCTTTCAGTTTACGATACACCTGCGAAAGCTCTCCCAATCATACCTAACAAGGACATTCACTCGGCCTTCTTTCTAGATTAGACCATCTAAATACCCACAGCTAGATACGGAAGTTGGCACAGCCCGACAAGGAAATACTGAAAAGCTGGTGTGCTACTGGGGAAAGCCGTGGAGACAAACACAAGGGAGGGTACGGAGCAGTACGTCTGGGAGATCCCTGTAAGAACAGAGACGCCGGCATGGGCACAAAAACCCTTTGGGAAGGAATAAGAAATTATTAATAGCATGTGAACTTTTAGTAAGATTAAGAGCAAAAAGGGAGGCAGAAAGTTACCTCGCAAGCTGCACCTTTTCTTACGCTTCAACTTTTTTTCTCTTTCCTTGTCTCTTTTTGGGCCTTAAGAACTCCGATCCATCCAGCTTTGTACATAGTATACTGGGTTCACTGGACCACGCTTTTCTTCACTCACTCAGCTCTTTAATCACACGCTAAGGACCTAGTAATCCACCAGCCGCATGTCTCCCCGGGCCATCACCCCTAC
Organism: Potos flavus; assembly: GCA_028534135.1. Classification (NCBI taxonomy): domain Eukaryota; kingdom Metazoa; phylum Chordata; class Mammalia; order Carnivora; family Procyonidae; genus Potos; species Potos flavus. Next base: position 256,392 of record CM052892.1, read on the forward strand.
CTCTTCATACCCAAAGTTAACTATAAAAACAGAACCTGTGGGCTGCAGCTTCATGAAAAAAGGTCCCCAGTGCTTTTTCTAATGGGCTAACAACAAATCCATCTAAAGAAGGTATAAATGGGGTGCGAGGTGGCTCAGTTAACCATCTGACTCTAGGTTTCAGCTCAGGTCATGACTTCAGGGTCTTAGGATCAAGCCCTGCATTGGGCTCCACGTGGACTCTGCTCAAGATTCTCTCCCCCTCTCTAAAATAAATAAAGAAAAAAGGTATAAATGAACAAGAAAATGAACCCAGAGAGGAGAAGGAAACAATAAAATGAGTGGAAATTTCTACTATATAGATGAAAACTTCTAAGCAAAGTACCAGCAACTTGAATTCAAAAGCATATAAAACACTACCAGGCATTACTGGGTGCATCCCAGATACACAAGCGTGATTTAACTTTGTAAGATTCATAAATGTAATTCACCACATTAACAGACTTTTTTAAAATGTAGAAAAAGTATTTGGTAAAATTTAATACCTAAGTATGATTTTAAAAACTCAGTAAATTAGGAATAGAACTGTCCTTATTCTGATAGAGATTTAAAAAACTAATAAAGTAAAGCCCATCCTGTGATACTGTACTTTATTATAGGAAATAAAGATTTGGTCTTACTCCCACTTCTGGCTCACAGTCCCCAAAACACTGATGCCAGTGTCTTTTATCCTGCTAGTAACGTGACTTCTGGGAAGCTCTGAAGGGTGGGGCTGATTGCCAAGAGAAGAGACCACAGGGTCAAAGGCACGGACCTTCCAGTCGCACCCAGACCTCTGGGAAGGACAGAGGGGCTGAGACTGAATCAATCACCCATGGCCAATGAGTTAAGCAAGCATGCCTATGTAATGACATCCGCATGAAAAGCCAAAGGACAGGGTTCAGAGAGCGGCCAGGCTGGTGAACACGTGGAGACTTTCAGGAAAAATGGCGCACCCGGTGAGGGCCTGGAAGCTGCCCGCTCTTCCCACACACCTCGCCCTCGCGCATCTCTTCCATCGGGCTGTTCCCGAGTTGTATCTGTTTCCAAAAAACCAGTAATCCAGTGAGATGTTTCTCTGCGTTCTGTGAGCCATTCTAGAAAATTAATCGAACCAAAGGGTCGTTGGAACCTCCAATCTGTAGCCAGTCAGTCAGAAGCACAGGTGACAACCCAGACTCACGACTAACACCTGAAACCGGAGGAGGGGGCAGTCTTGCAGGACGCAACACAACCTGTGGAGCGTGATGCTTTCTCCAGGTAGCTCCAGAACGGAGTCCAATTCACGGGCACACTGCTGGTATTAGCTGCTCGGCACTGCGTGTGGCACTGCCCCTCCCCACACTGCAACTGGGTTGAGGAACCCTCAAAGACATTGTAAATGCATTTCCTACAAAATCAAGAATGATCTTGGAAAGCAAATAAAAACTAGACAGAGGACTAGACATAGAGACTGACAGCAAATGTGGTCAAATGTCAACACCTGGGTCATCTGGACGGAGGCCACGTGGAAATCCTGTGTGTCATTTTTGTAAGATTTTGTACATTTGAAATTACCTGGACACTGGAAAGTTCCTAAAATAATAACAATAAACAAAACCAAGAACAAGGACATCTACCAGCACCGCTTCAACTCAACACTCTACTGGGAGTGCTAACCGGTACAATCAGACAACAGCAGCAGCCTGAGGGTCAGAGAGGAAGAGACGAAACTGTTACTGCTTGCAAGTCACAAGACTTCCACACTACGAGCACGACAGCAGAGCTCAGCAAGGTGACTGTATGTAAGGGGAGAGACTCAGTCACTGAGCTGCCCTGCTATCCACCACCAGTGAGCCATCAGACATGACAGTTACAAAGAGAACATCACTGATGATGGCATCAGAGAGTCACCAGCGACCTAGAAGAAACCTACAAAACATAGGCAAGACCTCTACACAAAAAATACAGTTTCATTGACACTTTTTATTAAAAAAAACTAAATGAATAGAGAGATATACCATATTCACAAATAAGAAGGCACGATACTGGGAAGATGTCCATTCTCATCAAACTGATCTAGATTCAATGCAAGTGCAATTAACATCCCAACAGTATTTTTCATGAAATTCGATGACTCTGAAGTTTACATTAAAGAATAAATGGCCAAAATTATCCAGAATGCTTTTGAAGAGAAGCATGAGGGAGTGACTAGCCCTACCTGTTTCCAGGATTTATGAAGACATCATGTAACTGAGCAGCATACAAGAGGTAAGCTGGCCAAAGGCACAAACCCAGAAAGAGATTCACGCACATGTCAACTCCGGGGTGTGGGGAATCAGACTGACGGAGAAAGGAAGACCTGCTTGATAACCTGAAGCTAGGAAGAAATGATGCAGCACATGAAAAAACAGGACACTGAATCCCCCCCTACTCACACCATTTATTTAAAAAAAATTTTAGGGGCACCTGGGCGGCACAGTTGGTTAAGCATCTAACTCTTGGTTTGGGCTCAAGTTGTGATCTCAGGGTCATGAGACGGAGCCCTGAATTGGGATCTATGCTCAGCATGGAGTCTGCTTCAGACAATCTCTCCATTCTCCCTCTGCCCCTCCCCACCAAAATAAATAAGTCTTTAAAAAATAAAAAAAGAAAAAATGCTTAAAAAATTTTTTTAAACACAAGAAAAAAGCCAACTCCAGAAGAAAATGGAATTAAATATCAAAACCTAAAAGAGGGGTGCCTGGCTGGCTCGGTTGGAGGAGCACTTGACTCCTGATCCAGAGTCGTGAGTTCAGGCCCCACACTGAGTGTAGAGATTACTTAAAAATAAACTCTTTAAAAAAAAAAATACAAAGAACTGCAAAATCATAAAAGTACAAAGCCCCCAAAATGGACAAATGGCATCTACAGACATTTCACAAAAAAGGGTATACAGTCAGTCAATAAACACCAGAGATGTTCAATGTTATTAGCGATCGAGGAAATACCACCGAAGATGAGATGGCATTTCACACTCAAAGGACCCACACGGAACCACATGACAAGGCTGGCCTCGGAAGGGGGCGGGGCCCAGCCGCTCAGCGCACTGCTGGGAGGAGTGTCGCCAACTGGGCGGGCGCCAACTGGGCGGGCGGCAGTGCAGTCTGTCCCAAAGTCGAACACTTACACACCCAATGACCTGGCAATGCCACTCATCCAGGAAAGAGAAGAGCATGGAAATGTTCCGGGCAGCACAGTTTTTTAAAAGGCAAGGGGAAAAGAGAAAAAACCCTGGAAACTGAAATGTCCCTCAATGGGAGAGTGGATGAAAAAATTCGGGTGTTTTCACACAGTAAGATTGGAAAACAGACAAGATAAATCAGTATTTACAACAGGCGATATAAATGAACGTTTGCAATATTATGTTAATGAAAAAGGAAATCGCAGAAAATTACACATAGCACGATACCCTGAAAATTAAAAACTATCGGAGCGCCTAGGTGGCTCAGTCATTGGGCATCTGCCTTCAGCTCAGGTCATGTTCCCAGGGTCCTGGGATGGAGTCCCGCATCAGGCTCCCTGCTCAGCGGGAAGCCTGCTTCTCCCTCTCCCACTCCCCCTGCTTGTGTTCCCTCTCTTGCTGTCTCTCTCTCTGTCAAAATAAATAAATAAAGTCTTTAAAAATAAATAAATAAAAATAAAATTTAAAACTATTAAAATTAAAATATCTACTTTTTAGAAATATAAGTAACTACAATGAAACTGTGTAAAAAAGAAAGCAAGGGAAAGATGGGTACAAGATTCAGAACGATGAGTTTTCCAAACAGATGTGTGTGTGTGCGTGCGCGTGAGTACGTATTTTTTAAATGTATCAAAAAAGACTACCTGGGTTATGAAATTATGAGCAATTTTCTTTGCATTAATATAAAAAAAT